>CM053784.1:293361790-293936790 GCA_028749045.1 Cupressus sempervirens
CTTGCCCTCCTTTCAAGCTTAGTCTCCTTGAGTCTCCATGCTCAATGTACCAATACTATCATCTCTTCATAACCACTTGTAGAAGCAAAGCCTTTGTGCTCTTCCTTCTCCTTGATGTCTTCTCCTTGACACCCTTCTAACCACTTTGCAGTTTTGGCACTTCAGCAGTAGCAGTATCAACATCATTTGCTTCTTGGTCTATGGATTCTTAAATAGAAGTCTTGTAGTTCTTTTCCTACTTGATTCTTCCATCCTTTAATTTCAATTTGTATGGATTAGGTAGGATTCATTACATCTAACCCATATTTTGTTTCCTCTAGAAACTTCTTGAATAATCCTCTTGAATTTGCCTAAAAATAGTTTACACATAATTCTGTGCCACCAGCTCATCATCCTTATCTTCCAACTCATTCACAAAATTCAAGGTAACCAATTTGTCAGCTCAGATTTGGCGAGTCTTCATCATTTTGAAATAATGCAGTAGCTTGACACTATTGAAATACTAGTGCTCGACACATACTATGTTACTCAGCATCAACCATGTTTTTCTTGATGCTCAACACTTAAAGATTACTCAATACCAACTAAGATTTTCTAATGCTCAGCACTTGAACTTCACCTAGAACCTAAAGATTATTTGGCACCAAATAATGATCTTACTTTAAGCTTTGCAGTCAACCTTGTTACAACTTATTCCTCCAATGTTTCTAAGTGTGACCAACCTCTATATCTTTGAGTAAGTTATCAATACACCATTTAACCATTGTCTTAACTGATCCTTGCACTTTATTACAACATCATAAATCAACCTTTCTCTTAGGTATTCTTGTTACATCTTGTTGATCAAATCCTCTTCATCAATCAACTAAGTGATAGTACTTGGATCTTATAAGAAAATATCATTGCTACAAATAGCAGGTTTCACATCAATGACAAAACAATGATTGAAAAAAAAAATCTTTCTACTTTATAACAATCTCCCTCTTTGATCTTCATCAATGAACTTTTCAATTAGATTTCCAACAATCTCCCTCTTTGGTATTGATGGCAAACCAAACTGATCAACCATCAGACTAAACTATTCAACCAAATGCTAACTAGGTTAGAACAGTAAGTCAAATGCCAAAAAGTAAATTGTGACTTTACATCTCCCTCTACTATTCTGATTGCTTCATTTCTGCTTCTCTCTCTTTTCTTATCTCCTACTATATTTCTCATCCTCTGATTGTTTCTATCAACTTCTCCCTCTTTCTTCATTTTATTAGTATCTCCCTGTTACTTTTGATTACTAGATCATTAGCATGTGATCACTTTCTCACAATTTCTTCCTCTTTAACAACAATGTCAAAGATATATTAGCATCTTAATATGAAAGTGTAGCATTTGCAAGTTCATTCTATTTCTCCTTCTATCACCCTACTTGTGACTAATTTGGAACTTCAACACTTCTACTACTTTAGACATGAATCCTAGAGTAAACATCCTTTGCATCAATGTGTAAAATCTTCAACAATTAGCTCATTTGATGTATGGTAGTCTTGCTTTTGCCTCAAGTAGCCTTAGCGAGGGGTATCACCCCTAACTTGCCTCTAAGATACTCAAAAGCATCTTTAGGTAGTGCTTTTGTGAAGATGTCAGCAATCTACTCCTTTGAGCTAACATATTCCATCTTCACTTGTTTGTCCTCCACCAACTCTCTTACATAGTGATACTTGATTGCAATATGTTTGGTTTTGGCATGCATTACAAGGTTCTTTGATATGTTGATAGAACTTGTATTATCACAATAAAGTATCATAGGCTCAGTTATCTCTTCCTTCATACCTTGCAACAAATTTTTGATACATACAATATTGGTGCAATTTATAGTAGTTGCGATATATTCAGCTTCAGCAGTGGACTGTGAGGTGCAACTTTTCTTTTTGCTGGTCCATGTAATCAACTTTTTCCTAAGAAAAGTGCTCCTCCACTGGTGCTTTTTCTATCATCAATGTTACCTCTCCAATTTGCATCAGTGTAGGCTCTCAGTTCAAACTTTTCACTCCTCTTGTAGTACAAGCCAAAGTCATTAGTTCCTTTTAGGTACCTTAGTATTCTCTTTACTACCATTAAGTGACTTTCTTCTAACTTTTCAAAAAATCTTTCCACTATTCCAACAACTAATGCAATGTCTGGTCTACTATGTACCACATATTACAACTTTCCAGTCATTGATCTATTTAATGTCTGATTCACTTTAGCAGATTCATCTTTCTTGGATAGCTTATGTCTAGTTGCCATTGGTGTGTTGACTACTTTTGAGTCTTCTAACCCAAATGTCTTGAGTATCTCCTTGATGTATTTGAATTGGGTAACAAATATGCCATGCTTCAATTGATGTACTTGCAATCCAACAAAGAATTTGACTTCTCCAAACATTGACATCTCAAATTCATGCTTCATTTGATTAGTAAAATCTTTATAAAGAACATCTTTTCCTCCAAATATTATATCATCAACAAAGATTTCTGATATTAAAATTTCTTTACCTTTTTTAGTTTTAATGTACAAGTTGTTGTTGTCATCTGTTATCTCAAATCTTATTTTTACAAGATATTTGTGCAGTCTCTCATACCATGCTCTAGGTGCTTGCTTCAATCCATAAAGTGCTTTGTGCAATTTGCAGACCATGTCCTTGTTCTTCTCATCAAAAAATCCCTCTGGTTGTTCTATGTAGACTTCCTCTTCTAGTATACCATTTAGAAAAGCAGACTTCACAACCATTTGGTAGACTTTGAAACCTTTGTATGCAGCATATGCAAGTAAAGTTCTTACTCCATTTTTGCAATAGGGGCAAATGTTTCACCATAATCCAATCCTTCTTGTACATAGCCTTTGCAAACTAGTCTAGCTTTGTTTCTTTTTATCTCACCATTCTCATCAAGTTTATTTCTAAACACCCATTTTGTAACAATCACATTCTTATCAGCTAGTCTAGGAACTAGGGTCCATGTTTTATTCTTCTTAATTTGATCTATCTCCTCTTCCATGAATTTATACTAGTCATCATCTTGTAGTGCATCTTTCACTATTTTAGGTTCAACCTTGCTCAATAGACATGATTTTTTCCTTAGTCTATTCCTTGTCATTGGTTTGGCATCCTTGTCACCAATAATATGATATGTAGGGTGATGTCTTCTCACATACTTGACTAACCTTGGTTCTATCCTTCTTTCCATGTTTGATCCTTTAGCTTCAGAGTTATTTTGTTCTTATTCATCTAGTATTTCATCATTCCTCTCATGTATACTATTTTTAGAACCAGAATGTTCATTTTCTACATTTTGCAACTCGGCTTCTGAATGCAGCTTGACATTCATTGGCTATGACTCGACAGATACTAAATTTTTTTGTTGATTCCCAACTTGATTTGAAACATAATCTTCAACATTCATTCCTTTATTGAAGTATACAAAGGATCTATAATCCTTTTATTGCTTAGTTTTATCAACTTGGACTTCTACATGCTCATTAAAATTTACATTTGCACTTTCTACAATCTTGTTAGTGTTAGTGTTCAAACACTTATATGCTTTGCTTCTAGTGGAGTATCCAAAAAATATGCCTTCATCACTTTTTGCAAAAAACTTGCCATTTCTAGTATCTTTAAGAATATAGCATTTACAACCAAATACTTTGAAGTGTTTAACATTAGGTGAGTGACCATACCATAGTTCAAAAGGTGTTGCGTTTGTACCTTTCTTGACTTGAACTCTATTGAGTGTGTAGACTAAAATACTTACAGCTTCTCTCTAGTACTTTAGTGCAACATTTTTCTCCATCATCAAGGTTCTAGCATAGTCAATTATTGACCTATTCCTTCTTTCAGCAATGCCATTCTGTGGTAGAGTTCTTGGTGCTGATTTTTTTTTCTTGATACCTTTGTCATTGTAGAATATCTCAAACTCTTTTGATGTGAACTCACCTCCTCTATTTGACCTTAGGCACTTCTGGTTCTTTCCTATTTCCTTTTCAACTCTAGCCAAATACCACTTAAACATTTGAAATTCATCATATTTTTGCTTTAAAAATATAGCAGTCATCATCCTTGAATAGTCATCTACAAATAACATTATGTATATGTCTCCTAGGTAGCTTTGTACTTCTATTGGACCACATAAGTCTGTATGGAATAACTCTAGTACTTCTTTGGAAGTGAATGTTTTTATTTTGAAGCTAGACTTAGTCATCTTCATTCGTTGAAATTGTTTGCACATTGTGGTTTAGGTTTCTTTAATTTGGGCAACCCTCTAACCTTCTTCTTCTTGCTAATGCTAATCAGATTATCAAAATTAACATGACACAACCTTTTATGCCACAACAACACATCGTAAAGTCTAACAAAAAAACATTTTTCATCTTCCATATCTAGGTAAAATAGATTACTCCTTGTTTGTTCAACTTTTCCTATCATATTTCCATCAGTGTCATAGATCCTAGTAGTTTTGTTTCCAAATTCAACTTTGCAACCTGCATTGCCTAACTATGATACACTCAACAAGTTGTAGTTCAATCCCTCAACATAGTATGCATTATCACATAAAATTTTCTCTGTGAGTTTAATAGAGCCTTTTCCTTTGATTTGACATGGAGCATCATTACCAAATCTAACTCTATTTTCATCATATTGAGTAAAGGTAATGAACTTAATTTTATCTCATGTCATGTGTTGTGAGCATCCACTGTCTACGATCCACTTGTCATTCTTATTCACATAGGTAACCAATGCTATTGCTTCATCTTTATCTTTATCTAATTCATCCTTCATGGCCACATAGACTACTTCATCATCATTCTCATCAGAACCTTCTTCAACAATATAGCATCTTTTGCCTTTCTCCTTGAAGTCTTTGCTATCATTTTCTCTTTTGTTCCTATACTTGTTTCCTTCTTTTTAGTTCTTCTTCTGTGTACATCTTGCAACAATATGACCTACTTCATTGCAATTGAAACATATTATAGGGAGCTTACCTTTGAATTTACCTTTACCTCTATGGAATCTCATAGCTAGTAGTGCTTCTAACTGTTCCACATCTTCCTTATCTACACTACTATCACTGGATGCATGTTTTTCTTTTCTCCTCTTCTTGCTTGATGTCTCCTCCTCAGTGTCTTTTATTTTCATCTTGGCCTTGAAAGTAGATTCAAGGTTCTCAGGTCTGTAGTTGTCAAAATTGGATAGCTCAAATGCTTCAAAGGTTAGTGTGTTTCCTTATACACATCTTATCTCTTGAATGGCTAAAACTCTAATAGCATAGATAGGGAGTAGAGTTCTTAGGTATTTGTTGATGACAGTTTCTTCTTCTAATTAACCACCTAGACTTCTTATTACACTTACCACTTCTTTTATTCTTACAACATACTAAGAAACATTTTTACCTTCCTCCATTTTTGTGTCATCAAACTTTCCTCTTAGACTTTCTCTCTTTAATGTATAGACTTTCTAATCTCCTCCATAGATATCTGACAAGGCTTTCCACACCTTGAATGCAGTGTCAAAATATTTGATGTCATCATATTCTACATAACTAAGTGCAGAGGAAATTTCTAGCATTGCTTGGTTGTGCTTCTTCCTTTTGCTGAAATCATCTACAGTAAGAGGTCCAACTAAATTTACATGTTCTATTCCAATTGAGGTTTGTGCATAGTCACCTATTGATCTAAGGTGTAATTTCATTAGACTCTGCCATGTAGAAAAGTTGTCTTTATTGAGCTTGGGAACTTCTCTCTTGGACATCTGGTCCAAATATCCTATTCAAACTTTTCACTAAGTATAGTTAGCCCATTCAATCATTCATTCATCCAAGCTTTAACTTTTCTAACCAACAAGTTACTATAAATCAACATGCAAGCATAACACATAAGCAATCAACACATAACACAGTGATTTATGTAGAAACTCAATTTGGAAAAAACCATTAGTAACATGCTACTCAATTTTCACTCTTTTGAAGTGATGCCCTATGAAAGGCCTCCCCTATTAAAGGCTTACAACACATTTTTTAAATGTGATCTTGTTAGAGGATTTAATCATGCTATTAGAAGTGGGCCTGGTTAGAGGACTTTAGAACATTCACTTGGAATGCCACCCTGTTAAAAGATTTACAAATGGCTATTAAACCAACCTAAGTCCATAAGATTTCATATCTAATACAATTACTAGAGAGTATTAAAAAATCTTTGACTTTACTACAACTTAACTTGCAGATCTTAGATCACTTCTTAGCTCATACTATTGCCTGGCCTTCAATCATTGTAACTCTTGATAGCTTGCCTTCCTTTCAAGCTCAATCTCCTTGAGTCTCCATGCTCAATGTACCAGTGTAATAATCTCTTCATGACCACTTGTAGAAGCAAAGCCTCTGTGCTCTTCCTTCTCCTAGATGTCTTCTCCTTGACACCCTTCTAACCACTTTGTAGTTTTGGCACTTTAGCAATAGCAGTATTAGCAACATTTGCTTCTTGGTCTATGGCTTCTTAAATAGAAGTCTTGGAGTTCTTTTCCCGCTCAATTCTTCCATCCTTTAATTTCAATTCATATGGATTAGGTAGGATTCATTGCATCTAACTCATATTTTGTTTCCTCTAGAAACTTCTTGAATAATCCTCTTGAATTCACCTAAAAATGGTTTACATAGAATTCTGTGCCATCATCTCATCATCCTTATCTTCCAACTCATTCAAAAAATTCAAGGTAACCAATTTTTCAACTCAGATTTGGAAAATCTTAGTCATTTTGAAATAATGCAGTAGCTCAGTACTACTGAAATATTGGTACTCAGCACATACTATGTTACTTGGCATTAACTATGTTTTTCTTGATGCTCAGCACCTAAAGATTACTCGGCACCAACTAATGATCTTAGTTTAAGCTTTGTAGTCAACCTTGTTACAACTTATTCCTCTAATGTTTCTAAGTGTGACCAACCTTTGTATCTTTGAGTGAGTTATCAATACATCATTGAGCCATTGTCTTAACTAATCCTTGCACTTCATTACAACATCATAACTCAACCTTTCTCTTAGGTATTCTTGTTACAGCTTGTTGATCAAATCCTCTTCATCAATCAACTAAGTGATATTACTTTGATCTTATAAGCAAATATCATTCCTACAAATAGCAAGTTTGACATCAATGACAAAACAATGATTGAAAACAACAATCTTCCTACTTTACAACAATCTCCCTCTTTGATCTTCATTAATGAGCTTTTCAATTAGATTTCTAACACTAAGATAATATGAAAATGCAAGGATGGATCATGATGATGAAAACTATGGATGCATGAGAGAAGAAGACAAGAAGATGAAGTTCTCCAAAAAAAAAGCTTTAATGCTCAAACTCCTCAAAAAATTTCTCTCCAAACCTGCAATATAACAATAACATAATTGTGGATGTCAAAAATGAGGAGAGGGAATCTCCCTTATAAAGAAGAATGGACGATTAAGATTAAGAGGCAATACAATTTAATCAAGGGTGGAGAAAGAATGACCCGTGTGAGACAAAATTCTACCAATGAAAAAAGAGGAGGAAAATTAAACATAATCCCACTTAGAAATATGTGCATTTAAGTGTAGAGGAAAATATAATTTATTTATTTTATTTCCTTTTTCAAGTGAGATTTTATTTAATTCAAAGGGAGCAAGTTCTTTTAATTAAATAGGAAATATTTAATTAAATTAAAAGAGGGGTTTTTCTCTTAATTAATTAAATATAGATTAATTATTTAATTAAAAGAGAGGTTTTCTTTTAATTAAATAAGACTTATGATAAAATGGTCAAACCTTAGGAAATATTGAAATAATTAAATTAATTACAATTTGATCAAAGAAATTGATTTGAATTGATTTAATAAAATATTGCAAATCATTGATTCAAGAAATTGATAAATTGAATAATGGGGGCCCATAGTCTAGGCAACCATTTTAGGGTGCATACATTTACCCCTCTTTGACTAATGTGTGATCATTTTGGGAACACATGTAGTCAAAGAAAGAAATTGAAGTGTGAGATTCATTTGGGATCACAAAACAACCTAGATGTGTGGTTGATTCGAGAACACATTAGGACAAAGAATACAAATAGAATCTAACTTTAAAAAGTCGAGGATAAAATTGATAAAACTGCATAAAGGATTGAAGTTGATAAATACTTCTCCCTTGTGATTGAAATTGAAATGAGTTAGAGAAGAAACAACAAATTAATAAATTTGATCAAATCAAACAAAAGATAAAATTCTTGATGTAAGATGAAAGATATAAGAATCACAGAACCAAGGTAGATCATCAAGCATGAAATATTATGCCCCAAAGGTGAGTTAGAAGAAAAAAAGTGGGGTGAAAGTTAAGGGAAGGTAGAAATTTGAAAGATATGGAAAGAAACAGAAAGAAGAAAAGAAAAATTTCGATAAGAAATAGAATGCCCCAAAATCAATCAATCATGAAAGAAGAAAAGGAAATGAATATCAAAACATGACCATAGTTGATTAAAAGTCCACAAGAAATATGGAGGGAAAACCCTCTCAAACTCATAATGCAGCCTAAAAATGCAAAGTAACATAAAGTCTAATAATGCAAGCTACATGAAAATGCAAAGGTGTACTTGAAATAGAGAAACTATAACATAGAATTTTTTGTTCATCATTCATTAGAGAATTTAAAATAAATTATTTTCATCATTGGGCCATTATTAACAGACATCACAAAATCACACAATCATCACTAGTCACAAGCGCAACTATGAAGATATGAATGTGATTTATATTGGATTGGAATGTGGAAAGATTCTATCATAAGTATCAAAGACATAAAGGTCAAGATGACTTTGATGCTAGCTTACCCTATTTAATGTAGAAAAATCATGTTCACATCAAGGCATAGATGCTAGGATGACCGTAAGAATGGATATGCAAAAGTAGTCAAGGATGATGCCTCAAATCTCCTAAGTGTTTCAAGAGGACAACAAGAGACACTTTAGATTTTCAAGACCACACCCACAAGTAGAAAAATAAAAATAAAAATTCTCCATGCCCCAAGTCCTCTAGCTATGAGTCCTGGAGAGACTTATTAGACAAGGACACTCAACAAAAATTAATAATAGGTAGCACACAAATAAAAGATCATGACATAGGTCAAGCATTAATTATTTGTGTTTAAAATTTAAGTGTGTTAACTGATACTGAGTTCCAAGAATAAGGATCGAATGCTTGCAAGTAGGTAAAATCACATGATAAAATTGGGTAACACCAAATTGATAAATGTTGAAAAACACTCAATGTCAGGGGTTGTATTGAAAAATATAGTTATGGAGGTGTTGAAAAACACCATTTTGCAAGATGTCCTAAAGACTAATGTAGCCAAGAGACCAAAGAGAGCATAATTATGCCCCCTAGACAAAGACCAATTCCAAACCAAGGCAACAACGATAAGACATGATGGAGAAAGGCCAAGTGCCAAGGACAAGTGCTAAGAAATAAGGGTGCAAAGGCCTCAAGTAGCACCCATTTTCTAGGTTTTCACTGATTGGATTTTTTTTTTTGAATATATAATTTTTTTGGAGATACATTAAAGCACTTATTACTAAGATGATCATTTTTTAAGGATATTTTCCATTTTGTAGAATTTTGACAGTATATTATATTTTTGGATTTTTGAAATATATCATTTTTTTGTATTTTTTCAGGATCAATAAATATGTACAAAGATGCCACTAGAGAGATCGGGCATCATGGATTGAACTTCTTTAGGTGCAAGACATTCATAGGATTAGGGAGCTACTCTCCCTCTATTGTAGATAGTAAGTAAACACTAGACCCAAAAGTTTCTGTAATAATGTAAGGTCCAAGCCAATTAGGTTCAAATATACCCTTTTGATATTTATTCTATTGATTCTTCAGATTTTCATGTAGGACAAGATCTCCCACTTGGAATTTTCTAGGGTGAACCTTTTTATTGAATGCTTTTGACATGCATTTTTGATAGACCCTCATATGGTCAAATGATGCATGGAATTTCTCATCCAGAAGTTCTAACTCTTGAAGTCTCATGGCATGGTAGTCTTCATCTATAACTAGACCTTTGAGGGAAACTCTAAGTGAACGAATCTCAACCTCTAAAGGTAACACTACTTTAACACCATATGTAAGGGCAAAAGGAGTAACCTAGTAGGAGTACAAATACTCATTTTATAGGCCCACAAAGCTAAATTTATTTGTAAGTACCAATCTCTACCATTCTTATGAATTGTTCTATGTAAGATTTTGAGAATGGTATTATTTGATTCTTCTGCTTCACCATTTCCTTGTAGGAAGTAAATGGAGGACCAATGTTGTTTTATCTTGAATTTCTTAAAAAGTTGTTTAAGGTCCTTATTTTTAAAATGGCCTCTTTTGTCAGTGATAATCTTGGAAGGAACTCCATATCTACAGATAATATGATTTAGAATAAATAGAGAAACTTTCTTGCCTAAGGCAACAGAAAGTGGAACAACTTCTACCTATTTATTGAAGTAATTAGTAGCAATGATAATAAACTTGTGTCCAAATGATGAGTTGGGATGGATCTTCCCAACAAGATCAAAGTCCCAACACTAAAACAACCAATGAGAGATAGAAAGAATGAGTTCCCTACCTAGAGCATGTATTAGGTTACCATGTTTTTGACACTTTTCACATGAGTTTGCAAAAGCTACTGCATCGATCTGCATCATGGGCCACTAGTACCCCTCCCTAAGCAACCTTTGAGTGATTGAAAGACCATTGGAATGTCCCCTAGAGATACCCTCATGGATGTCAACTAACACTTGATCAGATTCTTCCTTTTATAAGCATCTAAGAACTGTTCCATCTAGACCTCTCCTATACAAATCTCCATAGATAAGGGAATGTCAAGAGGTGTTTCAAATAAGGTTTCTATGTTCAGATTGGTTAAAGGTTTTAGGTGTAATTCCATCATGAAGGTATGAATAAATGGCATCATAATGGGATGAATCACAACAAAAAAGGGTACAAATAACATGATTTTCTTGGAAATCATAGATAGGGTAATGTAGCTCTTCCACTAGGAATTCAAATCTTGATTCATGTTGCTCTAATTGAAGAAGTGAAGCAATTGTAGCCATAGCATCAGCTGGTTTGTTTTCTACTCTAGGGATTTTTTGAAATGAGACAAATGTGAAGTAGTGTATTAAGGAATCAACCATTTTCTTATAAGGTATCAATTTCTCATTTTTTGTTAAATAATTGTTATTGACTTGGTTGATAATTAGCTATGAGTCCCCATAGATGTGTAACTCTATAATTCTCCATTCTATAGCCATCTTAAGTCCATTTGTTAAAGCTTCATACTCAACAATGTTATTTGTACATGAAAATAATAACTTGTAAGATTTAGGAATCATGCACCCATGAGGAGAAACAAACAACACACCAGCTCTAGAATCATTTTGCATAAAGGATCCATCATTGAACATCTTCCATGTTCTTTTAGTCATATACATGAGGTGCTCATCTGGGAAATACTCTTGAATAGGTGTATCATTTTATAGTGGGAAAGCAGCCAATTAATCTACTATGGCCTACCCTTTGATTGCTTTACGCTCAATGTACTCTATGTCAAACTTTGAAAGGATCATCATCCATTTGGCAAGTCTACCCATGAGGGCAGCCTTACCTAGTAAATACTTGAGTAGATCAATTTTTGCTATGTTGTGTATAGTGTGTGCAAGCATATAATGTTGCAACTTTTGGGAAGCAAACACAACTGCAAGGAAAGCTTTCTCAATACTAGTGTAATTAACCTCATATGAAACAAGAGTATGACTAATGTAGTATATTTCTCTTTCTTTCCCATGTTCATCTAGTTGAGTTAATAATGCCCCCAACAAAGACCCTGCCACTAAAATGTATAGAATAAGTGGTTTCCCTAGGATAGGAGGCATTAAAATAGGAGGATTTTCCAAGTATTTCTTGATTTGATAAATTCTCTTTTGACACTCTTCATTCCACACACATTTGACTCATTTATGTAAGTTCTTGTTGAAAAGTTGAGATCTATTTGCCATCTGTGAAATAAACCTCTTATAGATTGAAGATGCCTTTGAAGACTTCTCATTTGACTAATGTTGTTAGGAGGTGGCATATCCATGATTGCTTGAATTTTTTTAGGGTCCACTTCTATTCCTTTTGCTGAAATAATGAATCATAGTAATTTTCTAGAGGTGACTCCAAATGCACACTTTTTAGGATTTAACCTTAGTTGAAATTGTTCCATGTGATCTAAAATGACTTCTATATCATTTAAGTGTGTATCCCTGTCTTAGACTTAGCCAAGGTGTCATCCAAATAATCTTCCATTTTTTTATGCATTATATCATGAAAAATAGTTGTCATAGCTCGTTGATAGGTGGCTCTTGCATTTTTTAATCCAAAAGGTATAACTTTTCAACAATAGGTACCCCATGCACAAGTGAATGTAGTTTTTTCTTGATCTTCAGGAGCTATCTTAATCTAATTATATTTGGAAAAACCATCCATTAAGGAATAAATCTCATAACCTACAATCATATCTACTATCATGTCTATATTAAGAAGTAGAAAATCATTGGGAATGCTCTATTAACATCTCTAAAATCTATGCGAACTTGAATGGTTTTGTCATGTTTTGAAATTGGTACAATGTTTGAAATCCATTCAGCATAGTCAATAGCTCTTATGAATTTTGCACCAAGGATTTTCTCTAATTCTTCCTTGACTAGGAGAGCTATGTGAGGATACATCTTTCTCAATTTCTACTTAACTAGTTTAACACCTAGAGCTATGGATAAGTGATGTATGTAATAAGATTGGTGTCGAAACCTAGCATATCTAAATAAGTCTATACAAAATTGATCTTCTTTCCTCCTAAGAAATTAGTGTACGATTCCTTTTCTTGTGATGACAAAGACATAGCCAAATGTACCATTTGCGGAGCTTCATCTGTACCCAAATTGACTGCTTGTGTTTGTTCAATAAGCACTAAAGATCAATCTTGAAAGTAACTAGGGAGATGATTAAGTACCTCATCCTTAGGCACCTTAGAAAGGTTTTCACCCTTGGATATGTCCTTTCTTTTTAATTTTTTCAATTCTGACACTGCCACATAGTGGTTTTCACCATAAAAACTCCTATTCTTTTTATTTTATTTTATTTTTATTTTGTGACTAAGGTACTTGATGTTTGGCTCTGTCATGTTGGTAGCTAGTTCACTAGTGGAAGAGACTACAAGTTCAACAACATTCAAATAGTAGGCTATCTCATAATCATTTTGAAACATTAAAAGATTAGGTTTGTGATTACGTTGGGACCAATTAATCAAATCAGGATGAACAAGGGGTAAATCAATGACTAGTTCAAGGTTATGAATATGAATGATAACTCTGGTGACCAAAGAGTCAAAGTCTATCAAGTAACTTCTTAAAATAACCAAATTGGGATTCATTCTAACAAGTGAGGAATCATCCACTAAGGTAACATGTGAGTTAAAATCATCTAATCCTACACATGAATTTTCAACTAACTTAGGTTGAGAACTATATGTATGAAAAACATCAATGTCCATATCAACTGTAGAAGGCTCCAAGAGGGAGTCCCATTCATACTCATTGGAATTTGTTTCTGAATCTTGACTAGGATACTTACACCATGAAGGATTGGGATGCCTGGACATGGAAGCCTCAATATCATCAAGGGTTACACTCTCTTGTTCTAAATTTGTAACTGTCTCATGAGATACTAGAATATCTAAATCTCCCTAAAGGAGATTAGTAGAAGGGACCCAATCTTCACACATATCTTTTGATTTTCCAAATTAGGTATGTACTCTTGTTCTTCTTCACTATTTGACTTACCAAGGATAGGATAAACATTCTTATTATGATTTGCATATCCTAGACCAACCAAATTCTTACACTTGTGTGCGAAAAGACCATGATCAAGGGGTTCGGCTCTAGCATCCAATCTATTACTAAGATGACCATGTCTAGGTTAGCCCATCTTCTTGACAAAGGTATACCCTCTTCCATAAGATTTAGGAGAGGGAATGAAGTTCTCATTGTGTATACACTTCTCTTCTCTATAAATCCCATCTCTAATAGCCACATCTTCTTTCTCATCTTGAATAGGCATTGAAAATTTTACAAATGTGTCAAATAATGTCATAGCTTAAGAGGAAGGTTTCATCTATTGTGAAGGTTTACCATAAGACTTAGGTGAAACTAGTAATGCAGTGAGGGAGTTGAGTTGATATTCCCCAAGCCAAGCTCTATGGATTTGAACTTGTCTTTACATTTAGCTAAAGTTGCATCAACATCATCTACTTCTCTATTGAGGGGAACATGAGTACTTACTAAAATCAGGTTAATAGACAAAGTATTATCCCAAGGTATACAAATATTTGTTTCATTAGAAGGGAACTTAACACACTAATGATAGGTAGATGACACTATTCATATGATGAATCCATGGTCTACTAAGTAAAATATTGTATGCAAGGGGTCCAACATCAACTATTTGGAATAAAATATCTTTTTCAATAGGACCAAACCTAATGGGAAGAATGTCCAATCCCTTTGAACTTCTCTCTACCTCATCATAGGCTTTGATAATAATCTTCCTTCTGGTATCAATAACTTGTTTAGAATAACCTAATGTCTTTAAAAGACTCAAAGAACAAATATTAAACCCAACACCCCCATCTATCACCACATGCCTAACATGGGTTCTATTAATGGTGACCTCAATATGAAGGGCAAGATTGTGCGGATGGCTCAAAGATTTATCATCTTCCTTCAAAAGGAAAGGTAATGAGGGCCATCAATATGATTAACCATGTTCTAGAATTGATTGACATCTAAATTTTTGGGGACATTCACCGTGCACAAAGAACCCTCAAGGACTTGTTTGTGTCTCGGAGACAACTCTAAAATCTTAAAGATCAAAATTTAAGCGAGGGTTCTTCTCAATTGATCAACAAGATTATAATTTGACCTAGGATTGACCATTGCTTTTGAAGGAAAATACTTAAAATGCACTTGTTTTGGCTTACTTGGTTGGTTTGAACTAGGTCCTTTAACGATAAGGGGACCTTGACTTCACAAAACAACATTGAGACTTTGGGAAGACACTTTCTTAGGTTTATCTGACTGGTTTGAATTGGGTCCTCTAATGACTAGGAGACCTTGAGATGACTCTCTAGAGTGAGCACCCCTTAGCACCAAAATATGTTTTTCACCAAGAATAGGAGAGCTCAAATTTAAATCATAACTACTGGGATCTTTATCTTCCATCATGTTGACACTTTCTTCTACAACCTCAAGCATATTGACAACATTTTCTAGATTTGTATAAATGTAATTGATTTTAGTCTTTCCATTCTTAGGTTGGGAAGCTTCCCCTTTCTCATACTTGGGCAAAGGTTCTTTGAACACTATGTGATCAGCATTGGTATTTAATCCATCTATTTCAAGTTTTCCATTCTCAATAAGATCTTGAACAATATGCTTAAATCTCCAACAATTTTCAATATTGTGTCCAATGCCATTATGGAGTTTGCAGTGGGCCTTCTCATCCCACCACCATGGCTTAACTTGAGGTATACAGAACTCTGATGCATCATAAGGGTGTACAAGATTATGGGAAAGGAGTTTTGTGAAAATCTCTTCATATGACTCACACAATTGGGTAAAGTTATGTGTCTCTCCTTTAGGCCCTTCTTGATATCTTGGCTTGTTACTTTGTTGATTGGCACTAGCCAAATGGAGAATAGCTTGGTCTTTAGGCTTAGAGGAATCCACAACTCCATCATTAACCACTTGTTTGTTTTTATTCCAATATGTGTTCTTTCCTTCATCCTTGTTAATATTGTTGTTATTCTAACCATTGTTGTTGTTGTTTCCATTTTTTTGCCAAAATACCTTGCTCTCTCAAAAAATCCTCAATTCTAAATGCAGCTTCAAACATGGTATCAAATGACTCAAAAGCCATCTTCTTAACTTCGTACTTCATCTTAGGAATCATGTTACTAATGAGGATTTCAATCTTTTCTTTCTCAAGAATAGTCCTAGAATAATGAGAGCACTATTGTCTCCATCTTTGCAAGAAAGTAATAAAGGATTTGCCTTAATTTTTCTTTTTGTGACATAAGTCCAATAGTGAGACAGATCATGAAAGATTGTATGCAAAGTGTTGAAGAAATGTTTGAATTAACTTAAGGAACATCTTAAGAGTTATATTGGTAAACCATTCCATTGCTTGACCCTTAAGACTCCTTGGAGATAATCTCATAAGGTCTGAGTCTTCATGATGAAACTCAAAACTCATAGTATAGAATTGATGCACATGATCATTTGGATCTCCATTTCCATCATATTTGTCATATTGGGGGATCTAAATTTTTCTAGGAAAATCTTTCATGTTAACACTCTTATCAAAAGGATTAGGACAAATTGAATCAAGTGAAAAAGAACTCTTGGGTGCCAATATTTGCTTTAGTTGTTTCTTCAATTGGTCAATTTCTTCTTTGATAGAGGGATCATACTTTTGAATCTTTTTGTCTACATAAAAGTTGTAAGGGACCTTAGCACCCTTGTTGATTGAATGTTGAAAGCATGCATCTCTGTTTTGGTCCATCTATGCTTTCATATGTTGCTAAAAATGTGGGTCTGGTTGCATAGCCATGAAATCATAAGAATTGTCATCAAATTTTGAGCTACCACCTCAATATTGTGAACCATGATGAGCTTGTTGTGAATGTTTTCTTGAAACTCTAAGAGGTGTTGATCTCCTATAATCATCATGTCTTGAAGCTCTCCTTCCTATAAGGCTAGGAGATCATGAAGGTATTCTTGAGTGTCTTCCACTTCGTGGAGTCTTAGGAGGGATTGATGGAGGAGAGTTGTTTCCACCACCAGTGTGTACATTTTTGAATTTATTGTCAAGTTGTAGAGCCATGAGAAGGTCTTGTGATTCTTGATGGACTTTCCTTTCTATCTCAATCATAACTTGCCTTTCTTCCTCTAGGCATCTAAATTATTCTTCCTTCTTAGCTTGTTCTTTTAGAAGGGCTTTTCTCTCATACTCATGTACTTTGAGTCTATCACTCACATAATCTAAAGGTTTCATGAGTGATGCACACAGTCTTGACTATCTAAACCAGTTACTAGTAAATGTTGCATTCACACAAGCACTAGAATGCTCACTAATTTGATCATCATATTGGGATTTCTCTTCTTGATAGGTATAATTCTTACCTTTCTCAGCCCTTTGGTGTGCATCCAAATATCTATCCTCAATATGGGGTGAGGTTGGTCTATTTTCACAAGTGGCACCACCACTCAAAAGGTCAATATAGTATTCACCACTTCAATTCTTCTTTTTTAGAGCCATTGTAAAATCAATATCCATATCTGAGTGAGGTGATGCCAAGGGTGTACTCAACTCAATAAGGTCACTACTAGGGTCAAACAAAGCTTCTAGAATATTCTTAGGTGATTGAACAAACACAGGCTCTTTTCCCTTGTGTCTTTGATGAGTTTGAACTAAAGGTAATTGTTTAAAGATGACTTGAGGTCACTTTCCTTGATCTACTTGATATCTTGTTGTAACAAACATGGAAGAAAAGGTACTACATGATAGGATAACCCTAAGAAATGTTGGTATCAAACTAGGAAAATAAAAGCACTCACTTATCCAAAATAGATGTGATAAGATAGAATTTTGCAATAGGCATAAAGCAACATTGTGACAGAGGTACCCAAAACTTTGGATGAATACCCTAACTTATATGGACCAAGAGGATGATTTAACCAAATTATAAATAATTAAAATTGAATTTTTATAAAAGTGGATGGACAAGAGATTACTAAGACTCTCCAAGCATAATATCAAAGAATCCAAAGGTATATCTTTCTCAACAAGGATGGTCTCTTACTCACTAACTCCAAATAAGGTCATTTGTGAAATCAAAGATCACTAATTCAAGGGGTTAAAGAATAATAACCCAAGGTGCAAAAAGGTTTCTAACAATGGGGTAAGTAGCCTAATCTGAACTAGATCAATGTAGGGAGACTAGAAATAATAGGATAGCAAAGAAGTTTGATCATAAAGTCTCAACTCAGGAACTCAAATTTTATTTTTTTCAAGTATCCAACTAGCTGTGATAAATTTTGAATCATGAAGCAGGCATGCAAGACAACAATCAAGGATGTCAAACAAAAATTTTCAAACAATGAACAAGGGACAAAGTAAACTTACACATGAACAAGATTAGTGTCATAGTATCAGTCTAATCCCTAGACCCACCATTGTGTATGTTCTCAAAATATTTTCCAATCACGCACATAGTCCTAGAAAAGAAAATTTGGCAGCACTATGGTTCTTAGTAATGTTCAACTCTACAGCTTTTGCAATCTAGAGTGTGCAAAATCCAATTTCAACGCACTGGGGTTTTGACATATCCTAAGAATTTAATCAATTAGAGATACTGAGGAGATCTAACAACCCAAAAAAAGACTACACCAGTGAGGATTCCCCCCACATGGATATTTATATAGTGGTTGATACTACCACATCAAAAATGTCTATTACCACTTGAAGTTTTGTCCACATGGTTGACCTAATAAAAAGAGTGTCCACTATGGTTAACTCTCTCTAATCAAGGAAGACTCACAAAGTTGTACCACATGGGGACTTGTTTTGGATTCAAGGGTTCCAAGTTTCTGATGTGCCCAAAAGGGAATAGAGCATACTCCTTTAGCCTCTTCACCTTACCCAAACATAGAAAACAAGATTTTTTGACACACTAATTCAAAATCACCTCACCAAATTTTTTTAAAAACCAACAACAAACACCACCAATCTCAAAAGATAAAGTACTAATGGATGTTGAGGACAAACCTAGGCGAAATAGGTAGATAATAACAAATATCCTTCCCTACCTACACGGGGATCTATCATTGAGAAGACATTCACATGTAAGACAATTGAATGAAGCACATTTCTTCAAGAACTCCACAAATAGTGTTCATAGGGCCTAATTACAATGTGAAACACATATGCATGAAGGTAAATCTAGATCCAATTTTAGTGCACCAAATGAAGTGTGAATATATGAAAGCATGTAAAAACACTCAAGCCAAACGCATGATAGGGTTCATTTTACTTCCAAATCCAAATGTTATAGAGATCCAAAAAAATTCCTAGTAATCCTTGCAACAAGTCTTTTCTCTATTGTACCTTTTGTTTACGCTTGAACACTCACTTGTAATGAACAGAGCAACAAGAAAAATAAGCAAACACAAGATATGCAATATATATCCAATTTATGCAAAACTAGGGTTAGATCTGAAAATATAATTTTTAAGAGTGATAATAACCAACAAATAACCCAAATGAAATCTCAAATCATGCATTGATCCATTTGAAAATTAAATGCAAGCTATTCATTAAATGCCTTTTTTTAATATTAATATTTAACCTAGTCAACAAGATTGGACCTATATGATATGGTTTTGGATCCAAAACCCTAAATTCAAAAAAGAGACCCCTATAAAAAATTAGAGAGCTTTCCAAAAATGTCAAAATTTTGAAAAGACATTTTCATTTGTGCCCTAGAGAGCTATTTTGTCAAAATAGACCAGTTTTTGCAAATCAAATTATTGAGCCTTAATATGATCTCTAAAATCAAAACACAAAGAACCAACCCTATTCAAAATTTAGAAAAATTTCCAAAAATATAGACTTTTCTTAAAAAATTGTTAATTTATGCCCTAAAACAATTTTTCATGAAAAATCAAGAAAAAATCATTAAAAAAATTGAAAATTCCTCAAAAATATCTGACAATTTCATTGAAGCTTCTCTAATATGTCGCCACCTTGAAAAAATAAATTTAGACCAAAACACCAAGCTATTTGGGAGATATGTTCAAGGCTAGCTCAAAAAATATTTATAACTAACAAGTAAAGGTGGGTTGACCCATGGTGGGTGCCAAAAATGTATGCCTAAAATGTGAGCACACTTCTATGAATCATTATATCCAAGATTGCTAAAAAATGAGGTCTCAAATGGTGGCTCACAACTCTCTATTCATGGAGTGCAAGGGTTTGTAATGAAGGCCCTCAGTTTGACCTAGTTTATGCCCATGCAAGTACATCATAAAACAAGAGATATAAAGATTAAAATATAAATGCAAATAAAGTTGCAAACTAATCTAAATGATGACAATGCAAAACAATGCAAGAAAGGAAATCTAATCTATGAAAGGAAATAACAATGCAAGATTGATCTATGAAAGCAAATATGGATCTAAGTGAATATGAAAATGTAAGGATGGATCATGATGATGGAAGCCATGGATGCATGAGAAAATAAGACAAGAAGATAGAAGTTCTCTACAAAAAGCTTTAATGCTCAGACTCCTCCAAAAATTGCTCTCCAAACCTGTAGCATAACAATAGCATAATCATGGATGTTAAAAATGAGGAGAGGGCTCTCCCTTATAAAGAATAATGAACAATTAAGATTAAGAGGCAATAAGATTTAATCAAGTGTGGAGAAAGAATGATCCATGTGAGCCATAATTCCACCAATGAGAAAATAGGAGGAAAATTAAATGGAATTCCACTTAGAAATATGTGCATTTAAGTGTAGAGAAAAATATAATTTATTTATTTTCATTTTTTTTCAAGTGGGATTTTATTTAATTAAAATGGATCAAGTTATTCTAATTAAATAGGAAATATTTAATTAAATTAAAAGAGAGTTTTTCTCTTAATTAATTAAATGTGGATTAATTATTTAATTAAAAGAGAGATTTTCTTTTAATTAAATAAGACTTAGGATAAAATGATCAAACCTTAAGAAATATTGAAATAATTAAATTAATTATAATTTGATCAAAGAAATTGATTTGAATTGATTTAATACAATATTGCAAACTATTGATTTAAAAAATTGATAAATTAAATAATGGGAGCCCATAGTCTAGTCGATCATTTTAGGGTGCATACACATGGCAACAAGTATAGGGCTTAGTGTCCAAAGAGACACTGAAGAGGGAATTATTCCCTCATTATGTTCTACTAAAGTATGTAAGGGGGTATTCTCCCCTTAAGTGTACAGTTCCACAGATGGCTACACTTATATATTGATGCTTCCTTGCTGCTCATGGTTGTTATCCAAATAATGACAAAATTCCACTCTATTTTTCCCAACATCTTTATGCTAAGGTTCTCTTAGGTAGGGTGGTGAACTACACTAATTTACCATTGCATTTTGTACAAAGGCATGGTAGACTAGTTGATAGGTAGTTGGGTTGTCCACCAAAGATGCATAGTGTAGTGCCTACCCTAGTTTGCAGTTTGCTAAGATATATTTTTGTATTTTACTTTGTGAGTCCTTGGTGTATTTTCTATTAATTAAGTCTAATTAAAAGATTTAATTAATGATTTAATTAAATGAAAAATTAAGATGATATTTTAATATTTTATTTTATTTTATTAATTGGAAAATTAATTAAATAAAAGATAAAAGTTATAAGTTTAAAAGTTGGAACATGATAATATTTATTTAATTTAATAGTAATATATTTAGAGTTCATTTCAAAATAAATGCTAAATAATAATATTATAAATATTTTATCAATTAAATTTCAAAAATAAATTTAAAAGTGGAAAAGATATTAAAATTATTAAAAGATTCTAGATCACATGATGCGTGTATGTGATTAAAGTATATTAAGATAAAACAAGTGGATTTAATAAAGTGAGTGCATGAGATTTAAAATTAATAAATTAATTCTAAAAGGAGTCAAGTGAATATTAAATAAAAAAAATTAATTAAATAAACTAATGTGCATTCACATAGGAGTATGCAAACTCTCGTGAGTTGTCATGTTGACAACATAGGAGTTTGCACTCTAATTATGCATATGTTGTCTACACTTAGGAGTTAGCATATTATTTGAGCACATGGTGTCTATAGCATTCTAGACACCTCATCATGTTTATCTTCTTATCGTGAAAGTTATGTGCTTAGTTGTCATGCTTATCTCTTAGCTCTTTCTAGACACATTCTAGATGCATCTTAGAGGCCTCTATATAGAGGCTCTCCTAGTGTGTAAGGACATCCTCATATGCTTTTAAAAGCACTCTTGGTCACTTTGGGGGGGGGGGGGTTTCGGTTCTTGGAGAAATTGCAAATGTTGGAGAAGGAAGGAATTTTCGGAAAGGGGAAGGTTTTGAAGGGAGGAGCTTCTCTACGATTTTCTGAGGCATAGAAAATTAGCATCAATATCTAGGTGCACTCATGATTTTTGCATATTTCATTCACACTCTTTATATTTCCTGTCGCCACTAGACTTCTTGTCGCAATGTAATTTTGGATTTATAATTTTGTATGCTATTTTCTTGTCGCTACTAGACTTCCTGTCGTAATGCAATTTCAGATTTATAATTCTATATGCTATTTTCCTGTCGCCACTAGACTTCCTATCGCAATGTAATTCTGGATTTATAATTTTGTATGCTATTTTCCTGTCGCCACTAGACTTCCTGTCACAATGCAATTCTAGATTTATAATTCTGTCTGCTATTTTCCTGTCACCACTAGACTTCCTGTCGCAATGCAATTTTGGATTTATAGTTCTGTATGCTATCTTTCTATCACCACTAGACTTCCTGTCATGATACAATTATGGATTTATAGTTCTATATGCTATCTTCCTGTTGCCACTAGACTTCTTGTTGTGATGCAATTCTAGATTTATAGAAATGTATGCTATCTTCCTGTCGCCACTAGATTTCCTGTCACAATGCAATTTTGGATTTATAGTTATGTATGCTATCTTTCTATCGCCACTAGACTTCCTGTCATGATGCAATTCTAGATTTATAGTTCTATATGCTATCTTCCTATTGCCACTAGACTTCCTATCGCATAAGCTTTCTGGTTCTGCCACTGCAGCAGGTTTAGGTTCGAATTAAAATAGAATCTTATTTTTATGCATTAGTTTTATATGATTTATTAACTAATCTAATTAAATTTAATTTAATTAAGACTAGTTAATAGTGGAAGAAGTGTAATTAATTATTAGTCAATTTAAGTAAATGGATTTTTAAATGAGGACAAATTAAAAGAAAAGAGATATTAATAAGTGGAATTAGATAATTGAATTATTAATGAGAGTGATTTTACTTATAATAAATGAGGATTATTGTCCTTGAAGTGTTTAAAAGAAATTGTAAACTAATTATTTGAAAGTTGATAAGTATTATTCTAATGTTTTGAATAGCATGAGTGATTTTATCTAAAAGTCAGTGGGTGCTAGTGTAATGATTTATACAAGTATATAATTATCTTATGATTATTTTAGAATAATGGAAGGATAATTCTATGTTGACTTGGAGATTAAATGAAAAATCTTGTACTCTTGAAATATACTTGAAACAAAATATGAAAACCTCATGTTTGTTTTAACCATGTGATTGCAAAAACAAACTAAAACATGCATTTGTATCTTGTTCTTCTATGATGTTAGTTATTTGAATATCCGGATGGGTTTGATTATTAGGGTGAACGAAGAATATTTTTACCTAGGATATACTTTGAAATGAAAATTGAAACCTCTTACTTGGCATAACCATGTATTTGCATCTTGATTATCTTTGGAAATTGAATGGGGTAATTTTGTATTCTATTTGAGCTATTGAATGAGTTAAACCATGTCGAGCAAGATGTACCTCTTTAAAATTGAAAACTCACACTGAAATGGAAATTGGAACTTTGTGGTGAATTGACATTGTGTGTTTGGAGCTAAACCCAAACATGGAACTTGCATTGTTGTATGTATATTGTTTGTGTTTTAGGATTTTGGGGTTGACTAGATTGTTGGCCAGTTATAGGATGTCTACTAGAGGGTCAAGGGTTATGAAATGTGATGGCATGTTGATCTTATTTGATCTTGATCTTTCTAAACCCAACCATGGTAATGTGATGGTATGCTCTATGAGATATTTGTCTTACTGATTGTTACTGCTTTCCAGTCTTCTTGTGTGAAGCTGAGGTGTATGTATTTGAGACACTTGACTTAACCATTTTTGAGTCATCGATCAGTTATACTTGGGTTACTTTCTAGTCACCTTGATGGGACTAAAGTGTTTGATTTGTTCTTGATGATGTCATGTTGTGACATGTTTTGACTTGACCATTTTGGAGTCTTTGATCAGTATTACGTTGAGATACTTTTTGGTTGTTTTTTGAGAACCAATGGATATTGTGATTTATTTTGAGATTCCTTTTGGTTGCTTGTTGAGAATCGATGGATGTTGTGATTTATCATTGATATGGATATTGCGATTATCATTGATACCTTCAGTTGTCAATAGAGAACTATTATGGTCATGATTATCAATGGATGCTTTTCAGTTGCTCATGGAGATTTGATGTTCTTATTGTGGATTGTCTTTTGATGCTTACTAGTCGTTTGTTTAAGACTGAGGTGATTTATATGATTTTTGATTTGTAATTTCATAAGCATACACCAGAGGTTTTGTGATATTTCTTTCATACTATTCATGTGGCTGGATGTCATGATACATCTTGTGATTCAAATTGAAAATTATGTTTATGAGGGTTACTTTTTGGAGCATTTATGTGCATTTGGATGGAAGTACCACCTTATTGCTAGGTTGCTTGTTAAGGAACCGAGTTTGATTATGAATGTTGTGGTATGGGACACAACTGTGTATTATGTTCTTGAGAGAGGTTGTCTAGGTACATGTCTTTGGGAGTGGCTTGCAATAGCAGTCCGGGGCCCAAAGTGGTCAGTACTAGGGTGACCTATTTCAAGTTATGTAATAAGTGATAATCTAGTAATTAATAATTTTGGAGAAACACATTTAAAAGATAAGTTAGAGATATGTTTTCTAGTTCCATGTGTGCCATGTTGAGGGTTCGGGGTTCAGAGTAACCAGTCCAGGATAACTCAATGCTTGAGGGTTCGAGGTCTAATGAGAGACTAGTCTAGGGTAACTCAAGAAGCCATGTGATGACACTCCCTAGTATGTAGCCTAAGTCTCGTCTGTAGAGTTTGTGTGTACCTCTGGTGGTGTACTTATTGTTGAATGTGTTTATTTACTTTCATTAATGATGATTGGTGATTTTTGGTTGATGTACTCTTGACATGTGGATTTTGACTTGAGCCTATCTCCTCTGGCACATTCTTTGTTGGTTTTTGCCCTCTTTCTGTTCTTGGATCATTATGATGGATGTTATATCTTATACTTGATTAGATTTCTTATGTATATGTTGTAGCATGTTAGATTTCTTTCAGCATATGATGTAGTATGTTTTAAGAGTGACATCCCTATTTACTATAATACCAATGATCTCTTTGGTGACTTGGGATGTTACGCACGGAGGGATGGCTAAGGCCCACGATGGTCTAATGATGCTATTGATGATTGGGAGGAACTGTGCACTTAGATTAATTGTGTTGTATGATGGATGATTGAGCATTCCAAAATTTCAGTTGCCAAGAGGTATTGAAACAAATGTATATTATGAACTTGGACTTTTGATTATTCTTTCATGTCGATGTGGTAGTTGTTAGACTTAGTATAGTTAGATTAAATGTGACTAAATGACTTGGGATCCTTAAAGAATGTACCCTGTTATGTATTCTTTAGATGATTACATGTCATTGCTTCCGCTATTATGTGTTTGAGGTGTATAATGTTATCTTTCATGTTTTCAAAAAAAAAAATGTTCGGCAAACCTAGGTTAATTCTTTAGGATCCCTTGGTGGGGCGTTACACATAGGTTGATTGTCAGAGAGAGGGCACCTACTATATCCCCTATATTAGGTTCATCAACTGATGAGACCCTACATAGCACCCAGTTGCAGGGGGTGATTCAGGGAGTTGGAGAGATTGCCATAGCTTTCAGATGTATTTCGAGCAACTAGGTTGGCTAGTATTTGATGTCTCGTTAGTGTTCCAAATCATCGTCTGATGCTTCATGTTTAGGAGACTTGTACAATGTAATAGGTATCCCTTTACTAACTATCTTAGAGGGTCTCAGTGAAGTGTTGGCATGAGATAATATGACTAGTCTTGTTGAGGATCTATTAGATTCATATCAAAGCATCTTGGCATACCCATATTAGATGTTCAACATTGTGTCCATGGTGGTATTGGGACACATCCTCAGCCACATTCCTCTCATTGATCAGGTAGTGGTCATGGAGGAAGTACACATCATGATCCACTTATCAACCACTCTTTTATTGTAGAGGGACATATACATACTAGTACAAACCCTTCACTTAGTGCAGGGCATGGTTAGAGTTCAAATGTGGGCCTTGATGATGTTGATTTCATCTTGTCAACCACATGATGGATGGACTTGTTATGCCATCTCATCTAGTCAGTCCACTTAGCTCATCATTATTAGGACATGTGCCAACCAATAGTCATGCTAGCATAGTTTCAGATATGGAAATAGATGAGGCCCAATAAAATTTAGATATATTGGTGGAAACAATCGATGCTAGGTAGTCTGAGTATTATTAGATGCCAACATCTACATAGGTAAATCTATAGTTTTTTATTCATGTTAAAATTTCAATTGTCTGTTCAACTAATAATTTATGCACATAGACATATCATGCCTTTGTAATTAAATACATATTTTAATTTGATTTTTTGCACACATGCATGTATGTATTGTAGGGAGACAATCCTCTTTTTATTCCTTCTTTGATGCCATATTTTGTACATCGTCAAGACTCATTTGACAATGTTAGTAGTGGTTAGGTGATTTTTAATTTTTTTGAATTAGACACATGTGAGTTTTAAATGTAATATATAAATTGCATGTAAGTTGTAAATTTAAAAAGATTTAATTAAATATGAAGTTATGTACATTGATTTCACTTTCTATTGAATATATATAGGGGTCAGCACATCCTAGTGAGCATCCTGATAGTCAGTCTTTAGACCACATTGTGACAATATGTCATGATGATAGTCCTGTGCCTGATGTTCTATAGTTTTTTAATATTATAGATTATTTGATCAAGAATTTCATCCAAAGAGATTATTTGATCTAGAATTTCATTCAGATTATACATGTTTTGTTATTTGTTATTTGATCTAAACTTTCATCTAGATTATACATGTTTTTGTTATTTGTTATTTGATCTAGACTTTCATCTAGATTATACATGTTTCATGATTGACATACATATATACATTCTCTAGACATTTCTTTTACATGATAGATTATGTTCAATTATGTTTGATTATGTTAGACTATGTTCTTTTACATGTTATATTATGTTGGATAATGTTCTATTATGTTGGAAATTATGTTACATTATGTTCTATTATGTTGGATTATGTTAGATTATGTTGTAGACTATGTTCTTTTATATGTTAGATTATGTTGGTTTATGAAATTGATGTATACATATGAAATTGGTTAGGGTTAGGGTTAGGTAATTAACTTTACATAATTCCTAATTCTTAATAATGCAAGTGATATTTAGATATGATTCAAGTCTAGTCCTAATTTCATCCCTTTAAGACAAGTGTTCAAATTTCTTCCCCTCAAGGAACATGTCCTAATTAGTTGCATACAAGTTCTTAATTTCTATAATTATTTACAAATCACAATTTAAGCTTCACAAGTTAAATGAAAGAGTAAAAGTAATATATAATTAGTTATAAGTCCTAATTTCATCCCCTTAAGACACAAGTCCTAATTAGTTGCATACAAGTTCCTAATTTCTATAATTAGTTACAAATCAAAATTTAAACTTCACAAGTTAAATGAAAGAGTAAAAGTAATATATAATTAATGGGTTGCAAGAATTTGGGTCTCACTTTTGGCCAAAAAGTGGAAGTGTTTTTCCTATTTTTAAAATTTCTTGTCAATTGATGTCAAATTTTGATGCATTTAGAGATTGAATACAAAAAAGCTTTAGAAACAAAAATTTTAGTGTTTTGAATCTACCTTTTGAATATGTAATTTATTTGTGTACCCATATGATAGATTTTGTTTTTGGTATGGATCTTTAAAAATCACTTTTTCAAAATGCCTGTTTTAGGAACATACCACACTCATGTACAGACACCATAATTTGACACAAATAAATGAATTTTCATAAATCCTTTTAAAGGGAGTTACCTAATACACCTAATATTGATGACAATATTTTTTCTTAATTTTTTATTGAATACTTTTTTATTATTAGTTATTAACTGGCTATAAAGGTAAATTTTAAAACCTCTCGTATATGGACACCATAATTTGATCAAAATTTAACTTTTTTCAAAAATTCTGTTCTTTTAAGCTCAAAAGAATTGTATGTAGATTGATGACATATAAATTAATTTAAGAAAAAATATTAAATAAAAAAGTTATCAAAGTTTTAGTGAACTTCTCTATTTTACATTTAGGTACCACCTTTCATTAAACAATAATGCAAAAATAGTAAATAAAATCATAGCACTATTAAATTTATATTTCTGAAATCAAGACAATGAGAGCTCTAATTAAGTTTTGTTTCATAAAAAAATTTGATCGGAAAGACCCTCTAAAAATTATGGCAAGGTGTGAATTTGTTAGTTTAATGCCTTAGCCAAATCTTGACAGGTCAAGGCATAGGCTTGGTTTGACTAAGCCTATCCCAAACCAAAATCTAAGGTAGGAGGAAAAAATCCCACCCAATGTTATAAGAAATGGTGTAGTGCCTGCCCCTAGGTCACAACTTTGTTATCATTCTCGAACTCTTGTAGGGCT
Source organism: Cupressus sempervirens (assembly GCA_028749045.1). Taxonomy (NCBI): domain Eukaryota; kingdom Viridiplantae; phylum Streptophyta; class Pinopsida; order Cupressales; family Cupressaceae; genus Cupressus; species Cupressus sempervirens. The sequence goes on from CM053784.1 coordinate 293,390,666, forward strand.
AGTTTTATATTGATGGTTAGCAACATTGTTTTGAGACTATCAGATATTGTGCTATGGATTTAGTTGATATGTGAGGAGATTACTTAGACTCTACATTTCATGTATGCATGTTGATTATTACATTATTTTTAGTTATTGATTAGTTAGATGGTTTATTACCACATGTGTTTTCTTATGGATACTTCCCCCATACTTGCATGTGTATGGTGTGCGTGTTTGTTCTTGGATGGTGTCTCTGATGTGATTAAGGAAGGGAGTCATAGTCACCTGCTAGTCGGGATCTACACGATGCACCACTTCTTGCCATTACCTGTTTAACTTAGTATATATATATATATATATACATATATACACATATATACACATATACACACACACACACATATATATATACATATATATATATATACATATACATATATATATACATATACATATATATATACATATATATATATATATACATATATGTATATATATATGTATATATATATATATATATATGTATATGTATATATATATATATATATATATATATGTATATATATATGTATTTATGTACATGGATGTTTTTTATGCAAGTTGCAAGTACCAGGTATCGACTTTCCTGAATTGCTAGGATGAGCGTACCCTATCACATTACCTCAATGGTAAGAGAGGGAAGATAAATTCTCAAGTCCAAATCCCAACCCTTTAAGCCATTTGTTCTAATTGAAAATTAGGACAAGTATCTGACCCTTAGTTTGATTTTGTATGTATTTTGGCTATGATGAATTTTCGTATCTTACCTTGTGAGTATTTGGAGTATTTTCTATTAATTAAGCCTAATTAAAAGATTTAATTAATGGTTTAATTTAATAGAAAATTAATATGATATTTTAATATTTATTTTATTTAATTAATGGAGAAATTAATTAAATAAAATAATTAAATTTGAAAATAAAAGTTATAATTTTAAAGTTGGAATGTGATAATATTTATTTAAGTTAATAAATATTTTATTAATTAAAGTTTCAAAAATAAATTTAAAAGTGGAAATATATTAAAATTATTAAAAGATTCTAGATTGCATGATGCGCGTATGTGATTAAAATATAAATATATTAAGATAAAATAAGTGAAATCATTAAAGTGAGTGCATGAGATTTAAAAATAATAAATAAATTAAATTGGAAAGAATAAAGTGAATATTAAATTAATTAATGTGCATTATTTTAATATTTAGGAGTTTGCAAATTCTCGGGAGTTGTCATGTAGACAACACAGAAGTTTGCACTCTAAGTACTTGCTGATGTAGGTACTACAACAACAGAGGGTACACAGTACCACTGTCACTGCAGGCCCTGCGACTGCAAGGTACTGCATGCCAATGATGATGTTTATGTGTGTGTGTGTGTGTGTGTGTGTGTGTTATGTTGTATGCGATTTGGTGCTGATAAAATCAAATTTCTCCATTTCAAATTTCTTAAAACATTTTAAAATATTTATCATTAATATTAATAATTATATATATATTTATGTACGTATGTATATATATATATATAAGTATGTATATATGTTATTATTAATTAATAATTATCATAATTTGATAAATGATCATCCTTTATAATAATGAATTATTTTGTAATATTATAGTCTAACTATATAGATTTAATTAATTGTTTTGGATTATGAAGAAAAGATGTTTATGAAATTAATTGGTAAATTCTCATGTCAAAATTTACTATTTAAATTTAATGGAGGACGTTTGCAAATAACGTTTATATAAACAAAATATTATTAGAACAATTAAAAAATTGAGTCTAATGGTTGACTTTTAATATTAATTATTTAATGTATATTAAATATTATTTAATATATATTAAATATTATTTAATATATGTATTAAATAATTAAGAGATGGTAATTTATATTATGTTGATTTAAATTAAGAGACTTTAATGATATTGGATTAAGATTTAATTGACAAAGAGTCTTTTTTATAACATTGCTACGATTTGAGTTATTATGTTATTAATAATACATTTCGTATTATTAAATAGATTATTGGTACACCTTAATTGTGCTAAGTTAGTTAAATATTAACCAATGAATTTTCGTAAGGTTTCTTTAAGATCGATTATCTATAGTTTTGATGAGTTTATTATTTATTAATGTTTGTTGGGTCTAACAAACTATTAATAAATAATAGTATAAATGGTTTAAATAGTTATCAATTAATTTGATTAGAGTTAATCTAGTGGAGATTATTTAATGATTGAAGTTTTGTAAAAGATATTAATTTTTGGATTTGGAGTATAGTTGATTTTTAATTGATATTCATTGAGTTATTATTATAACTATGATATTAATAATTAAGTTGTGCGATAGATTCTTAATAGAAATGATTATCGATAATACAAATTTGTTAAGGAAATATTAGTATTCATTGAAAGAGTGACGAATGTGGTCATTATAGATTATTAATAAGATTTCCAATATGATTCGCTATTAAATAATAACAAGTCATTATTAACAGGCCTTTGAGGCTGCTCAGGTGATGCATGATCTGGAGTGAAAGAACGAGGAATAACTCTTGCTTGTTCTTTTGTTTATCGCTGTCTTTTGGCTTTTTGTTCTGGCTTTTGGCCGTGGCTTTGATTGTTTCCTTTTCCTGGTCTTTTCTCAATACTCTTTCCTTCGGCTGGGCTTAATGCTTATTATCAACCTTTGAACTTATACTTTTTTGGCTGGGCTATCATGCTTATTATCAGCCTTCTTATGTACTAACTTTTGGGTTTTAGGTTCCCTGTAAAACCTATTTATCTAATAAAAAAAAGTCATTATTGAACTATTAATATTGGAGAATTAGATTATAGTTGACTTTTAAATTATAGTTAATTATTAATCAACTGATATTCTTTGGGTTGTTGGTATGGTTATGTAATTAGAGTTAATTAGATTTAATTAATAATTAAGTTATGTAATAAAGTTTAATTGATATGCTAATATCGGTTCCTCTAGTGAAGTTGTGAAGTCTATACATTGAAGTTGATAAGTTTTGCTCTAATGACTTGAATAAAGACTTTAGATATTTTAATGGTTGTTAGTAATGATTTAACCAAGAGACTTAAGTTTTAGTAATATTTAATTAAGTTTTAATTCAGTATTATTAGAATGATAAAAAGTCATGGATTGGGTACCTATGTTAATTGATTGATTTAATTGATCATTTTAATAAAGTTATAATCTTCTTATTCGAAGACTAATAACTGGCTTTCTTATAATTTAAAATGAATAATGATCCTTTGATTATGTTGAAAAGTTGAAGTAACATTAAAGAAGAGTTATTCGATTAGAATATGGATCTTAGCAAAATAAAGAGAATGATTTTATTAAGTGTCAAATGATTTAATGAGTAAATATCTATTGTTCAGTTATTCTTAGAATGTAGTTTTAAATAATAGAAGAATAATGTAATCGAGGGAACAAATGGGTTGACTTGTAGGTCAAATGTCGAATCTTATACACTTGAAGTATACTTGCAAACATAAAACAGAAAACCTCTACACTTAATTCAACTAATGTAATTTTAAAAAACCAAAACATGTGTTTGCATTAAATGTTTTCTCTATGCTTCTTGTTTTGGGTTTGGGTTGACTAGATTTTTGACCAGTCTTAGGTTGTTACCAGAGGCTTGAGGGTTATGATTGTGATGTCATGATGGTGTCTTGAATTTGATCTTTATAAACCCAACCATGGTTATGTGATGGTATGCTCTATGAGATGTTTGTATTTACTGATTGTTATTGCTCATCAGTCTTCTTGAGTGAAGCTGAGTTATATGTATTTGAGACACTTGACCTAATCATTTTTGAGTCATTGATCAGCTATCCTTGGGTTACTTTCCAGTTGCCATGATGAGACTGAAATGTTGATTTATTTCTTGATGATGTCATGTTGTGACATGTTTTGACTCAACCATTTTGGAGTCTTCGATCAATATGATTTTGAGATATATTTTGGTTATTGAGAACCAATGATTATTGTGATTATCAGTGATACCTTCAGTTGCCAATAGAGAGCTATTGTGGTCATGATTATCTACGAATGCTTTTCATTTGCTCATGGAGATTTGATGCTCTTTTTATGGATTATCTTTTGGTATTTTTCTAGTCACTTGTATAGGACTGTGGTGATTTTGGTGATTTATGGTTCCATGAGCTTAGGGTAGGTTATCTACCTGTAGTGTCGAGAAGTGGCTTGCAATGGGAGCCGAGGCCCTAAGTGGCTGCTAGGGTAACTCATTGTAAGTTGTTTTAATAAGTGATAACATTTACACTAAATGGGGTTTAAATGAACCTAAAAAGATAATTGTTTTGTTCTTACCCATGCCTCGAGTGCTAGTACAGACTAGGATGGGAGTAGAGAGAATGCTTGGTTGCGACTTTGCATTCCATAGTATGCCTCATCTGTATGAGAGGATACTAGTGGCTGCATAAGGATCAGTAGGGACCCTGGAGTCCTAAGCTAACTACCAGGGTAACTTCTACATGATTTATGTGATGACACTTGCCCACTTACAGAGTAGGTTTCTTACATGTCATTGTGTGCCTCTGGGAGTAGATGTCAGTTTTGTGATTGGAACCCTTGAGTTAGTATACTTTTAGGATTCTTGGACTTAGAGAGTATTTGTGCTATGTGATTTTGTTAACCTATTTGGGACTTGAGATTATCTCCTCAGCGTGGTGGGAGTGGACCATTTAGGTTTCATGCGGTCGGGTGGTAGTGTTTTATCACTCTTATCATTTGAGATCCGTCCATAGACACTGTGGTTGGAGGATCCTTGGTTGGTATTTATCTTCATTATTTTCTTGGATCATTATGATAGATGATATACCCTATGATGGATGTATTTATTGGTATGTTTCTTATATTGATGATTTGCATATGTTAGATGGTGTTATCTTATGCTTTACTTTGCATGTTAGATTACTTTTTGAAAATGATGTAGTATGATTTAGGAGTGACATTCCTATTATGATAGTACCGATGATCTCTTTGATGATTTGGAATGTTATGCACAGAGGGATGGCTAGGATCCATGATGGTCTAATGATGCTATTTACAGTTGGGAGGAACCGTGCACTTAGTTATTTATGTTTGATGATTTATGATGATGTATCATGTATGATGTATGGTTTCATTTATGTTATTGCATCATGGATTAGAGTTAGCAAGATGATGTACTTTATTTATATAGATGTATATTCTTTTAAGCCTTTCATACCTTGTGACATGTGCAGTGCATGATTGAGCGTTCAGAAATGTAATTTATGAATGTTGGACTTTTCATTATTATTTTATGTGGATGTAGTATTAGATGGAAACATAATTAGTTATGTTAGATGTGATTCAACATTAAGGGATCCTTAAAGAATGTAACCAATTATGTATGTTTATGTTTAATTGATGCTAATGCTTCCGTTACTATGTATAAGTTGTGAATGGTTTATCTTTCATGTTTAAAAATAAATAAAATGTTGGTGAAACTTAGTGATATTTTAGATTAATTCTTTGGATCTCTTGGCAGGGCATTACAAATGGGCACCCATAATTTAAATTCAAAAAATGGTTACTCATTTTGAAAATGTCAAATCAACACATAAAATTCCCCCCCAAATCTTTTTTTTGAATTTTTAGAAATGGGTACCCATTTTAACAAAATAAAAATGTTTTATATTTTCAAAAATAAGTACCCATTTTTTGAAAATTAAAAATGGGTACTCGATTTTTTAAAAATTGGGTGCCCATTTTTTAAATTTTGGATCAGGTGCCCAAACCAAAAATGGGTACCTGTTTAACAGGTACTTGTTTCTAGAAGAGCACAATCACAATACATGAACTTCTGCAGAATTGCGACCCAACTTTGTGCTCTTACCCTAATTCAACCAAATTTCAAGTTGAAAATGATCAAGTTCAACCAAATTTCATATTTCAAATAGTTCATTCAAATTTCAAAATGTTCAAGTTGTTTCAAATTGCATGTTGTTTCTATCTTACATCAAGTGGGTCAGCTCATTGCTAGATAACATTTAATATTTTCCCATGACCATCAATATCAAGCATCAACTTATTTTCTAGCTCCTTTGATTGGATGAAGAGTTAGACGAGTGGCAATAACATGGTTACTATACTAATATACCGTATTGTTAGGTTGATAATTAGTGAAATGAATCCCATTCTTAAGTACTCTATTTTTCTTGAAATATGTTCCCTGTACAACAACATAACTTGCATATAGATCAATCGAATAAGTCAATAAATTTGAATTCATAAAAAACATAGATGTACATACACATACATGATTCAACTATATATTAACCTATGGGAAACATAATTCCATCACTTATTTTAGTCTTTATTAGCTTGTCTGGTGCAACACAATAAATAATTTTAGTCTGTATATATCTATTGAAAAAATTTATAAAAATTATGAAACAAATACACTTGTATGTATATACATACATACCAATTCTGCTCAATCTTGGAATATGGTCATAATCACTAGAAATCAATGGAATATATCATCATAGTTTTCATCCTCAAACTCATTTGTATTGATAACATCTAGTGGCACCAAAGTCCATTCACCCATATATCCACATTCTAGATTAATGCAACCATCATAGTTTTCATCAATGCAACCAACACAAAACCATGAGTATGCTCTTTTGTACAATGAATAGACATTACTATTTGTTCAATAACTAAATTCAAAGATCATGTCTTCTCTATCCTCTTGCATGCATGCATTGATCTTCCTTCAACACCTAAATGTAAGGTCCATATATACATATAAAAAATGAGTTTTAAACATGTGTGTGCACCATACTTTAGTTATCACATAATATATTAAATATAAAATTGATTCAATTATAATATTCAAATTAATTTATACCTGATACCTCCCAAAACACTCTAAATGGTATGACTTGATCTACTTGTGATGATGTATTATCTGTATTTGCTGGCACTATAAAATGTGTTTTGCACTACTCAACCACATCATGAGAATTATTAATCCGATATCCTTTATAGTCCATTTGATACTTTCTTTAAGTACGGTTAATACAAGGTGTTGTGCCATCATGCTCACCCTTTCCATGTCCACTCTTGAGAAAATTCCAAATGTGTGGTATATTAAGGTATTGATGATATCTACATAATGCATTAAATGGTCTAGCTAATTTAAATTGTGTTGCACATCCATCTGACCATACAAAATATTTTTCCATTTTTATGCCTTTATTTGCCATTGATGATATCTACTTATATCTCTTACATTTTACCATCCTCATCATATCAGTATCTTCATTTCTCAAAGAAAATTTGGTTAGGTTTCCAAATGTTTTAGAAGTTCCTCTTATGCAATCTATTTCACCTATTGCACAATCATTTGGTTTGTCACATAAGATTGATGTTATGAATTTTTTGGGTTGTTTATGAAAATAATTTTGACAACCACCACTTTCTTCTATCATCTTTCTAAACCCTTGATAGTATAAATCAAATCCAACATGATATCAACAACAACGTGTTTCAAAATATCTATTTATCTTCACAAAATAGGGTTTCAATCTTTCAAACATTGTTTGTTCAATCTTTGTGGTAAGATTTAAATTACAAAATAAGAGATACGATTCATGTTGTGTGATATCTAGCCAATGTTTTGTGTGTTGAAGTTACTTCTTAGGTCCAATCCTTTTCTTGGTGATATCTCTTCTATTTGGTGAAGGACAAGTATTATCAATCCAAAATTAAATGTCTAAGTTCTTAACTATTTCCACAATCCTATCAAATCAAGGAGCTCTACACATTAGTGCCTAATTTCCTTCTAATGTACTATCATCCATATTGTTTCTCCTTTTCAAATAATATAATACCGTCTTTCAACTATACCCGATATGAGATGATAGTGAAGAGATCTATCCTTTTTGCCATAATTTCATATTTAAAATAGATGTTAGTATTACTCTTCATGCATTGGATTTATCTGCATATCTAGTTTTTACCCAATGGAATGTAACCCTTTCTTAACACTTTCAATAATATCTTTTTGTAGTTTAGAAGTCTTCCTCTTTTTACACTTGTATCTATACCCAATAGTCTCAATGACTCTTTTAATTCATCTTTAAGAAGTGGAATTGATAATAGTTGAGTTTTCTCTGCTGTATCAAGATTCTCAAATCATGTAATTATTTCTTTAGAATTTTTATTAAATTTCCTCCTTGTAGTATGTGTAGGTTGACTAGCATATTCTCTTAATTTTTCAACATCCATTTCAATTAAATGACCTATGTTTCTATGATTAATTTTTCTCTTCAAACTTTGAGCTAGATTAATATTCTCATTTGTTATTTGATCTTGAGTTGCAAGAAAAATTAAAATAAAGACTTAAGATAAAACTTCTCTAAATTAGGGTCCATGTGTGTGTGTGTGTGTGTGTGTGTGTGTGTGTGTGTAACAAATGAACTATTAAATACAATTTTATCTAACCTTTAGATGATCCTTCTTCAATATCCATTTGCTTCAACTTTAATTTCCTCATGTCTAACATTTTCATCATCTACTACTGCATGCACACGATATAACAAATAAAATCAAGCAAGTTTGTAAGGGGATTTGTCTCTAACATTAAAATTCAAAGATATAAAGTTTTCCTCTAGACAAGTAGAAATCTAGAGAGATTGTATTTGCAAGAGATCCATGGATACATACATGTTTGAACTTGGTCCGATGAACCTTCTCCAAACTCAATAGGTTGTCCTATTTCATTACATCCTAAATAAATTCATAATTTAAAAAAACATAATTAAAATGTACCCTAAGTCTAAATATTCTTAACTTAAAAACCATTATATAATAAAATATAAGATCCTAAATATTTAGGAAAGAGCTTACAACACAATAGTACATTGTGAGCCTCTTATTTGGGTTTGATTATACTCAAGCTTCATAAATAATAATAATTAATCACAACACATAATAATAATGAATCTTGGCTTTGGCCTCTTACTGATCAAAAAAAAAAAAGGAACCCAAATATTCATAATTCAACAAACCCTCAATATTAAAAGTTAATAGAAACCCTAAGTTTATATTTACCATATTCCTAATTGGATAAACCCTAATCATAACTATATACATACAAAAAGTCTGCAATATGATTTTACACTATATGAACTAAATATGCATTGGAAAAAATATTACACATATACATACCTTGCCTCCTATAGTATCCTGGTAAATTTTTTTGACGATTTTCATCTTCTTGTTCGTTAGTTTTCTTTGTGAATATTTACTTGCTCTTTTACCTTTATTACCCTTGTCACAATTTTTTCTTCTAAAATTTGAAAATAGATAATTGTAATATATTTCCTCCCTCAAAATTGAAGTGTGAATTAACTTATTGAATTTGAATGTTACAACTAAAGAAAAAGAAATTTATTTATATGAAATTTTTTATTAAAAAAAAACCCTAAGGGCCGACCTTGCTTTTGATTAGAACTACATTAGGTAGTTTCAATCGAAAGTAAGGCTGACCTATTTAACCACATAGGTCAAGGAGTTAAGATTTCTATCAAAACTAATATTTTTGGTTTCGATAGAAACTTAGTTTCTATCAAAACTAGGTAATTTACAGGTCTTTCCCAAGTGTAAGAAGATTTACTATTTTTCATGTCTTCTAGGCTCAATTACTAGGTTCAGATGGAGCACTTAAATAATGTCATTTTGCATGATAAAAGTACTCTGAACGAGCTTTCTAATAACTATCAATTTTCTACATTTTGAATTTTTTATGTATATGTTTTTGTATGTGAATTGAACAGAGGTCTGTTATAAAAAATAAACCTATATTGGATGCTCATAGAAAAATAGTAACTAAGAGAATAATTTTTTTGAAAAATAAATACATTCTCCATATTCGAGTCCCCTTTTAATCAAAAAAAGAAATTTTGAAATTGGGTAAATATATAATAAGTTACATGTGCCAAAAGCCATGTTTATCCAAATTCATGTTAGGTCAACTTTAAACTCTAATCAAATATGAAATACTAAGGATAAAGACATGAGATCACCTCCAAGATTTTGGTATGGATGTTAACAAATAAAATTCAAAAGAATCATATTGATATCTATTATAGAAAAACAAACTTGTTGGTAAAAAACAATGTCACTTTTTAAAATTAGGTTTTTGATAACATACTGATTTTCATGGGAGAAAAAATAACTCAATCAAATCAATTATATATATATATATATATATATATATATATATATATGGATTCTACATAGAAAATCTTAAAAGACTCTAATTTACTTCATCTTCAAATTCCTAACCATTAAATGATACTTTGCATCCGAAAGTGAAAGTTTTCTTGAAAATTCATAGTTTAGTGTCAGCTTAGAAAAAAAAAATGTAACCCACTATTGTGGGTTCACCCTTTAACTCTAACTCTAATTATACCCCTAGCCCTAAACCTAACCCTATATAACCCTAAATCTACTCCTAATTCAAACCCTAACCCTAATTTAAATCCTAATTCTAACCTTAACTCTAACTCTAACCTTAATCCTAAATCTTACTTTAACTTGAATCCTAACTCAAATTCTATCCCTAATCCTAACCTGAACCCTAAGACTAACTCTAACCTTAACTCTAACTTTAATTATAACTCTCACCTCAATTCTAACCGTAACCCTAATTTTAACCCTAAATATAACTCTTTCTCTAGCTCTAACCGTAATTGTAACCCTAATCTTGAATTCAACCCTAACCCCAAATCTACCTCTAATTCTTACTTGAACCCTAACCTGAACCCTAATCCCAATTCTGACACTAACACTAATACTAACACTAATACTAACACTAACACTAACAGTAACAGTAACACTAACACTAACACTAACTCTAATTGTGGCCCTAACCTAATACTAACCCTAACTCTAATTGTAACCCTAATTCTATTCCTAACTCTAACCCTAATTCTAACCCTAATTGTAACACCCCACCAGGGAACCCAAAAGAAATTAACCTACAGTTTCACTAAGTTTACGAAACATTTTTTTAAAAAGGATAATAACTGAACAACATATATAAAATAACATAAGAAAATACATACAGATAAACACATGCCATAAAAAAATTACAATTCTTAAGAGTCCCATGACATTGAATCGCATTTAAGTTTAATTAATACTAAAACCCTATATAACACATCCACATTAAAGAATAACTACAACTACAAATCCATTTAAATAATATATAATTATCCTAAATGCCACTTGACAATAATAAAAATGCATAATCATCTAGTGTATAGGTCACAGGGTATGAAAGGTTGAAAGAATACACATCATAAAATAGATAACATCATCTCTTTAAGATCCATGAAATAAAATAAAATATAATAGGTATAACCAGCCATCATAGTAAACAAGAATAGAATTAAAGGAAATGCAGAATAGGGAACTCTAGCCATGGCATCAAACTATTAGATCTCAATGGTAAAAGTAAAAAGCACTATTGCCCAACCTCGTGGTAACCCAAAAAGGGTCCACTCCCATAGCGCTGAGGAGATAGTCTCAACTCCCAAATAGGATACTAATCCTAAAAGTCAAAAGTGATATCTAGGTCAAGGAAAACCTGAAAAAAAATATAACTCAAGGTACTAAGACACAAGTGACATCTAAACCCAGAGGAAAACAAAGAAACATAGGAAATCAGCTATGTAAGTGAGCAAGTGTCATTGCATGAGCCAACTCTAAGGTTATCCTGTTAGTCTTTTAATACTTTAGATCCCCTAGTGTCTCTATGCAACATTAATATCCTTTCATACAGAGAAGACATACTAACAAAGCAAGGTCGCAACCAAGCATCCTCTCTACTCCCATCCTAGCCTATACTAGCACTTGAGGCATGGGTGAGGAAAAATGATGACTCTTATTAGTTCATTTTACTCTCATTTAATGACATGTTATCACTTATTAAAATAACCTACAATGAATTACCCATCAACCTCTTTAGGGCCTCGACATCCATTACAAGCCACTTCCCAACATAACATACAGATAACCTACTTTAGGCCAAACAAAAGTAGAAGGTCTCATACAACCATAAATACTCATTAGTCCTTAAGCAAGCAACTTGAAAAAATTGAAAAAAAAAGCACTGATCAAAATCACAAATTTTACCCATATAACTATCCTAACAGGACTGATTCAAAATCAAGAACATATTTACAAAATCATGACATCACAAGACATCATCAATACAATAACTCCTGGCCTTTGGTAGACATTCTGTAACTAATCAACACTCTAAGCCAACCCCAACCTGACATACAAGAGAACCTACAACAGGTAGTGTAATTTCGTAGTTTTGTTTGGTTTTGAAAACACATAGTTTGAATTAACAGTAAGGTTCAAATTTTCATTTTGTAGTAAGTTTTTAGTTTGATAAAGTTTATAAAATCAACCTTACAACTTGACCCATATTCACTTTTAAATTCAATCAGCCAATTACCACTAATTTCTAAAAATAATGATGCCTCTATTAAATACTATAAAATAATTTAAATCATAATTATTAAATTATTAACAATAATAATTATCAATTTATTAATAAAATAATGTGATTATTAATAAACATAATTACTAATAAATAATATAATAAAAATAAGTTCAAATTCATTAAATAACATTTAATATTAATTTCATTAATTAATAATAACTAACAAATAATATTATTTTACATTTAATAATAATTAATTTAAAATTAACTTTAAATATTTATTAAATTATAAACATTTAATAATCGTTAATTTAAAACTAACTTTAAATATTTAATAAATTACAAACATTCAATAATTTTAAATATATATATATATATATATATATATATATATATATATATATATATATATAATTATTAAAACAAAAAACCTGCGATTTTATAGGTCCATTAGTTTGCCTTTGAAGGTTGTTGTAGTAGACCTGTTGTGGTTGTAGTAGCAATACCTGTTGCTACTGCAATAGGTATGTTGCGAACGCAACAATGATGATGACATGGGGAGAGTTAGGGGAGGAGGTAAGGGGGGGAGGTGAGGTGTGGTGGCTTGCCTCCCACTCACAATTTAAAAAAAAATTTAAAAAAACCTATTTTGCCCCCCCATTGCATTTCAATTTAATCTATTTAAAAAAAAATAAAGTTATCATAGTAAAAGTTTTACTATGGTAATTTTCTTAACACATGTTTATTTTAAAAAGGATTTACCCAAATATCTAATAGGAGAAAACACATAATTTAATTGTATATGTATAAAACAATTGGAATTTCATTTTCAAACCCTACTCATATCAAAATACATATTCTCAAAAATCTTTCCAACAAGGGCTTACTAATTCACAAATCATATAAATATAATCTCAATTACAAAGAATGATAAATTTACACAAGGGTTTCAATTGAATTTAAAACTCTAAAAATAGATTTATCTAGACACTAAGAAGATAGTAAATTTAAGAATAGAAATCTACGATGCAAATTAACCACAAGATTCTAAACCTGAATCTGATGCTAATTCGAGAATGCACAAAGCACTCAAGTATTTCCCTTTCTTTCTGAAAACCTCCTCCAAAATTGCTTCTCCAAAACCCAACCCTAGCAAAATGAACTCTAAATTGCTAATAAAGAGTTTTTTCCCAATTTATGGCTTTGATTGTGTAATCACGCAAAAATCCCTTTACCTTTATTATTTAATTATACTTTAATATTCATGCACAACCTTTTTGCCATTTAATTAAAAATATTTTTCTTAAATATTTTTCTTTCTCTCTTTAATTAATTCTTTTTATGTTTTTGATAAAGATATTTATTAACTTAATTAATAATAATGTTTAGAATTTATTTAAAATGAACTCCTAACTATATTATTATTAAATTAAATAAATACTATTACACCCAAAATTAGACTTCAACTAAATCTTTAAATTTAATTCTTTTATTTAATTAATTTCTTAGTTAATTAAATATCAAATTTTCCTTATAAAGTTTCCATTAAATTATATCATTAATTATTCCTTTAATTTGATTTAATTATAACATAAAATAATTACAGACCCACAAGATTGAAATGAAAACCGATAATAAAGTACATTAAACTAGATCAAACTTAAGGGTTATAATCAAAAATTTATGTCACTTGACAAATTCAGAAGGTATATAGCTTAGATTCTTGCCCTACTTTTTAGGAGAAATGATTTAAGGATAACATTTAGAATCAAGAGTTATCTCCCCTCTCTTACTATTGAGATATTGCAAAGGGTATGCTCATCCTGCAATTTAGGGAAGTTGATACTCGGTACCTACAATCTACATAAAATCTATGCATGTACATAAACATATATTCTAAACTAAATAGGTAATGGTAGGAAGTGGTGCATCATGTAGATCCTGACTAGCAAGTGATACAAATCCCTCCCTTAACCATATCATATATATCATACATAAAATAAAACATACAGGTACACCATACACATGCAAGTATGGGGTAAGTATCTATAAAAGACATGTATAAATAATCCATCTAACTAACATCATGAAATAACTAAAATAACTATAAAGAATACGCATCATTAAGGAATAATCATCCATACATGAAATAACTAATACCAAGTAATCTCACCATATAATCAACTGAGCAAGAAACAATATCTAACAATTTGGAAACCAAATACCATTGATCATCAAACATAATCATAAAGCTAGCCTAAAAGAGTTCAACAATAATAACTAAAAGGTCAACTAGGGGTAGGCACTACACTAACCCTAACTATAACCCTAATTTTAACTCACTTAACCATTATTCGAACTCTAATTTGACATCTAACCCTAACTCTAACTCTAACTCTAACCCTAATTATATTTGTAACCCTAATTCTAATCCTAATCTTAATTCTTACCCTTACCCTTACCCTAACCCTAACCCTAACTCTAACTAATTTATAACCCAAATCCTATCCCTAACCCTAACCCTAACCCTAACTCTACCTCTAGTTCTAAACCCAACCCTAACCCTAGCTCTAACTCTATCTGTTACTCTAATCCTAACCTTAACTTTAGCCCTAATAATAGCACTAACCCTAACCCTAACCTAAACCTTAACCCTAACCCTAACCCTAACCCTAACCTTAACCCTAACCCTAACCCTAACTCTAACTCTAATCTTGATCCTAGCTCTAGATCTAATTGTAATCCTAACCCAAACAATATCCCTAACCCTAACCCTAACTCTAATTAAAACCCTAACCCTAACCCTAACCCTATCCCTAATTTTAATCTTGATGCTAACCCTAACTCTAATTCTAACTCTAACCCTAACTCTACTCTTGAATATAACAATTTATGTAACAATATCCTTAAAATACAAATGAATTAAAGTGATGGAAATAAGCACAATATATAGAATTAAAAAATAAAATGTTGAAGAATAATTTTATAGTAAGTTTGTAAAACAACTATTTTATAGTAAGTTTATACAACTACAATTTTATAGTACTTAACTTTATAAAACTATATTTAAAAATAAATAAATAATTTGATACTAACCTTCTAAAAAATAGAAAAATTAAAAAATATTTTTCTTATTATGCCACAATTGCCATTAGATTATATATATTATGTCAAGAGTAATTGTTCTTGAGGCGCCTATTTTCATAAATCCCAACTAAGAAAAAATAACCTTTAGATTTAATGAAAATAGGCGCCTCGACAATGATTGATCTTGGTGTTATATATATATATATATATATATATATATATATATATATATATATATATATATATATATATATAATGTTACTTAAAATTAAGATGTTTATTGACTCTTCGTGAGCTTCGCCCACATTATTGGAATCAACATGGAAGAAGAAACATATATAGTTACCCTTTGTTAGTTTATGAATTGACCTACATGATTGTTTGTTTGTTAAAGAGGAGATAACCATGTTCTATTTGCATATGGGTGTATATAGGAAAATTCGAAAGGCCAAACAATGCATTCAAGTCTTTGCTAGGGTTTTTGATGATGGGGAACAAGTGTGTCATGCCCAAACTACGAGGGCAAAAATACACAATTATTTTTTATTATTTTTAAAGTTAATAATTGTTAAAGATACTCTAAGTTTGATATAAACATTTGTTTCACTTTCATTTCTAATCAATAAAAATAATTTGCAACAAACATTCAATCAATGTTCATTTAATATACCATAAAACTAAACATACTGATTAAGTTACCAATAAATTAAAACTAATTCATAATTAAAATTACAACTAAACTTAACACATAAATTAACAATTTAAACAAGATAATAAATAAGCATAAACACTAATATCTAACGATCTCTACCCTTTTTAACCTTTTTATTAATCTATCATACTTAACCCTAATATGCAAAACATCTTTCCAATCAAGACTAATATTAAGTAATTCAATATAATTAATTTAAAAAAAAACACAAAACAAAAATGATGCTCCATCTAATTAAATCTACTTCATTCTCTTTTATATTAGTCAGACTGATAATCAAATAACATAAACTATTATAACACCATAAAACATTAACCTTAATTTACTAGTTAATAAATCATACATTTAACTATAACTAATAGTCATCAAAACTCAACTTACATAATTATAATAAAATCATAAACCATCAATATTAACGCTTCTCACAAACTTCTAATCTAAATTTTTTGACATTTAATCAATAAAAAATGTACTAAATAAATTGACATTTATCGACTAATCACTCTACTGACTAAATAATACATCTACCAACTATCTTATCATTCTCTAATTTATACTAAGATTAAATGAATGAATTTTAAACTAAAACATACTAAGATGCTAATATTAAAATGTTCATACTAAGCCAACTTATACGTACGAAATTTCAAACCTAAACTAACATTTCAACACCCATGTTAAATCTAAAATTAATCATAAATTTTAAACTGACTAACCTTTAATATAAACGAATTAACTAAAAAACTTAAACTTTCTAACTAATCTAATCTATAATTAATAAATTTAACTAACAACTAAAAGAACTTAAAACAATACTAACAACTTAATTACATTAAATACTAACTAATTACAAGTATTATCAAATAACAAAAGTAATTACATATAATAAATAATAATTTATTAAACTAAACTAATTTACAATAACTAACTTAAAAACTAAAAAAAAAACTAACACAATTCTAAATTTAATAATAAACTAACCATAAAAGCTCACTAATAACTAATACTACTAACTAACACTAACCATACTTAATTTATAATTAAACAAATTTACTAACCTAACCTAACATCTATCTACCCAACATCCTACTCTACACTATCCTATGCCCCCACCTACTCCCTAGGCCTGCGCATGGCAGGTCGAGCCCCCCATCCTTGCGTGGTCAACATGTCACGCAAGCCAAGTGGGATGCGTGCAGTCCAGTGAGGTGGCAACCAGGGTTTTGTGGGGTGAGAACAAGGCAATTCAAAATGTTTGAAACTTGCTAAATTAACAAGCAAGCAACTTTATTGCCTCCCATCATGTGAGTGCTTGCTTTGATAAGGAAGTAGTGGATGGGATGTGGGGGTAGGGTGATGTCACCCCCCCCCCCCATGATCAAACTGACCAAGGAAAACAAACTTTTTTAAAAACCTTATTAAATATTCATTCCAAAACTGACGTCCCCCAAGGTGATGGAAAATGCATTTATGTTATAAAGTTTTATAGGCAGCAAAGATAGATATTTAGGGTATTTTATTAAGTTTTTAATCTCTTTCTTTATATTGATTTTATTATTGTGCTTCTTTATTCATTTTAAATATAATATTCAATAAGGTAAAAAGAATAATTAGAGAATCTTTTTGATTCTCTGTTACTAGAGACATTTAAATGCTACTCCCATACAAAAGGCAAAGAGTTTTACTCTCTTGCAACTCATTTTTTTTGATAAAAATTTTCTAGGTATAGAAATTTCAAGGCAAGTATATATATATATATATATATATATATAGATATATATATATATATCAAGGTGTATTTTTTTTGGAAAAGATTTAAAACATTGATACCAAAATCATTTGATCTCCTATAAGTCTTAAATTGGAATAATTCGACCTTGTCAATAATTTCTTTTAAATGAAAATCCATAATGCCTAATTACAACCTTAACATACCAAGAACATGAACTATCCATTTTATTCAATAATGCAATACTTGTTTGATTCAATAATCATGAAAGCTGAATCTACATGCATGATCGTAATTTTCATTTTCCACATACAAGAAAACTTGAAAATTTTGCCAAATTTAATCAACATCAATTCCATCCTATTTTTGATGTACATCCATCTAAGTTTAAATCATGATTAAATCACATGATAACCAATTATACTCACACACCAATTTTATTGGCAAACCTGATTCAAAGGCTCAGCCGAGAAAGAATCAGGAAGAAAACTTGGCTTCATTGCCATTTACAACAAAGTTTAAAATACAAATTACATAGGATATCAATCCAAAATTTCAACAATTTAATTGAATTTTCTTCATGACCCTCATCAAGGGATTTATATGTTGTCTGCACACATTTCTAGAACCATGGAGGAAACAAAATTCTAATCAGGTGACAACAAGCATGACCAAGAACAATTCAACCATGCATATTCACACAAGGATATCACTATATGATTCACAATGAATCAACACTAGAGAAAGGTGGATTCTTCCAACCAAGAGAAGTCAAGCACAACACCAACCAGATGCCCAATCGGGGCTATAAACCAAGAACTTTCATTTTTCCATTTCAACATACCATAATCATACAAGGTTTGTGCTGACAGGCAGGGGCCCATAACACCCTACCCTTTCTCCCTCTTCTCATCCTGAGGAGAGACTCTACACTGGTTGGAGTCCAACTAAACAAAGCTTTCCCAAAATTGGTCACTATTGCCCTATCCAAGGGTGAGTAATACCAAAACACCCATGCAAGAAAATCTCAAAATTTCAAACATAAACATGAAAAGAAATTATCCAAAATAACATGGTTTTTAAAGGATCCCAACATACCCACAATCATACAAGCATTCAAACAACAACAAGGTAGCATAAGCATAAAACAAACATAAAATCTAAACAAGGGAGATGAGAATTCCTACCTACACAAAGAGGTAATGGCAAATGAACAAGTTTGAGTAGAGTTTCCCCTTCCTTACTTCAATCTTCAAGAACTCCTCTCTAAATGTAGAGATTGGGTAACAACCTCAACTAGTCCAAGAAGGGCCTCTAAATAAGCCTCAAACTCAACTACCAAAAGGATCCATAACTTCTCCCACCTACTTAAAATTCTAGAAACTCCTAACTCAACCCACACTATGGTTAAACACTAAGTGGAGGTGAGGTGAGGTGACTCAAGATAACCACTAGTAATTTTCGCACAAAAGAAAAATGGGACTTTTTGAGTGGCCTCAAAAGTCAATAAAAGGGGCTTAGGGGTTGGAAAAGACCCCTAACCGATACACATACCCTTTGGGTATAATAATTTCATGTTTTAAGCCTTAGGAAAAAGGTTTAGAGCCAAACAAAAGATAGAAATAAAATAGGACCATCTAACTACTCTAACATTGCAGATTAAGAACTAATCTGGATTAAGGGATGACTAACTTTGATTAAGAACCCAAATTAGCAAAAGATACTAACTTAAACTAACTTAGGTGCATGGGTTACACAACTAACCCTAACTAGCATGTTAAAGGGCACAAACAATTCACGAGTGTCAAGCGACACTAAAAGAACATAGTTACGAACATTAACATTCACTGAATGTAGAAAGATACATACATACATCTCAATTAAATTACGAACAACAAGGTTTCCAAAATTAGCACATAGAGATCAGTACTGTTCCTCCGTTGGTTTTTCTGACTAAAATATTTGCACACTCATTACACACATCAGTAGTCCTGAAAATCACATGTACATATGTATATATACGTATTAGGAATCAAATAAATTAAAAGATCCATCTATAACCAAAATTAGGGTTCCTCTCATCCTATTCAATTCTTAACCATTTAAAAATATCTTAAACCAAAATGTTAATCCTACCTTTTTACTTAATTCATCGACATACATATACATAAAACATTAAATGATGGACATCAAATATCTGAAAATAACATCACACAACATGAAATAATATGATATGTTCAAGTATCTAATAATGTCTAGACATCTCGAGACATGAGTATCAAAATGATAAAGTAATAAGTAAGGCTACGAAGGGTTGGGGCAAGGCCTCACATCCTCCCCCACTAGGCATGAACTTCCTCCTGGAGTTCATCAAAAGATAATGGTCTTGAGATTGCATTCGTGCTACATCCTCCCAAGAAATCATGACCTCATCATAACATTCCCACTAGACCCTTAACTTGGTCCAGCTCTCGACCTCGAGGAGCTAGGGTCTGTCGGGCAATAATATGGATAGTCTCTAGAGCTAACTGGCCAACCAAATCCACCTGTAGCCTCAATAACTATACCCTGATGCTTAATCTGGTAGTTGTCAACCGCTGTAAAAACTCTATGGGACCTGCCCAAGTCTCCAATTGTCGGCTCTAAAAAATCCCATCTCTGACCACTGGATGACTGTCCCTGTGGACACTCTCTAGCTATATGACCCATGCCACCACAAGCGTAGCATGGCCCTCAAGTATAAGATTGTGTATCCTGTGATCCTGACTGCTGTGGGCCTCCTAACCTGCTAGACCCACTATAACCACCCTTGGAAGACTGCTGAGTCCACACTAATTGTGATTGTGGGGTATGTATTTTTTGATCTTGCTGTGACTGCCACTACCTAGGCTTAGAGCCCTGATAACCCTGTGAGGGTTCCTGTTGTTGCTGCTGAGACGGTTGGCCCTTAGAGGACCCTGGTGTATAGTTCTGATTCCCTTTCCAAGGGGGTTTCTATCGAGTAGACTTTCAGTTTTGATATCGATCCCGTGATTCCTGTCTACTCCGAGTATCCTCTGCCACTAGTGCTATCTCCACTACCTATTTGAAGGTGGTAGGGAAGGCCATCTGAATTGGACCCTGAAGTGAGAAATTTAAACCCATGATAAAGTGATGTACCCATAGTTTCTCATCCTTCATGTATTCCACATAAGGAAGGAGCTCGAGAAACCTACTCTCATACTGAGTCACTGTAAGACCTCTCTGATAGAGAGAATGGAACTCCTCTATCTGTTTCTATCAGAAATGTTTTGACAAGTACCTCTCTCGAAATATTTCTAGGAATTATTCCCATGTGAGGGTATCCATCCTCACTCCAGCTATGATCTCCTCCTAATGCCACCAATTGGATTCATCCCCTCTCAACTGATGAATTTCTAGGCGTGCCTTTAGATTACTCCCATAGGGTTGTAATCCAAAGCACCGTTGTAGGCTCTGCAACCATGC
Source organism: Cupressus sempervirens (assembly GCA_028749045.1). NCBI lineage: Eukaryota > Viridiplantae > Streptophyta > Pinopsida > Cupressales > Cupressaceae > Cupressus > Cupressus sempervirens. Next base: position 293,412,236 of record CM053784.1, read on the forward strand.
CTCTACTACTATTCCCTCAGTGGAACCGGTAAATAATGGTGGCCCAAGTTGAATCAATTCCCTGATATCATCTCCTACATGTCTAGGAGGTCTGCCAAGTGGGGGTCTTCTCTGATGTATTGACTCACCTTCATGCTCATCCTGCCCCTCTAACTATCTCGGTTGGGGACTCCTAGTCCTCTCTCTACCTCTAGGCCCGCCTCCTCCGGGTCCCTCTGCTTCCACTATTGGAATCTACTGAACTGGATGAACCATAAGTATTGCTCTCTACTGAACTACACTGACCAAAGTCTGAAGTGCATCTATAATGTCTTGGTTTGGGTTAGGTGGTGGTGGTGGAGGTGGTCCATCCCCCTGTCCCGCTCTACCACCTCTCACCCTATGACCTCTGCCCCATGTGTTGCTTCGAGTAACAGGAGGCATCCTACACAATTTAATGTTTAGTTTTAAGTTTTAGAAGCATAATGGTTTAAGGTTCCTAGTGTTGAAACACGGGCTCTGATACCAAAATGTCATGCCCAAACTACGAGGGCAAAAATGCACCAATTTTTTTTTTTTTTAAAGTTAATAATTGTTAAAGATACTCTAAGTTTGATATAAACACTTGTTTCACTTTCATTTATAATCAATAAAAATAATTTGCAACAAACATTCAATCAATGTTCATTTAATATCCTATCAAAATGATAAAGTAATAACTAAGGCTATGAAGGGTCGGGGCGAGGCCTCACAAAGTGTTACAAGGCCATGATTTATTGTGCATTTATACTATTGATTTATTTTAAACATGCCATATACTTACATTGAAATTTCATGTACTACTTTAATCTCTCTTTTAACTCCTTGTGTTAACTAATTAAAATGGGAAAATCTATCTACTAACATCTATTTTTTGATCTTACAAGTATTTACAAACTTTCATATATAGAATCATTATCATATTTAGATAAATCATGGTCACATAGTCTTTCTAAGAGTGTTTGGAAGACTATCAAATTGATCATTACAATTCAACCTTTTTTTTTTTAGTTTTCCTTCACCTTGCCACAAAAAGGGCTATAGATGCCTTAAAAATCCTAAGGAGTGTTCATGTCTTCAAACAAGTGAATAACATCAAAGACATTGCACTCATATTGCATGCCAAACTAGCATAAGAGTGCACTAATTTGCAAGATCATGTAGGTATCACACTACAATGTCTACAAAGGGAAAACTCTTGGCATGACTAAAACCCTACTCTTTCACAAATCTAGCCCAATGAAAGGAAAGATAGGGAGGGATAAGGATAGAAAGAGGGGGAAGTGTAGAGGAAAGAGTAAGAGAGACAGAGAAATATGGAGATGATTGAGAAGTAGATGGATATGAAAGGAGAAGAGGAAGATAAAAATAGATATGAATATTGTATAAGTGGATGGAAGAAAAATACATAGGAAAATATATATAGATCAATGGAAAGATGAGACATAGAAGGGATACAAGAAAGATGGAAAAATCAACAAATAATTAGTTGACTTTCATATCTTTACAACATACCAAATTTATTATCTTTAGGGAATAATATCTATTACCTACAACTTAGTTATCGAAGAAAGAGTGTCTCTTTCATGTGTTGGTCATTTAGTACAAACCTTGACAATAAGTATCAATTTTGATAAGTCATTATTAGTGAAAAAATCGGCCACTTAAATTTTCCAACTTCGCTAGCAGCCATTGTTTCTTCCATAGTGCCTAATTAATGCTTTTCTATAGATATTTGAAGCTAGCATAGTTAGGGCTTAAAAAGGAAAATACAAAACTGTTTCCAACAAAAATCTCCCTGAACTCTCAGCTCAGAGAAATCATCTTGTTGTAGTAGGGATCAACAGTCCTAGAAAATTGAATTGGTCTTTACAATAAGAAATGACCCTTTCATGGCACCTTCCAAAACCATTTTACCACATCATTGGGATCTTTAGCTTTCTTCCGATTATACATGATCTGAATAACGGATCTAGACTAATTGCAATATTGAATGCTTAAATAGAATCAAATTAGCGGAAGTCTTATTACATGCATACATAAATGAAATTATGCATCAAAACTTAAGAATTTAAGGTGAAATAAATAGAATTGAAAGAGAAGAAGATAGTGCAAACAAAGTTTGATTTCGGAGTTCGCGACAAATGTGACTACGTCTCCAGGTCGGCTCCAATAGAGTACGACCGATCCGATTATTCTCCAAAATCAATTACAAATGCACCAAGACTTATTCCCTTAAACACATCAGCATAGCATGCCCTCGACGTGCAGAATAGTCTTCAAAAATCTCTTAAACATTCTCCTGTTCTCACCACTTGAATGCCTTTCCAAAGCCTACTACCCCCATTTTATACATCAAATTTAGCCAAAAATGGGCTAAAACAATTAACAAACATAATCCCCTATTTTGATTACATATTTTCGAATTTGCCCCTTTTACCATTATTTTGTTATGATCTCATACCAAAATTAAGGGTTTGTTTTCAACAAATACCCTTAATTAACTAAGATTGGGCGGATTTGTTATGCATAGATAACAACTCTTCTCTTAATATTGCATATGCCATAAATAGCCCATTGGTTGGCCTTAATTTTAGGAGGCCAATGGTTAGGAGTTCAACTCCCATTATCTCATTCCTTTAATTCGAATTAAATATCCATTTTAATTTGAATTTGAATGTTTTCCCTCTCTTTATGATTTTGTGACATCATGCTGATGTCACCATTTTAAACTTTTGCCTCCAAAATTCAAATTGCCATAACTTTTTCATACGAGCTCCGTTTTTAACGAAACGAACAACGTTGGAAAGCTCTCATCAGGCTCTTTATTTTGAAATACATTGTTGACCACTTTCGAGATGGTCTGATTTTGCCTCTTATCTAGCCCTCTGGTCTGCCCGTTGACCAAAACTTTGACCGAGTGTAACTTCTCCATTCGGATTCCATTTTTGTCCGTTCAAGTTGCATTGGAATCAAGATGCCGAGATCTTTCTCATGGTGCAGATTTTTGGAGAGAAATGAGACACTTCAATTTTCACTGAAAATATCCATCGGATCAATACATGTTCACAATCTTCACTAGCTTAATTTCTTCTTCATTCTTATCTACTACCAACCCAAAGTTAAACAACTTAAATACCCAAATTAATCTTTAGCTAAATTTTAAAAAAGGGTATATTAATACAAAGCATTGTAAGTTTCATTAAATGAATAATTCTGGAATGAAAATGATGATAAACAAGAGAGGAGTTTTCACAAATCTAGGGCAAGCTAGAATCACAGTGATGTTGTGTGGCATCAATTTATATTTCAATGACTCGACCAAGACTTTAAAAACATATTAGTGGCTGTATATACATCTTTTCCATAAAATATATACTACCAATGAAATAAGAAAATTAATTTCAAAATCTAGAAAACTAAGATGGGTGTCTCAAGAATCTTGGTATAATCTATGAATCCAAGTACCCATTGTATGATATAAATTTTCTTACCATGGAGACAAGAGATCCAAATAGGACAATAGATACAAGGTGTTCCTTGCTGTGTTTCTTTAGCATTAGAAGAGCTACATGTTTTGGGTAAATTGTTCCATATAAATTGGTACCAAATGTTAGATCGATATCCTTAATAGTTAAAGTCTCCAAGTTTCCTCAACATGTCAATCCAACATTAGAAATAAGTATATGTAATGCCCTGCCCAGAGATCCTTGGAATAAGGATTCAATTCAAGCCAAGATATTTTTTTTTAATAAGTATGAATGCACATGATAACATCATATAGGGATCACAAAGATCATAATGAAAGACTTAACCACCATCCCAACAACCAACAAATCTCTGAATGCCACTGCCCAAACTGACACCCTCACAACAAGAAACAAAAATAAAAAATGACAACAATACAAACAATCTAAAATCTATTAGAGCATGGTAATTTAAGTAAACCCAAAGGATACTAGATTCACCAAAAATTGATCCCTAGAAACCAATGGAGATGCCCCTTATTTTCTACATGAGGATGTGTACCATGCAGCATGAGGAAGTGGTTGGCCAAATAGGCCAAGCACCCAACATTGGTGTTGGCTTTCATGTGAGGAACTACTCCACCACGTGAAGAAACCCAATACACCATGTGAGATCTTTCATCCTCACGCGAGGATGCATAATTTCATGTGAATTCCTAGAACAACAAGCAAGAAACATAAAGATAATAGATCCAAGGGATAAAGTTCCTCCACACTAGAAAGTACTAGATCCACATAGATCAAGGAATGAACACTTGAGTGCATAAACAACAAGATTCCATGAACAAGAAAGAGAAATATCTATCCATCTAAAACCACATTAGTAAAAAAGATGTACTGAAAGAAACATCAGAGTTTATAGACAATATATAGAAATAACATTGCAATAACTAAACAACCAAACTAAGTACACAGTTCCTCCCAACTATCAATAGCATCATAAGACTATTGTGGATCCTAGCCATCCCTTGTGTGTAATATTCCAAACTACTAACCAGATTGTTAGTATTATCTTATGAGGATGTCACTATTAAAATGTGCTACAACATAAGAATAAGTAAATTTAACATGCTAAAAGTAAAGAATTAGATAATCCAATAAGTCAACCACATCATCTATCATATAATAAACATCATACGAATAGGAAATATAACATGCTAAACCAATAAGCAATAGATATGCCAATGAAGCAATTCACATCATCTAATCATATGCTAAACATCATAATATAAGAATGTGTCAATAAACTAGCATAATCAAAACATGATATCTAAGCATTCCAATAAAAGCATAAATCATAAGAAAGCATACTCTGGAACCCGAAGTATCAAGTGAAAACATCTAGAAATGGTCACACTAGGACAAAAGACCATCTCTATACATTGGTCCCTAGTAGTGGTATGGGTAGCTATGCCTCCCAACAACATAAAACCCATAGGCCCACTCCCACCATGCTAATGGAGATAATGATCCAACCAAAAACACACACAAGCAAACATCCATGGCTAACACACACACACCAAGTAGTATGATGACTGAAACCAACACATAGAAAATTCATAAACTACAAGTCCTAGTACTAAGTAGGGGCTAACACCATGGAGAGTCGCTTGGCATTGACAAGCCCAAGCTCAGATCATGCATTTCAACTCCTCAATGGTGGGCCCCACACACACATTTTATTATCTTAAGTTTTATTACCACTCACACATTTTATTTAATTATCACTTAATTAAAAATTCTTCATGCTAACCCTTAGGAAATAATAACTGGGCTTGTGGAGATAGAAGCCCCCTCCATATGATACCCTACCCTACCCATGCTCATCCAACGATGAGTTTCCATAGGCATGCAAATTCCCAACTCAACCCCAAATGATCATAATTTTTGACAAGTCCATGGAAGATTGGGCCTTGCAAGTCACTTTAAAAATGTATAGACACATACTTGTGTGTGGTGCACCACCATCATGAAGATCATAACACAAGGATTGGATGAGAACACAATACAAAATAACACTCAATTGAACACAACTTAGAAGGACAGATTCTAAACAAATCTCAAGAACATTAAAACCATACATCATGAAATCACTCTTGACTGGCCTCAATCTAGGAGTATGGATTCTACATGAATCCCAATGATGCAACAAGACCAAACATTATGAACTCGCTCAACTAGCCTCAATCTGAGAGCATGGATTCTATGTAAATCCTAGTGTCTATGAAACAAGAATGAAGGTCCAAAAGAAATCATAACAATAGGTATAAAATAACTCAACTGAACACAAAGTTGGGAGTATAGATGTGACACACATCCCAATGCAACATAAAGACAAATAATAATTTGACTAGCATCCTATAGACAATCCAAGTCCATGACCAACATCATGCCAAGAAAACTTGACAAAATAGGGCAACACACAAAATGAGGTAAAACACCAAAAATTGGAAAAACTTTGAAATTAAAACCCATTTGGTCTTTGGGCACAAAAAACCCAAAAAACCAAGAGTAATCGAGTTTGGAGATTGTATTAAAAAAAAAGCCAACATAACTATGCGAAACTCCAAACCCTCATCCCGAAAATAGGAAAAATATTCATACTCAACCAACCAAGCAATAGAGGGGAACACTACTTCTCAGCCTCCTAACAAATGACTACAAAAAATAAAAGCTAAAATGGAGAGACAAAAACAAAATAGGAGAACCCTACCTCATAGCCAAAAGGGTAAAATAGGAATCAAAACCATAAAATAAAAACCTTGCAAAAGTAGCTAGAAACTGCGACAATCCAAGGTCTCACTAACCTAGATCCAATGAATTAAACCTTGCAATGATCTCATGCTTGTAGCTCTCAAAAAAAAAAAAAAAAAAATCCTCTTGAAGAGGATTTTGGGTTTTACTCTCAAACTTTCTAATTCAAAAGTGAAATGTGAGGAATTAAATTCCTTTTTGGATATTTATTCACTTTTCAAGTGAATGAACAATTAGGGCAATTAAATAGCCAACCTAGTTATACTTTGAATCAAACCAAACGAAAATAGGTTATTCCTAGTAATATGAATTCATCTATGGAAAAGCAGCTAGAAATTAAATTTAATAAAAATAAAAGCCTGAAAAATCAAAAACACAAAAATTTCCCTAACAAATTTCACGACAATGCAAACCTTTAAATGTACAGACATGCTCATTGGTCTAATCACATAATACAAATGAGTTCAGATTTTATAATCACTGAAAGGATTGATTAAAAAATTAAAATAAGGATACGTCAACCATATAAGGACAACATTGGTAAAATATAAATGGCTGAATCACTACCTACATATGCCACTGCTAGGCATATAAATCTTGCACACTAAACAACATGATAAAGTGCAATTGCATATAATAACATAGCCAAAGCAATAAATGCATTAAATCACCTAATTTAACCATTTATTTAATTATATTGAAATAATCTATTTACATCACTCACATTCCCAGAAAGCATAATAATGCAGGAATGCAGTAAATAAACATAGAATTAAATCCATCGCATAACATGATCAGAGATATGTCCAAATACGAGATAACCAGATATCATCATAAAGCACACTGTCATCTCAAAATAGCATCATCATGCAATATGATCAATTGAAAAACATAGTAGTCTAACATCTATGATACTAAAATCAAGGTATGACATCTGACCCTTGGGTCATCTCTAAAGAAAACATAACATGAGTTACACGCATCACTCAGATTAAAATATAACAAGGAAAATGTCTACAATACAAAACCAATGAATCCAACGTGGACAATCCATTTCTAATTATTTAAGCAATTAATAATAGTTGTTTAAACAACATAAAAAGGCACTTAAAACACATAAGTGAACATGGTCATAAATGTGACTAATCACTGTCATAGGTACCTAGTCCATTGTAGCATGGAAATAGTACATAGTACAATCTCTGCACACATCTTAGGGTAATCACAGAATAACATCATGATGCAACACCAATCTTGGTAACCACTGGCTTAAACCTTAGTGAACCATAAATCACATCATGATGTAATAAATCAGCCATAAGCGTAATCAAATCAACTAATATAGAACATAAATCCAAATCACCTCAAGGGTGTCGACCACTCATGGTCCCAATCATGATCCCTTCATAATGAAAGATCAACAAGGTTACATCCATCAAGATGACTTATAGAAGTCAAATGGGAGGGACACTACAATATATCAATTTGTTTCATTGAAAGGCCTCTTGGATTGCTTGAGTAACTGCTTTAAAATTAATAACATCTATAACCTTCACCAAAGTTGGATCTAATTAGTTCTTCGAGAGAAATATTTGAGGAGCCAAAAGAATTAGACACCCACTTATCAGTTTATGCTATATTTTTATATCATCAATGTCTTGATTCATTGTACTCTCAGTTTATTAGTGTATTATCAATGTATTCTAAATTTTCATATCTTCAATGTCTTGAATCACATTATTATTATCAATATTTTTATATCATCAATGTCTTGAATCACATTGCTATTATTAGAATGAAGACAACCACCCTTAAATATCACATACTAAGGAGAATATAAAATTTAGAAAAAATAAGTCAACTTTGATTATTTATGTTGGTCTAAATAAGTATTTAATATTTACACTTACTTAAGTTTACTTAGGTCAATGCATTATTTTATTAGTATGCATTATTTTATTATTTCTCTAGTGAGACACTTAGGGGTTCACATACTCTTATGAGTTGTCATGTTGGCAACACTAGAGTAAGCAACTCTAATTTAGCACATGGTGTCTACAACACTAGAGTTTGCATAATTAATTGAGTTGTCATGTAGACAACATAGTTATTAGCACTCTTAATTTAACACATGGTGTCTACAACATAATTTTGTGTGCTACACCTTTGTAGGCTTATCCTCTCATCGTCACACCAACTCCTATGCTTAATGGAGGATAACACATTCCTAGTGGACATGTGCTTAGTTGTGAGCCTTATCATATGGCTCAATCATAGACATTATAGATGCATCTTAGAGGCTTTTATATAGAGGCATCTCTAGTGTACTATTGTATCAATTCATATCAATTAAATTGAATAGAATATCATATTATTATTCAGATCATACTCTTTTGGCCTACTATTGTGCTTGTGCTTGAGTTCCTTGGTCTTGGGTGAAAATTTCCCTAAGGAAATTCTTACACGATATCAGAGCTTGGGGAATTTCTCTTCACATAACCATTCGAGACCATTCTTGCTTCACCACCTTGACCCAGATCCAAAGTATTCGCATATATTGGGAGTGTTCACCATTGCATCTAAAGCATTGATACAGTGAATTTTGACTATAAATTTTCCTATGTGTTGCAATTTTTTTTTTTGCAAACTAACACCCAAAGGCCCGATTTGCAGAATTTGGTATGATCATTTCAGAGCTCTGAATTTAAATTTTAGATTTGCATATTTTATTATTTTAGTCGTTGCAATTTCTCTGCATTATTTTTGAGATTTGTGTATTTTGTTTGGAAAATTTTTGGCCATTAGGCCTGTAGAGGAGATATTTTTTATAGGACAAGATTGGAGCTTGCTAGTGCAAATTAGATATTCACATCATATTTAGAAGGTCAAAAAACCCCCATATCAACTTTGGTTTCACCAAAATTGGACATCTGAGGTGAAACTTAGAGTCATTTGATTTTTGGAGGTGCAACAATGATGATTCAAGAAAAATAATAATGGAGGTGATATTCAAACAATGATATCTCCCTCATAGGGACTCATTTTTTCGAACATTTTTTTGTTTTGTTTTGGAGTAGAATTTTGCGATCTACATATTGGTACAGGTGGTGTGAGATCTTTGTCCCTAACTATTTCTACAGCTCACAAATCCTAATTTTTGCCACTTCAAATGTTTAGTATGGGCTCATTTGGACACACAATTAGGTTCTATTTTTTTGAAAGTACATAATTTTTTGTCTACTTTCTAGATCTATAATTAGATTATAAGCTTGTGTGGATAGAAATACTACTTTTAGAAATAGGCCCTAAATTGGCAAGTGATGATAAAATTCCTAAATCATCCATTAGGGTGGGGTTTCTTTGATTATTTATCACATTTTGGGGGGTGCATACATTTATTGATCTCGTAAAGAAGTTTTGTTGCACATGTCAATGAATTAGACCCTCATTGATGAAATGAAACTATCACAAATGAAGTGCATTAATCATTGATCATCTAAGAAGCAAGCATAAGGAAGTATTTCCTTATTTATGTTCCAATGAACTGATCTCTAACACTGAGGAATAATCACCTATTAACAAACTTTTGGATATCATAATATTGAATATTAGTTTAGATTGTTGGGCTATCATTAAAAAGATCATTCACCCTTATGATATGTGGATGGCTCTTTGGAAAGAATATGGAGATCTAATAGTTCCTCCTTTTCTAGAAGAAATTCAATCATTAGTCACTTTAGCTATGGTTCCTTCACCTCCAGATGCTCCTATTGTTACTACTATTCTAGTTCTAGCCATAGATGCTTCTAATTCAGTGTAGTAGGAAACAATGTCTTCCTACTTCAGCTTTATGGGATGACTTCCTTTCAGATATTATAGCTATATTTGTGGAGACTCACATTGAAAATGTGGGAGACATCATCGATGATATTTTTCTTCTCTTTGTTGATGCAAATACTTCATCCATAGCCACAATGACAGGTCCAGAATAGCAAGGTACACCTTGTCTTCCAACTATAGCATTAGTGGATGACTTCTTGATAGATATTTCAGGTTTGTTTGTGGAGTCACACATAGCAGATTTGGGAGACATCATTGATGATATACATCTTCTCTTTGATGATGACTATCTTTCTTTAGTTGTTGTGAGCGATCACCTCAACTCTCTTGTCCATTCTCTACATGATTGATCTTCATAGGTTGATAGGATTGTGGATCCTTATGAACAATAGTTGTAGGAGATCTCTTTATCATTCAAGGAGATAGGTGGTTCTTTGACATAGGTTCTACATTCATCCTTGCTAGATCTCCACTCATTTTTTTAGTAGTATTGGAAGGGGTGACAATCAATTTCAACACAAGGACAACTGAGTAGGTTTTAGAGACACCATTCATCATCAAGATTCTTTCTGCACATAGGAGAAGCATCTCATTTGTACCTTTTCCATTGTTTCTTCTAATGGGGAGGAATATTATTTAGCATTCTTGGATTAGCTTCTACATTGGAGTATCTACTACTAATCAACACACTACATTTGGTGGGGGACTACATACCTTTTATGGGGGGACTACCTTCTCTTTTATGGGGGCACTTTTTCCTTTTATGGGGTTTTTTCCTTCTCCTAATTCTCTATTGTATATACTTAATGTATGCCATAATGGGGGGGGGGGGGGTCTTGATTACTCCATCCATCCATGCATCCTATTTTTTAATCTCTTTTTTTGGGGGAGGGTTTTTCCCATGAGGTTTTCCCTCTTTCTCCAATTTATGAGAGATTGCATTGCATTATATACATGGGTACCTAATATGGCCTAGGAGCTGGGAGCTATCTTGCATTTCATTCTAGTTTTTGTAAGCTTAAGTGCATTCCCCTAAGTTGCACTTAAGGGGAGGTGTTGGTGTAAATAATTATTTACAATTTACACTTAGTTAAGTTTACTTAGATCAATGCATTATTTTATTATTTCTTTTGTGAGACACTTAGGAGTTTGCATACTCTTATGCGTTGTCATGTTGATAACACTAGAGTAAGCAATTCTAATTTAGCACATGGTGTCTACAATACCAGAGTTTGTATAATTAATTGAGTTGTAATGTAGACAACATAATTATTAGCACTGTTAATTTAGTACATGGTGTCTACAACATAATTTTGTGTGCTACACCTTTGTAGGCTTATCCTCTCATCATCACACTAACTCTTGCGCTTAATGGAGGATAACACATTCCTAGTGGACATGTGCTTAGTTATGAGCCTTATCATATGGCTAATTCTTAGACATTCTAGATGCATCTTAGAGGCCTTTATATATAGGCACCTCTTGTGTACTATTGTATCAATTCATATCAATTACATTGAATGGAATATCCTATCATTATTCTAATCATACTCTTTTGGTCTACTGTTTTGCTTGTGCTTGAGTTCCTTGGTCTTGGGTGAATTTTTTCCTAAAAAAAATTCTTACAATTTAACACTTTTAGTATTGGAATGAAGCTTGATGTGTGATGTTTAAGCTGTTTGAATGAAGACAACCTTAAATAAATCTTGATAGATGATATAGTGTGATCTCAAATATGGATAAACCTACTAAAAGTTTCATTCAACAACTACTCTTAGATTCAATAAAACTATAATATTTTTTTGAAAGAAATTGATACAATATCCTATTTGGATGGCATGATATATGCTCAACAAGGCTTTTGATTGCTTTATGAAGATTAGTAGGGTTTCATGAAATCATGCTCAAAAAACCTCCCTAGAGAAGCACCTCTTTGGCCATTGCAAGCTTAATTCCACTAGATACCCTAGTTATTAAACGTGTTTATTCATCTAACTCTTTAGATGATTGTGAGGACAATCACTCTCCTTACTATTAGAAATATGGAATACTAAGAGGCAGGGTGGGGTGGGGGAGGGGGGGGGGTGAATTAATATTCTACAAAATTTTGTCACCAACTAGATATTATTAATTACTTTGAACCATGCATAAGAAAGTAAACAAGTAATGTTGAACAGTACTAATAACCATGTATAAAGAGAACTCATAACACCATATTTTGTTAACTAGGAAAACCCTAGCCAAGGGAAAACCCCAGTGGAGATGATACCCACTAGATAATATACTGATATATATGTTCCTTTTTAGAGGATGGACCTTGTTAGGATTTAATGAGAAAATTTAGTATAGAGAGTCCCTATTAGAAGACTTTGAATCCCTATTAGGAGATTCCAACCCTTTTAGGAGTTGTACAATTGATGCAGGAAGACCTCATTGCACAAACATGCACTTCCAATTACAAGAAGAGTTGATTGCCCAAACAAGTAATTAGTCTTTAAGTATATAGGAGTTGTATCTTCTTTCTTGAATGATATCTGACCTCAACTCCATCTTGGATCACAAAATTAGGTTCTCAAAGCTTCATATATATCGCTTCACAAAAAAGTTCACATATCACTTATTACAATACAATTGCACAGTTCATTTTGCAAGATGTCCTTTGCATAAATACCATGCCTTTTCACAAATTGTTTCTAGGTTAGCTAAGACCAAAATATACATTTCCAATTTAGAGTAAAGATCTAGGATGTTAGCCCTAATTGGTCAAGTAATTATTTTGTAAGCAAAAACTTCCTTTCCTTTAATTCCACTATTTTGTTTCATTGGTAAAACATGAATATCTCTTTTCCATACTTTTCGTATTGATGTCTAAGGTTATACACATCATCATTGACATGTATACTATCTCCACTAACTTTGCTAGTCAAAATATGATTTCAAAAATATTTTACATAGAAAACAATGTACTACTATAAACCAATTTCATATTTAGATAATTTTCTGAGTACAAAAAGCTAAGTATCTTTATTTCTAAGGTTTACTACAAGTATGTACATTATGTGTTTCTATTAAAGACAACAATTACATGACTACATATAGCCAATTTTTAACAATCTCCCCCTTTGCTATTGATGGCAACAAAGTAAGGAAAATTGGCTAAGTGACAAAACCTTAACAAAAACTTATAATACTTATCATCTATTACATTACATATACTTCATATTAAAAATGCTCAATTGCTTAATTTCTCCCTCTTATGATATGATTGCTACATCCATAACCTACTACACAATTTTCTTCTGCAACTTCTCCCCCTTTGACATCAATGAAAAAGGTTAGAAAGTTAAAAAACTGTCAAAAAGGTTTCCTGACTACTGTCAAAACACTATCTCACTACCTTAAGCTATTAAAATATTCATATAATCATCAAAATTCAGCTTCAAACTATTCATACCTTTCTCATTTGTGTCCTTTGCTACTTCAGTAGTGGTGAGCATTTCACATAAGGCATATAATGCAATCTCAACTACATTAAGGTTGGAGTAGGTGAAGTTTGCATAAGTGTCTTTAGCTTTGACGCATTCTTCCAATTGTCTTTCAACTACTGATAGTTTTAGAGCAATAGATTCTCTAAATTATAATAGTCTTCTCACAATTAGATCTTTTTCAAGTTCTAGTTTCTTGATGTCTGAATGAACACCAACAACTTGTTCTTCCAGCTCATCAAATCTGTGAGAGGGTTATTGTATCTAACTAGTTAGAGCTTCCAACTCACTTACCTTCCCTTGAATCCTTCTATCCAACTCTTTGGTCAACATATGAGATAAAGTACATTTGATGTACAATACCTTGCCAACTTGTTGACATCTTTGGAGTTCCTTGATACAAGTATTAAGACTTAGCAAATCATTCTAAATATTTTGACAAATGGTACTAAAAAGATTAATATCATGTGAAACTTGAGCCTTAGACTCAAAAAAATTCAACAAATTTATAAATTATCATCAAATGATTTCACAACTACTTGTGCTCTCTATTTAGGATTTGCTTCAATGTTTTTGATTGTGAGGGTGCTGTGTAATTTATCAGTCACCTCCATTAGTGCTCTCTACAGACTTTTCACCTTTTTCTTTTTCTCAAACAATTTTGTCAAGGATGAGATCAAGTTAGATTGATCATCATCATCACGTATAAGGTTTGCAAGAGATATAGGAGAGGATGATCTAGATGCTTTCACCTCATCTTCCTTTTGTTTCTCCTCTGCTACCTTCTTTGATCTTCTCTCTACTTCTTCCTTCTCTTATCTTACTTTATTTTCTCTTTCTTCCTTTTCTCTTTCTTTCTTTCTTTTCTTCTTCCAACTTTTTCTCTTTTTCTTCTTCTCTCCTCTTTTCATCTTCTTTCTACTTCTTTTCTTCTTCAAGCAATTTCAGCTTGACTTCTTCAATCTTCTTCTTTTCTTCTTTTATCTATCTTTTCTCTTCTTTAATCAGTTTTAGCAAATCCTGAATATCTTCAAAATGGGGCTCAGACTAATTGAGTGGATCTTCATTAATGTTAATAGTAACATTTGTCTAATCAATCTACACAATATCACCACTTATTGATACTTTCAAGGTTTTCTCTGTACAGTAGTAGGTTCTTCCTTTGACTCACTCATCATTTGATTGATGGTTATTGTGGTTTCACTTCTTATAACATTCTTTTCCCCTCCCATTGATAAAAATGGCCTCATCTTACTTCGCAAGTAAGGTGCTAGTTTCTTCATCACTTTCTTGATTTCATCTTCATCATCTATCTGACACATAGTTCTTAGCATTGAATTTCAAAATTCCATGTCTTCTTCATGAACTGGTACCTTCTTTTCTATAATTCTATCATATACTTTTTGATTTACAAAGCCTTTAATACTCTCGATTTTCAAGTTATTTAGAATTACATCTCACAGTGCATATATCAATTTGTTCCTTCTCAATATCATTGTACAAATTACAGAACTTGTTCATCTGTACAAAGTTTCCTTCAGTAACAATGGTTTTTTTAATGTTCTCTATCTTAGATTTCCATGGTTTCCTTATTTTAATTGCTAACTTCTTAGAAGCAATGACTTTCTCTAGTTGTTTGTCTTTTGGTTCCTCTTCTTCTTCTTCATCACTAGAGTCCTCAATTGTCAACAATATCTTCTTTCTCTTTTTTGGTCTAGTAGCTTGTTTCTTGATTCTCTTTGACTACCTTTTATATCCACTTGGTTGTTTGACTAATACAACAACATATGGAATACTCTGTTCTATAGGAGCTTCTATAATAGATACACCAGATGCTTGGCCAATTGACAAAGGTGTCACATACATTATGCCTTGTTCACTAGTTTGTTTCATTTCAGAGATAGTTCTTCTTACTATTTTTTATTCTTCTTCTAAAATATCAGCCTCCAATAGTGCTTTCTTCATTACAAATGCAATCTTCTTATGAGATGCCTTTTGTAATGATGCTTGGTAGGTTGACTAGGCTATCTTCTCATACATTGCAAATTTGTATGATGCTTGATCAATATTAGATTTCAACAATAAATCAATATAGCTAATAGCTATATCATCACTCAATTCATAACCTAGGGGCTCAAGAAATGTTTCCTAAGGTTCTACTACTTCAATATAGTTAAAATTCATTATCCACCATAAAATATATCTCATTCTTAAATCTGTCGACAATTGTAGGGGCCATTCTATATCTTTGTTTCATCTCATTATGAAATATTCTTATGATAAAAATTTTGCTATCCAAGATTTTCTCTATTGGATACCTTCTACATATATCTGTTATCTTGTCCATAGTGCATCTTTCACTGCTCATAATATCAATAACTAATAAAAATAGAAATCTCTTGAGTACATGAAAGAAAATATGATTAATCAAAGATTGGAATAAATACACCATTCTTAGTTCTCTTAATCTTTTCTAAGCTTCCAATAAGTTTTACTCTTAGAATTTCACTCAAATTCACTTGTTCTTTCTCAACACATATCTTATAAGGTGCATAAATGAAGCCCACTAACAACTCATCACTTTTAGAACTTGCATAAATAGAATCTACAATGATTCTACTCAAGAATCTTACATCATCTTGTCTGATGGTGCTAATCACAATTGCTATACCTTTGTAAACTACCTTAGTGTAACTTTCAACCTTCTTCTTAACTTTTTTATCACTAATAGGTAAACTTCTTTGTTTGCTAATATCAGTGACCTCATGAATAAGTTTGGTAGAGATGTCAACTATATTGTCTCCTATCCAAATCTTTCCATTATGAATTCTGCTTAATATGATCTATGTCCATTCTACACTATCAAGATCATAGTAGAAATGATATTTGACTAAGTCTAAGTCTTTTAGATGCTCATATTTGGGCTTAATAGTCATATCATGATTGAAAAAAATTTCTATATCTTTATTCATAAACTCACTTCCAATGGATTCAAACTTACTACATAGATAGCTTCCTACATCTTATAATAACACTACTTTGTTCAGAGTAATTGATAAGGCCAAATCAGGGGTTTCCTTTAGGGGTTTCAATGGAACAACCTTTAATTTGGGTCTCTCAATATTATCAACATTCTAAACAACTAACATATCCATGTTTACACCAAAAATAAAATTATCAAAGAATTTCTATGCACAAAATGATAAAATACCTTTTTTAGAGTAGGGTTTTTCTCAAAATCACTTTTTTCAAATTGCTTCTAGGTGCTCTAAGATTCTCAGATGATTGCAATTTAGAAATAATCAAGTTCGCACTCCTTTTATGCATCTAGAACTTGCATTAATTACATAACTCAATCAAAAAAGTTGTTTATTTCACTCTGAAATCGAATATCTATTAAAGGTCAATTGTCCGATCTTCTAATGCTATCCAAGGTTCACCATAGCTTTCTTTCATCATGAAAATGCTCCACAAAACTTTTCTTCATGAAATTTTCTATAGAAACATAGATTTCATCTTCTATCATAGAGTAGACTTTCTCTATTCGAATAGTAGCTCTTATTTCCTTCCTAACTTGTTTCAATAAGCTCCAAATTGCAAGTGATCTTAACTATAGTTTAAACTCATCAAGATACATCTTCCCTCAACCTTGATATGAGTAGCTTGATCTCTAAATGAAATTTCCAATTCTGGTGCTATAAACAAGCTTAATTCAACTTCATTAAATCAAACTCAATGACTAACTTTGATTTTCCTCTCTCACCAGCATCTAATTTTTCTTCTAAAATATCTAATCCCTTTACAAATGCTTCGTTGAGTTCTTCTTGAAGTTCAATAACTATATTTGTTTTTTCTTCATTATCTTTCTTAGTTCCAGAGTTATTCTCATGATTCCTTCTATTATTTTTGAAGTTCCTTCCATGATTTCTTCTATTTCCAAAGTTTCTTCCATGATTTCTTCTATCATTTCCAAAGTTTCTTTCATTATTGCTTCCATCCAGTCTGCATTATTTCATTGTATGTATGAAGTTGTTGCATAAATCAAATATTGGGGTTCTGCTTCTAGGATTTTTTGATCAATAGGTGCTTGACAATTTCAAGGTATGTGTCCAAAGTTGTTACACTTATAACCCATGATCTACTTCCTTTCTTCATATTTCCTTTATTAGATCTTCCTCTAGATTTGTACGGTTAGTGTTTCTAGACATTCTACTATTTCTTTTATCATTGTCATATTTAGGTTTCCTAAAGTCAATTGTATTATAACCAATACCATGACAATTATGACAATAAAATTTTGTAACATGATTAAATGATTTATTTGTACAATCTCTTTTCATATGACCTATTGTATTACATGAAAAAAATTTACCTCTAAATTCATACATGGTTTCCTTAGGAGGTTCCACTTGCTTAGGCTCATCCAATTCATACTTTCCTTCTCTTGTCCAACTTCTTTGGATTTATTAGAAGATTGACTTGATTCAATCTTATCATCAGATTTATCTTTCTCTTTCAAATCTGATTTACTTTCAGGTTTCTTTGAAGACATGCTAAATAGATAATGAAAACTAGTTTTTATCATAGGTAGGTCTTTGTATTGACATAGAGTCATCAAGCTTTTCTTTGCTAGTGTAATGCTTTTGAAGTTTTTGCTTGCACTAAGTTAGTTCACCTTTCACAATACTATTGTACTTATGAAGTTCCTCATGCTCTTCTTTCAATATTTCAAATTTAGATGTCTTCTTCGTCATACTTGCCCTAAGATCTAAATTTTTAGTCTTCAAATCAAATATCATTCTTCAGACTCATCTTTAAATTGGTAATCTTCAATTCATGCTTCAAGATCTTGTACTATATTTTCAGTTTTGAATAATCATCATCACTAGTTTTAGATCTAGTAGATTCAAGCTTATATTTGAGATGTTCAACCTTATCCTTCAATTTTCCAATGTATACTTTGGAGTCTTCATATCTATCTTTTAGCTTATCTCTTTCTTCAGTAAGGAGATCAATTTTTTCAAGTGCTTCTTTAGGGTTCTTCATCAACTATTCCATATCCATAGGGATCTTACTCAAGTTGTTAAGCCTCTTGTGAGTAACTGTGCTTTGCTACCAATTTCTAGAAATAGGGAGTACTAAGAGGGGGGGTGGGGTGAACTAGTATTCTACAATTTTTTTTTGCCAACTAGATGTTATTAATTACTTTGAACCATGCATAAGAAAGTAAACAAGTAATGTTGAATAGTACTATTAACCATGGATAAAGAGAACTCATAACACCATGTTTTGTTAACTAGGGAAACCCTGGCTAAGGGAAAACCTTGGTGGGGATGATACCCACTAGATAATATACTGATATAAATGTTCCTTGTTAGAGGATGGACCCTGTTAGGAGTCAATGAGAAAATTTAGTATACAAAGTCCATGTTAGGAGACTTTGAATCCTTGTTAGGAGATTCAAACCCTATTAGAAGTTGTAGTACAATAGATGCAAGAAGAGCTCACTACCCAAACATGCACTTTTAATTACAAGAAGAGCTCACTACTCAAAGGTGTTGTATCTTCTTTCTTGATTGATCTCTAACCTTAGCTTGATCTTGGATCACAAAATTAGGTTCTCAAAACTTCACATATATTTCTTCACAAAAAAGTTTGCATATCACTTATTACAATACAATTGCACACTTCTTTTCACAATATATCCTTCACATAAATACCATGCCTTTTCACAAATTGCTACTAGGTTGGCTAAGACCGTATTATACTTTTCCAACTTAGAGTAAACATCTAGGATGTCAACCCTAATTGGTCAAGTAATTATTTTGTAAACAAAATAATTCCTTTCCTTTAATTTCATTGTTCTGTTTCAGTAGTAAAACATTAATATCTCTTTTCTGTAATATCTGTATAGATGTCTGAGGTTATACACATCATCATCAATATGTATACTATCTCCATCTAACTTTGCTAGTCATAATATGGCGTCAAAAACATTTTACATATAAAACAATGTACTATTCTAAACCAATTTCATACTTAGATAATTTTCTAAGTACCAAAAGCTAAGTATCTTTATTTCTCAGGTTTACTACACGTATGTACATCATGTCTTGCCATTAATGACAACAATTAAATCACTACATATAGCCAATTGTCAACACTTATAATAGTAGTGAAGAAGAGAGATTCAGACCAAAAGGCTTATCATCACACTCCAAACCAAGAAATCCATTGGAATGGTATGATCAATGAGTGCTTGTCCAAATAGATTACACACTTGTATATATAGAAATTCATGATGAGAGGCTTCCTGAAAATGTTGAGTGGGCCTCTTGCAATTCACTCATCTCTTTCACTAGACAATTTGCGTGGCTTTCACTTGGGCATAATGCATGTGGACTTGGAGCAGCGACCCTCTTTTGTCAGTGTCGACTTCAGCTAAACTCATTATTCATTACAGAAGAAAACCCGTACTAACAATATTGATTGATTCTAAAAATCACTTTGAAGAGTTAAACTTATATTATAATTCATTGGAGAAGAAAATAAACTATTTGGTGTAGGGTGTACTGACAATCAATTTCACCAAATTAGTTGCAACTATTCTTGTCCTTCATTACTATTCCCATTACATAAGTCAAACTACAATGAACTTTTCAATAATGAAAATAAAAGGGGGCTTGTAAAACTGATGTTTTATGCAGTCATAAGTTTAAATATTTTTGTTATTGAAAAAGGAATAATTAAAAATACAATACAAATAGTTCAAAGTAGCAAAACAACTTACACAAAGAGAGTGTTAGGAAAAAGTTCTTTTGAATGTTTTGTACCCTAAAATTTTGATATTTATTATAAAAATAATACACTTAAAAAAATAATTTAATAAACATCATATAAAAAATAAAAATAAAGATTTGATTTGCTAAGATTATGTTTTGAAGATATAAGTAATTTTTTTAAAAGAAATTAAAATAAAAAACTAAAATATAATGATATATAAATATTTATGGGTGTAGCAAATTAAATTTTATTTTTTTAATAATTGAAATCTATCACATTTGTTTATACAAATTTATTTAAGATATCTATACTAATTTTTATGACTGATATGATTTTTAAGCCTAATATTTTCTTTTACAAAATCTAAATCCAATTGAAAATTTTTAAGTTGACTTAGTTTTGAATTTTTAAAATTATTTAAGTTTATTTTTAAAGTTTAGTATTAAGCTTTTTAAATTAAATTAGTTTTTAGTTTTTAAAATTATTTTAGTTTATTTTTAAAATTAATTTAATTTTTTAGTTTAGTTTTTAAAATTATTTTGGTTAGTTTTTTAATTTTGTTAAAAAAATAAGTAAATAACATCAATTATTCTATTAAAAATATTTTAAAATATTTTAATTTTACTTAATTTGATAATTAAATATATTTTGATTTATTTAGACTAAATTATATTAAAAAAATTACTATATATTTTATATTTATAAATCTTCTTGTTTATACTAATTTTTTATTTATTTATACAAAAGTGAGAGAAAAATTAATTTCTTACCTTTCAAAAGTTAAATAACATAAATCATTAATAGTTGTCCACACACGATTTTATAATGATAATTAATAATTAAGCTTTCACATTCCATAAGATAATTAATAGATAAACTTACAAATAAAAATGCAAGTGTGTGTGTGTGTGTGTGTGTGTGTGTGTGTGTGTGTGTAAGAGATTAATATCAATTAAAATTGTTATATTCAAATTTTTTATGAAGTTGAATTAATTCAAGTACATTTATAATAATATAATGGAAATTCTTGTTTTACGTTATATTTATTAACTATGTTACAATTAATATTAATATTTAAAAAAATGTTATATCTATTAAATGTGAAATTGACATTATATTTGTATTTAAGTATTCAATAACTTTCATATTATGTTGTTGGTTACAAATTTCTTAATAAAATTGTTAATTCTTATATTTAAAAATAAATAAATAAATAATGTTGATATTTACTAATTATATAATAATCAATATAAATATTATATCTATTAAATGATTTTTTTTCAAATATATAATTAACTTTGATTACTTCTTCATTCATAATAATTAAAGTAATAGTTTTTTTTTAAAACTATATGTAACTTATTTAAAAAATTAAAAATAATAATAAAATCCTTTATGATTCAAATTTTAGGAGTAATTAAAAAATTAAAGGATAATAATAAAAAATTAAAAAATAATAACTAAGAAGGGTTTAAAGGAGGGTGGGGGGTGTAAATAAATAGATTTGATATTTGAAACAAATTATTTACATCAAAACTGATAGAGCACTTATATTTCATTAATATATATTACTAGTTCAAGAGTCTATTGAGAGAAAGAACAAGAAGACAAATTTGAACAAAATGTTTACAACATATACAATTTTCAGCATATATTTGAGGTTTGAATCACTGATATAAGTACACTTCTCTGGCAATGAAGAACAATAATTGAGCAATAGAGTGAAGAAACACCACAAAAGCTCTCAAAGCAAGAGTGTGAAGATGACTATAAAACTAAACGAATTGAAAGATGTTGGTGATTAGATTTATCATAAAACCTATGGAATGTATTTTGAAGTCAGATGTTAAGTTTATTTGAACAAGATTGGCTCCAAAAATATTTCTACTTGTCACATCTCTCTCTCTCTCTCTCTCTCTCTCTCTCTCTCTCTCTCTCTCTCTCTCCCATGACCATCTATTTATCTCCCTCTTCCTCTCTCACTCTATCTTTATGTCAACTATCTCCAAATCTCATTCTATTTTCATATCTACTTCTATCTTCTTCTCTTCCCTTTCCACTGTATTGGTAGGAACTTTGACACATAATATCTCTTATTAAATTTTTGGTTACACAAATTTCATATTAATCTTACATACATACATACATACAATTAATGGGTAAAAGTTGAGATAAATTATTATTATTTATTGAGAATAATTGTTATTATTTGTTTAGCTTGCGTAGACATGAATGCAAGACCTCCTAGATGAGAGGCTCATAATTTACTAATGTGTTTTAAGTGGTTGTCTTATTTTTTAAATTATATTTATTAAAAAAATAACTTATTTATATTTTGAAATGGTAAATTTTATTATTATCAAAGTTATAAATTAGTAAGGTTAGATAGAGGGAATTTATTTTAAAAATTAATATTTAACCTTAATATTTCAATAGTAGTTTGAATCTTGGTGGCCATAATCACTTATTTATTTATTTTTATGAATAAGTGCTTATATAAGCTTTAATAAGTACCAAAGTTTACTCGAGGTTGTGTGTAGCTCTCCATGGTCTTGGTTTGACTATGCTCCTAGTTTAAAGTGGTCAAACAAATTACAAGTAGAAAATTTGACTTGTAGGGGAGTTGGTCTAATCTTATCTCATGTAGGTACCCAAGATATGAGTTTTTGGGCACTTGGTTAGGTTGCGAGGATACCTCCCACATTGAGGAAAAAAGAAAAAAGGAAAAAAGAAACAAAGAATAAGTGATTGTATTAACATTTATAAAATAGTGGTACATATATTCACAAAAATATGAGGGTGGAAATGTCACATCCTTAAAATTTAAATATTCCAAAAATGTAGAACATAAAATTATAAAAAAAATTCAATAAGTGATAAGAGTAGTGGTATAGGGAGGAGGAAGAGTTTGGTCACTTGGTTTATCCCGTACATAACATAGTGCAAAGTGTAATACCCATAAATTGGCACATTGGCATCAATCTTACCAAATCTATTTGTTAATCAAATTAAGTCCTATTGTACTAGGAATTTCTTATTCTTATCATATTTACTCGACCTAAGTGTCAAATGTAGAAAATCCCTAATTTGTATGAATCACATACTTTATTTAATTCCTAAATATTGATTAAAATTAGCTAAATGAACCTTCTAATTGAATTATGAGTCCTAAGTACTTTAATTAAATTAAATCCACCCTCTTTAGCTAATACACATAAAAAAGAATTAAAATACATTGATTTGATAAAATATACATATCATAAGTATTGACACTAATTATTTAATTAATTAGAATATTAAATTATGATGTCATGTTTGAATGAATCAATATTCTTTCCTAATTCATCTCATATGAAAAAGGAAAAAAAATATTAATTTAATCAAATATGCTCATCATAATTGTTGAAACTAACTATAATTAATTAGAAAAAATTTATTAACACATATTTGAATGGATCAATGTTATCTCCTATTTCATCTCATTCAACTCGATAAAAAATGGAGGACTCAATCTCACATTCAATTTGAACCATACACTTGGTTTAATCTTAGCTACTGATCAGATCCAAGATTCTATAAAAAGAGACCCCCAACCTCTCATTTGAGAGGATGCAAGTGAAGAGTATCAAAGTACTAGTGGATTGATTACTCAAGCATATTGCATTTGAATCTCCTTTTCTTTTACATGCTCAGCATTTAGATGACAATGCATTCATCTAGCTTAATTTTCTTCTCATTTTTCTAAGATCAATTTGAAAATCATCTAGAATAATTCATATCTTTGCATAAAAAAATATCAAAAAAATAGATTAGATATTATTTGCATTCATTCAAATCTTTTTTACTAGTTTGGTCTGGTTATTGAACTCTCAATTCTATGAACATATAGTAAAACCCTATCTAGTTCGAAGGCAATATATCACTTTGTGCATACATTATGGATGGACAATATCATATTCATTTTGAGATGTTGCTAACATACAATGATAATGTTGAAGTGTGTGGTTAAATTAGAGACCCTATGATCTAACACTCACATTTATGGCACCGACTATGTGGCCAAAAAATGAATTTTCTAGCCTCATTTTTATTCATTTTTGACATTTAAATTTTTTTTCAATAGAAAACAACTAATCCTCATGCACCAATAAGTTTTATCGCATGATAAATCTATAAGTTTGTGTCAAACTTTATACTTCCTTGTGTGGGAATGTTAGAAATTCTTTAGAATAACTGAGAGGGGGGATGAATTAGTTATTCAAGGTCCAAATGTCCTAATAAAACTTTTCACTAAATATAGTGAGCCCATTTAACTAATCATACATCCAAGCTTAAACCTTCTGACTTAGCAAGTTACTATAAAATCAACATGTAAGAATAACACATGAAGAATCAACACATAATATAGTGATTTACGTGGAAAACCAATTTGGGAAAAACCACCAGTAACATGCTACTCAATTTTGACTCTTCTGAAGTGATGCCCTGTGAAAGGCCTACCTTGTTAAAGGCTACAACACACTATTAAATGTGACCTAGTTAAAGGTTTCAACCATCCTGTTAGAAGTGGGCCTAGTTAGAGGACTTTAGAACATTCACTTGGAATACCACCCTATTAAAGGATTTACAAATGGCTATTAAACCAACCTAAGTCCATAGGGATTTTACCCTAATTGATACAATTGTTAGAAAGTAATAAAAAGGGCTTTTGACCTGAGACAAATCACAACTTAACTTGAAAATTTCAAATCTTAGTTCAACTCTCAAATTTGCCTAGCTTTTAGACTCTGTAGCTCTGAGAGCTTGTCCTCCTTTCAAGCTTTGTCTCCTTGAGTCTCCATGCTCAATATACCAGTGCAATCTCCTATATGGCCACTTATTGAAGCAGAGTCTCTATACTTTGTTCCTTCCTCTCTCTTGATGCCTTCACCTTGACATCCTACTAACCACTTCAATGACTTGGCAACTCAACAACTCTAGCTTCTTGACCTATAACTCCTTAACTAGAAGTCTGGAATACTTTTCCCTCTTGAATCTTCCTGCTCTTTCTTTTAGGTTGAATGGATTAGGTAAGATTCAATGAATCTACCCCTTATCTTGTTCCTTCTAGAAATATCATAAAGAATCCTCCTGAATTTTCCAAAAATTGGTTTACCTAAACTTTTGTGCCACCAACTCATCATCCTTATCCTCCATATGGTTCACAAAATTCAAGGTAGCAAACTTGTCAACTCAAATATGGAAAACCTTTGACTTTTCAAATAATGTAGCAGCTCAGCACTATTGAAATCTTGATGCTCGGCACATACTGTGTTACTCAACACCTACTATGTTTTACTGATGCTTGGAACCTACTGTGGATTCACTCAGCATCAAATAAGTTTTTGATGATGCCTGGCATCTATTACTTTCTCGACACTTGAATTTGATTGAATCCTTCTATTTCACTCATCACACACTAGATTATGCATTTGCTTGGCACTTACTAATAATCTGCTCGGCATGAACTAGCTTGTGAACTTAGTCAAGCTTTGTAGACAACTTTATTACAACTTATTCTTCTAGAGTTTCTAAGTGTAGCCAAAATCTGTATCTTCAAGTATACTATCAATACATCATTTTATCATTGTCTTAATTGATCCTTTCATTACAAAACCATAACTCAACCTTTCCCTTAGGTGCTTTTGTTACATCTTATTGATTAAATCCTCTTCATCAATCAACTAATTGATAGTACTTGGATCTTATAAATAATTATCGTTCTAGCAAACAACAAGTTTGACATCAGTGACAAAATAATGATTGAAAACATTATTTATATCAACAATCTCCCTCTTTGCATAAGTCTCCCTTTTTCAATAATCACATTTTTAGTTAGATTTCCAATAATCTCCCTCTTTGTCATTGATGGCAAACCAAACTATTCAACCAAGTTATCAAAATGCTAACTAGGTTAGAATAGTAAATCAAATGCCAAAAGGAAATTTTTTACCATTGCTATTTTCATCAACTTTCACATCTCCCTCTTTTTTGATACATTGTCTTCTATTTTTGTTCTATTCCCTGTCTGATCTGCTATCCTAATTTCTTTTCTTTTGCTTCTCCCTCTTAGCGAATGTTTCCTTTCTCCTTCCTTTCTATTGTTTTTCTGAATTGATCATTTCTTTACATATCTGATTAGGTTCTGTATGTCTCCCTCTTTTCTGTAGCTTACCTTTTTTATCAGTTCTACTCTTCCTCTTAACTACTATTTCTCCCTCTTACATTTTGTTCCTTTTAAATTTTCTATTTCTACCTCTTCACATTATTTCTCCTTCTACATGCATTGATCAATTTTTACTATTTTGTTATCATCTCTTTCTTTTGATAAGTTTAGCTACTTCTCCCTTTGTCCATTTGATTCTATAGATTTGATCAATTTCTATTATTTCTCCCTCTTTGAAAATAATGCCAAAGACATATTATTTCAGCATCTTATCATGCAAGTGTAGCATTTGTAGGAACTCCAATTTCTCCCTCTGTCACCTTACTTGTGACTTGTTTGGAATTTCAGTACTTTGATTACTTTAGGCAAAAACCTAAAGTAGGTATCCTCTACATCAATTTATAACATTTCAATAATCAACTCATTTGATGCAGAGTAGTCTTTCTATTTCTCAAAAAGCCTTGGATAGGGGTATCACCCCTAGCTTACCTCTCAGATATTCAAATGCATCTTTAGGTAATTCTTTTGTGAAGATGTCATCAATTTTTTCCTTTGAGTTGAAATATTCCATCCTCACTTGCATGTCTTCCACCAATTCTCTTACACAGTGATACTTAATTTTAATGTGCTTTATTTTTGCATGCATCATAGGATTCTTTGATATGTTGATGGCACTTGTGTTATCATAGTACAATATCATAGGTTCAATTACCTCTTCTTTCATACCTTGCAACAAATTTTTGATCCATACAATAGTGGTGTAGTTGATAGCAGCAACAACATACTTAGCTTTTGCTATAGACTATGAGGTACAACTTTGCTTTTGGCTAGTCCAAATGACTAATCTTTTACCTAAGAAAATAGCTCCTCCACTGGTGCTTTTATTATCATCAATATTACCTCCCCAATTTGCATAGTGTAGGCTTTCAACTCAAACTTTTCAGTCCTCTTGTAGTATAATCCAAAGTCATCAATTGCTTTTAGATATCTCATTATTCTTTTTACTACCATAAGGTGATTTTCTCTTGGGTTTGCAAAAAATCTTGCCACTATTCAATAATTAATGCAATGTTTGGTCTACTATGTACAACACACTATAACTTTCCAATCATTGATTTGTACATTGTCTGATTTACTTTAGTTGACTCATCATTATTGGATAACTTATGTCCTATTACCATTGGTGTACTAACTGGCTCTGAATCTTCTAAGCCAAATGTCTTTAGTATATCCTTAATATATTTTTATTGAGTCACAAATATGCCATGTTTCAGTTGATGTACTTGCAATGCAATAAAGAATTTGATTTCTCCAAACATTGACATCTCAAACTCATGTTTCATTTGATCAATAAAATCTTTGCATAGAGCATCTTTTCCTCCAAATATTATATCATCAACAAAGATTTTAGATATCAAAATGTCTTTACCTCTTTTTTTTCCCTTGATATACAAGTTGTTATTGTCATTTGTTCTCTCAAATCCTATCTTCACTAGATATTTGTAAAGTCTCTCATACCATGCTCTAGGTGCTTGTTTCAAACCATAGAGTGCTTTATGCAATTTGCAAACCATATCTTTGTCGTTTTCATCAAGAAATCCCTCTGGTTGTTGTATATAGCCTTCCTCTTCTAGTATACAATTCATAAAAGTAGACTTTACATCGATTTGATAAACTTTAAAACCTTTGTAGGAAACATATGCAATTAGTGTTCTTACTCCTTCCATCCTTGCAATAGAGGCGAATGTTTCTCCATAGTCCAATCCTTCTTCTTGTGCATAACCTTTGTAGACTTGTCCAGCCTTATTTCTTGTGATTTCACTGTTCTCATCTAGCTTGTTCCTAAATACCCATTTGGCACCAATCAGATTTTTATCTATTGGTCTTGGAACTAAGGTCTAGGTTTTGTTCTTCTCTATTTGGTCCATCTCTTCTTCCATAACTTTATGCCAATTATCATCTTGTAGTGCATCTTTCAATGTTTTGGGTTCAATCTTGCTTAGTAGACATGATTCATTTCTTAGTCTATTCCTTGTCATTGGTCTAGTTTCCTTGTCACCTATGATTCATTCTGCAGGGTGATTTCTTTTCACATACTTGGATAACCTTGGTTCTTTCCTTGTTTCCAAGTTTGATATTTTACTTTTAGATTCATTGTGCACATCTCTTTTAGGTAATTCATCATCTCTTTCATGTGTATTGATTTCAGAATTAGAATGTGTATTATCTTCATTCTATAACTTAGCTTCTAAATGCAACTTGACATTCACTAATTGTGACTCGACTAATATCAAAACTTCTTGTTGATTTCCAACTTGATTGGCAACATCTTTTTCATCAGGCATTCCTTCATAGAAGTATACAAAAGATCTATACTCTTCTAGTTTCTTGATTTCATCAACTTGAACTTTTGCATGCTTATCAAAATTTACATTTGCACTCTCCACAATCTTGTTAGTTTTAGTATTCAAACACTTATATGCTTTACTTCTAGTGGAGTATCTAAGGAATATGCCTTCATCACTTTTTGCATCAAACTTGCCATTTCTAGTACCTTTAAGAATATAGTATCTACAACCAAATACTTTGAAATGTTTTACATTGGGTGGGGGACCATACCATAATTCAAAAGGTGTTGCATTTGTACCATTCTTGATTTGTACTCGATTTAGGGTGTAGACAACTATACTTACAACTTCTCTCCAGTACTTTAGAGCAACATTTTTCTCCATCATTAATGTTCTAGCATAGTCTATCACTAATCAATTTCTTCTCTCTACAATGCCATTTTATGGGGGAGTTCTTGGTGCTGATGTTTGTCTCTTGATTCATTTGTCATTACAAAATGTCTCAAATTCTTTTGATGTGAATTCTCCTCCTCTGTTTGATCTTAGACACTTTAGACTCTTTCCTATTTCCTTCTAGACCTTGGCAACATACCACTTAAACATTTGAAATGCATTAGATTTTTTCTTTAAGAACATGATAGTCATCATACTGGAGTATTCATCAACAAACAACATTATATATCTATCTCCTTTGGAACTTTTCACTTCTATTGGGCCACATAAATCTATATGGACTAACTCTAGTACTTCTTTGGAAGTGTAGGTTTTTCTTTTGAAACTTGAATTGGTCATCTTTCCTAGCTGACACTATTTGCACATTGTGTTGTCAGGCTTCTTTAGTTTTGATAGACCTCTCACTTTCTTCATTTTATTGATGCTAATCAGATTATCAAAGTTGACATGATATAGCCTTTTGTGCCATATCCCCACATCATCAATTTCTACAATAAGACAAGTTGCATCTTCCATATCTAGGTAAAATAGATTACTCTTAATTTTTTCTCCTTTCCCTATTAGATTTCCATCAGTATCATAGATTTTGGTAGTTTTGTTGCCAAATCCTACTTTGCATCCTACATTACCTAACTGTGACACACTCAGCAGATTGTAATTCAATCCTTCAACATACTATGCATTATCACATGAAATTTTCTTTGTAAGTTTAATAGAACCTTTTCCTTTGATTAGACATGGAGCATCATTTCCAAATCTAACACTATTTCCATCATACTGAGTAAAGGTAACAAAACTTACTTTTTTCTCCTATCATGTGATATAAGCATCCAATGTCTATGATCCATTTGTCATTCTTGTTCACATAGATTACCAGTGCTGATGTTTTCATCTTCATCTGACTCATCCTTCATGACTACATAGACTACCTCATCATCATTTTCATCAGAATCCTCTTCTTCAACAATGTAGCATTTTTTCCCTTTTTCTTTGTAATCTCTACTATCATCTTCTCTTCTATTCTTGTTCTTGTTGCCTTCTCTTTAGTTCTTCTTCTATGTGCATCTTGCAACAATATGTACTACTTCATTACAATTAAAAAAATGATAGGAAGCTTACCTTTGAATTTAACTTTGCCTCTATGAAATCTTCTGGCCAACAATGCTTCCAGTTATTCCACATCTTCTTCATATATGTTGCTATCACTAGATGCATACTTTACCTTTTTCTTCTTCTTCTTTGGTTTCACCTCCTCAATATCTTTCATTGATAGCTTGGCCTTGAAAGTAGATTCAAGATTCTTAGGTCTATAGTTATCAAAGTTGGACAACTCAAATGCAGTGAGTATTCCAATTATACCTTCAAAAGTTAGTGTGTTTCCTAGTACATATCTTAATTCTTGTATGGCTAAAACTCTAATAGCATAGATGGGGAGCAAGGTTCTTGGAAATTTTCTATTAATAGTCTCATCATCTAAATGACCACCCAAAATTCTTATTGCACTAACTACTTCCTTCATTCTATAGGCATATTGAGCAGTATTCTCACCTTTATCCATTTTTATGTCATCAAAATTTCCTCTAAGGCTTTCTCTTTTTGCTCTTTGAACATTTTGATCTCCTCCATAAATACTAGTCAAGGGTTTCCACATCTTGAATGTAGAGTCACATTCCTTGATATCATCAAATTCAACATAGTTGAGGGTAGTGGCAATCTCCAACATTGCCTAATTGTGCTCCTTTTTCTTCATATCTTCTGTAGTGGGAATAGTTGGATCAACATGTTTCACTTCCATTGAGGTTTTTTCATGATCACTCATTGGTCCAAGGTGCAACTTCATTAACTTTTTCCATGAAATAAAGTCATCTCTGTTGAGCTTGGGAACTTCTCTCTTGGACATTTTGATCTTCGTACTTCTAGTACATTTAAACCAAATCAGTAGATGGCTCTGATATCAAATGTTAGAAATTATTTAGAATAATGGGGGGGGGGGGGTGAATTAGTTATTCAACGTCCAAATTTCCTAATAATTTCTTTTCACTAAATATAGTGATCCCATTTAACTAATCATGCATCCAAGCTTAAACTTTCCTACTTAGCAAGTTACTGTAAAATCAACATGCAAGGATAACACATGAAGAATCAACACATAACACAATGATTTACATGGAAAATCAATTTGGAAAAAACTTCCAGTAACATGCTACTCAATTTTCACTCTTCTAAAGTGATGCCCTATGAAAGGCCTACCTTGTTAAAGGATACAACACACTGTTAAATGTGATTTGGTTAAAGAATTTCAACCACCCTGTTAGAAGTGGGCTTGGTTAGAGGACTTTAGAAAAATCAATTGGAATGCCAACTTGTTAAAGGATTTACAAATGGCTATTAAACCAACCTAAGTCCATAAGATTTTTACCCTAACTAATATAATTTTTAGAAAGTAACAATAAGGGCTTTTGACCTGATACAACTCATAACTTAACTTGTAGATTTCAAATCTTAGTTTAGCTCTCAAATTTTCCTAGATTTCAGCCTCTATAGCTCTAAAAACTTGTCCTCCTTTCAAGCTTTTTCTCCTTGACTCTCCATTCTCAATATACTAGTGCAATCTCCTATATGGCCATTTATCGAAGTAGAGTCTCTGTACTCTATTCTTTCCTCTCTATTGATGCCTTTACCTTGACATCCTACAAACCACTTCAATGACTTGACAACTCAACAACTCTAACTTCTTGACTTGTAACTCCTTAATAGAAGTTTGGAATACTTTTCCTTCTCAAATATTCCCACTCTTTCTTTTAGGTTGAATGGATTAGGTAAGATTCAATGAATCTACCCCTTATCTTGTTCCTTCTAGAAACATCATGAAGAATCCTCTTGAATTTACTGAAAAATGGTTTACCTAAAATTCTGTGCCACAAATTCATCATCCTTGCCCTCCATCTAGTTCACAAAATTCAAAGTAACAAACTTGTCAGCTTAGATCTAGCAAATCTTTGAATTTTCAAATAATGCAATAGCTCAGCACTATTGAAATCTTGATGCTCGACACATACTGTGTTACTCAACACCTATTGTGGATTCACTCGGCATCAACTAAGTTTTTGTTGATGCTTGGAACCTATTACTTGCTCAACACTTGAAGTTGCTCAAATCCTTCTATTTCACTTCACACACACAAGATTGTGCATTTTCTTGGCACTTACTAATAATTTTCTTGGCATGAACTAGCTTGCTCGACATCCACTAATGAACTTAGTCAAGCTTTGTAGACAACTTTGTTACAACTTATTATTCTAGAGTTTCTAAGTGTAGCCAACATCTATATCTTCAAGTATACTATCAATACATCATTTTATCATTGTCTTAACCCATCCTTTTGTTACAAAACCATAATTCAACCTTTCCCTTAAGTGCTTTTGTTACATCTTATTGGTTAAATCCTCTTCATCAATCAACCAAGTGATAGTACTTGGATCTTATAAGCAATTGTCATTCCAACAAATAGCAGGTTTGACATCAGTGACAAAACAAAGATTGAAAATATTCTTTATATCAATAATCTCCATCTTTGCAATAGTCTCCCTTTTTCAATAATGATATTTTCATTCAGATTTCCAATAGGGAAAACATATGCTCACGTGGTGAAAGTACTTTCTTGCACAATACAAAGCAAATGCTTGTGCAGTAAGCTACAAAGTTTCATGCAAGACTTTACAGTAGAGTATGGAAAATTTACATTTTAAAATCTACTAGTTATTTTTTTCGTCTAACCTCTTTTTTTGAATCATTTGTTTTATGATTTATGATTTCTAAAGTAGCTTAAAAGTGGTTTGTAGGATTGTTATTGAAAATGCCTTGAAATAAACATACAAACAATACTAATGGTTTGATTGTAAACATTTTGTCAAAGATCCACTTATCAAAGAAAAATTTCAAACCTACTGAAACAATGTGTTTGTCTTAATGTTTTTCAATAAATATAGTTTAATAAGGATTTGAACTTCTTAGGGCTAGATAAATAAATAATAGGAGAGTACGTTCTTTTCTACTTGGAAGTGATACCCAAGAGTAAATAAAAAACCTAGGCTCATTCAAAAGACAATACTTGAGGGAGGCAACCATGGTAGTGGTTCTCCCAAGAAAATATTTTCATGAAGAGATGATGCTCTTTTCCATTTAGGAAAACCAAAATCTTGGAGAATGACAAGCTGGAATTGATAAGCTATCTCAATGATGAATATGTTCTATGTATTTGGGTAAGGTGAAAAGGTAGAGGAGTATGCTCTTTTCCCTTTGGGAAAATTAGAAACTTGGACCCTTCAATCTGAGCTATAGTTTGAGTCAACCTTTAGAGGGCTTGCCAGAGTGATCCAAGCTCCAGGAACAACCCAACTAAGCATGCACCTAACATTGGTGATTCCTCCTCACTATAATAAAGAATATTTTTAGAGTAAAAAACTCCAAAGCCATGTTAATTTATTTTTCTTGATTTTGATATCGCATGTCAAGAAGAGGCTTTGTCTATTGCATTTGGTGGTACCACCCCTAGTCTTGCTAGTCAAGTGTGTGCATTTTTAGGTGTTGGTGTGGGCTATTGGCCTTAACATCATTCATGAGACCACTGGGGATTAATGTGAATGGAAGCTTATTAAAAAATTTGCACTCAGTTGCTACCTAGTTCACCTCAAAAAGGGGGCATAATATTTGTGCAAGGAGGGGGAAGAACCTCTCCTATAGATCCTCCCCAT
This sequence comes from Cupressus sempervirens, assembly GCA_028749045.1. Classification (NCBI taxonomy): domain Eukaryota; kingdom Viridiplantae; phylum Streptophyta; class Pinopsida; order Cupressales; family Cupressaceae; genus Cupressus; species Cupressus sempervirens. Next base: position 293,446,403 of record CM053784.1, read on the forward strand.
AGGCATATACCTGAATGCTAGAAAATGGTATACACCCTTCAACCCTTCCATAAGGGTACTCATTGAGTGTATATGTTATTAAGTCCTTGAAATACACCAAAAACATGGGCGCCCTCTAGTGGGGTAACACAACTATGTGAGGTGAACTCATACACATGAGTTGTGAGACAAAGATTTTGTTGCCTCTACAATTTCTAGTTATAGGGATAAAAGAGTGCCTTTTTTGAGTCTACAATTGTCCAAATTGTCAAAAAAAGGTTCAAGAATCCCCCATCCCTCCAAGTTTCTTTGTCCCCAGTTGAATTATTTATGACTACTACTTGCGTCCCTTATTTGAAAATCAACTGTCTATTTGCCAAAATAATCCAAAATGGTGTCAAATCTTAAAATAATGTCTACATCTAATTGAAAACTACAAACACTATTGATACTCTATTAGAACTTATTAGAATCTCTTCAAATTCAGTAAAACATATCAGTTTTTCATTTAATCACCTAAATTTTTGCACAATTTCACATGAGTCAAGATCTTTGGGTCTATCATTATGTACTTCCTCGCATGGGAGGTTGAGTTTCCTCATGCAAGCATATACCCAAACACTATCAAACTTGTATAAATTTGGTCAAAACACTATTCAAACTGATAACCTATCATTTCCCTGTGCAGTGCACTATACAACTTCACATGAGAAAACTTCCTAGAAATTGTTGTTCTATTTTCTCACACAGGAGGTTGAGTTTCCTCATGCCAGCATCTACTAAACTATTGTCAACTTGTTCTAATTTGATCAAAAAGTTATTAAAACTAACATGTCATTTTCTCACATAGTTCAGCACATAAATTGCGTGAGAAAATGCCCTTTAAATTTCTATTATGTTTTCTTGCATGATTCTACATACTTCCTTGTGCTATTCTTCCAAAATCTTTATGCAAAATTTGGTCATTAAACTATCAATTTTATTTTTTTAATTTGGTTTGTTAGAGTCTTTATACACCTGGTTCACAACATTTAGTCGCATTAGCATCATTTCCTTGTGTGAGTCTTTCAATAATTATCCAAAAATAGTAAACTATTCTAAGTTCCCTCGTCAAAACTTGATCCAAATTTGGTCTTTATTTTAAAATAGTAAGTCATTCCTCTATCTACTGTAGCCTAAAACTTAGACATCTTTCTTAGTTCATCACTTCTGATCCATATATAAACTAGTCTTGTTACTCTATTGTCCTATTTTCTCTCTTGTTTTTTTCATATCTTGTGTCACAATAGTCAAAAATCTTGGCCATTCTAGCCATTTCTCTGACTACTCATACCTACATATACAACATGATTTTTGAATACTTACTTTGAGATAACATTTTAGTGTGATACTTGTCCAAAATTTGTCATAAATCATTGTCTGACTATTACAACTAGTAGTGGAAACATGTTTCCCCTCCATAGACCAAGACAAGGTAGAGATAGAGGTAGAAATTGTGGCATAGGTCATTCCCAGGTCTAAATATAGTTTGAGTATAGTCAAGGGTCCTCATGATCTCTTTCACCTGTTGGTCCACCTAGTGCTTGAAGAGTTTTTCGTATAAATTTGTAAAAGTTAGAAATCCATTATTCTAAGAACATCCAAACATTGACAAGACACCTACGTCTTTAAACAAAATAGTTGAACTTCTATTTGAAACACCTATACAACCTAAACAAACTAAAAACTTTTGCACCCCTAGAATGGAAGATCAAGATCAAGAAATGGGTGAAAAAAGTAGGAGAAAAAATAGAAAGGACTTCCACAGAAATGAAAGGATGAAAGATCCTTACACATATACAAATGATTATGGGGATGCTAAAGAGATAGCCCTAGAAGAGAAAACAAAAATTTCATAAAGGTAAAACCTTCTAGAAAAAAATGGAAATCTTGCTCCATGATGAGAAAGAAAAATATTTCCTCAAACTCTCTTAAGGAGAAAAACTACCTCAACGTTTCAATTTTGAAACAATTATCACACAAGAAGAGAAATTTGAAACCTCTAAGTTACAAAAACAATTCCATACCATGTAAGAGAAATTCACTCAAATATTGAAAGACAAAGATAAACTGACCAAACAATACATGTTAGACACTATTTTTCCATTTCCTTTTGACAAGAATTTGTACATGCCTCCTTTTCCTATAGGATTTGAGTTTCCCAAATACAAAAAGTACTTAGGAACATCTAATTCCAAGATTACTTTAGGGATTTTGGTGCTTTCTTCATGGAATTAATGCACAATCAAACATATCTTATGCATTTATTCCCATAGAGTCTAGGTGCTCAAGCCATGGAATGGTTTTCATAGTTACCTACTGGAATGAAAATATTTGATTAGATTGCTGACATGTTCATTGAATAGTACTCACACAATATCCAACATCTTATCAACATAACCTTAAATAAAGAATTGGAGAACCTTTCCTAATGTTCCTCCAAAGATAGAGATAAATTTATACTAAATACTCATGTAAGATTCCCAAAATTGAAAAAATTGATATCTTTTTGGATAATCATTTTGTTTATTTTAGGTATAAAATAAAATGTCAAGGTACACATACCTTTGAAGAAATGATTACATAAGGTATCTGAATAGATTTCATGGTGAAGAAAGGTGAATTAACCCTTCAAAAAGATATCAAACAAGGGTCCACCTCTAGCAAAGATAAATCCAAGTATGTTAATAAAAATTGAGATGTAGTACATGATAGAGTGGTAGATAGTATCACCCCCAAACCTTTTAAGATGGATTTTAATCTCTTAGATAACATGCATATGTCTAAAACCACTAAAATGTCTATTCTTGATAACAAGACATTTGGAAACAAAGCAAAGAACTCATCTTAGGTTTCTCGACCCAAACATGAATACACAGCTATGGGTGAGCCTCTTGATGTGGTCTATAAGACTCTACCTCAAAATTAGATTATTACTGTACATGGTATAATCACCTATTCATGAGACCTTAGTGTAGAGTGCTATAGATGTAACAATGAACTATTCTAAACCTAAGAAATCACTATTAAATTAGAACTCCACAAACATCCCATGTTTTTGTAACTACAATTGCTAAGATTTCTCTTAGACTAGCATCTTAGTGATAGTTCTAGAACATGGGTATGCTATGAATGAAGATCTATCAAAGTATATGCTAGATCTATATGAAAATTAAGATTATGTGAAGATAATAGCACTATAAAGATATAAACATGTGCTTATGTAATCCTATATAGTCCATTGATATAACTGAGAGTGGGGGTGTGAATCAGTTATACAACTATTATCACAAACATTAACCTTAAAAAAACTTAACCATGTGAGTAATATAAACTGAAACCACAAAAAGATACTCATGCATTATTAATATTTGATATGTTAACTAGGGAAACCCTTGGTTAGAGGGAAAACCCCAGTGGGGATGGTACCCACAAGATGATGTACTAGTATAAATATTACCTATTAGAGGATAGACCCTGTTAGGAGTCTGTTACAATATTTAGTACATATGAGTCCTTATTAGGATACTTTGAATCTTTGTTAGGAGATTCCAACCTTGTTAGGAGTTGTGGAAGACAGCTAGACCCACTACCCAAACAACTTCAAGGTTAAGATCAAATAACACAAGGTCTAAATAATCTCTGTAATATTCCTTGTAGAATAATAGAACTAAAATGTACTTCTTCCTCTATCTCTATCCTATCAACTAGACCTCTATTCCTTTAGATCTAGTAACCAAATCTCATACTATGCATCCAATGGTCCCTTTGATTGCTTACACACATTTAGTAAGCATTCTCCTCCTTCTTGAGTTGCACACTAATACTTCACATTCCACTTGGCCCTATTTTCTCCAAGTCCCCTTTTACAAAAAAGGAAAACAACTTTCCTTTATACCATATCTTCATAATAATTCCTTGATTCGACCTTTAGGCCTTCTCAATTAATTAAAATAAGATAATTAATTAATTCATAATTACAAAAACACTATTGGCTTATGGTCTATACAAAAATTTATGCATTTGAAACCATGTCTTGCACACATAGTGGAATCACCATTCGATTGTCCTCTATCACTATTAATTGTGCATCACCTTTATTACATATTAGATGAAAGATAGTGATAGATCATCAAAACTTTGTTTCCCAATGCTTTGTTTCTACATTTCTTCTAGTAAAACAGGTGTAATTTATGTACAACATCAAATTATAATTAGTCCTTTGAACCACATCATCTAGACAACCTCAAGAGTACATCCTCCACTATGCATCATCCAAAATTTCTTTAGCTCTTGCACATACTAAGATTTATAACTACTATTCTTCCAGTCTTAACATAATTACTACTATGTTGATATCAATGATAAATATAGTCATCAATGCAATATATTAATACTCTTCGATTCTTAGGATACTCCCCCAATGTAGTATCATCAACATTCATTCTAACAATCTACCCCTTTGGCATTGATGGAAACATATATGAAAACCATCTAAGTACCAAGAATACCAAATTGTACTCTACTTATGTCTTCTTCTCAAATCCTCTTCATCAATCTGAGATTTTTCTAGAATGTTGTACTATTCTTCTTCTTCTTATAGGATCAACAATAGTTGTTCATAGTAAACAACTTCCAATACTCTTTGGATGCATCTGTGCACTTGCACATCCTTCTATGTACTTACATGAATCTTTCTAAATCTTCCTAAAGAATAACTCTCCACTATTTCCATCTCAACAAGTGCTTCTCTTCTTATGTACATTTTCTCAATATATTTTTCATGTATATTCGCTCTCCCATTGACATCAATGCAAAGGTGTCAATCACAATTTCCAATTGTTACCTACCAATTGCTAATCAGCTGCTCAAATATTGGATTCTTAGACATACTTACTATACTTGTGTTATTATAGTAAATGATAACAAGTTCTATAAACTCAATCCCAATATCCTTCAATGTTTTTTTCATCCACATAACTTGATTATAGTTATTTGCTACTGTAACACACTTTGCCTCATCTGTACTCTAAGATATACAATCTTGTTTCTTTCTCAACCAAGAAACCAATCTTTCTCCAAGAAAGAATGCTCCACCACTAGTGCTCTTTCTATCATCTATATTACCTACCCAATCTACACCAGTATATGCACACAAGGTAAAATAACTTTATTTATCATACCATATTCAATAATCAGATGCACCTTTCAAATATCTAAATATCCTCTTTACTAATACATAAGGATACTCTTTTGGATCAACTTGGAATCTTGCCACAATCTGAACTACATTTGCTATATCTAGTCTAGTGTGAGTTAGATATTGCAATCCTTCAATCATAGACCTATACTTCTATTAAACTATAGGTGTCTCATCCTTACTAGATAACTTGTGACTAGTTATCATGGGTGTAACAACAAATTTTTAATTCTCCAAACCAAATCTTTTCAGAAAATATTCCAGATTCTTAGTATGTGAAATAAATATCCCATCTTTATTCTTCCAAATCTACAATCCTAGGAAAATTTTCATTTCTCCTATCATGCTCATTTCAAATTCATTTTTCATCTCTTCAACAAACTTATCACTTTCTTCATCATTTCCTCCAAATATTATGCCATCCACAAATGTTACAATGATAAATAGACCATCATTAGTTTTCCTCAAATACAAATTACCATATGCTGTACCTTGTATAAATCCAAGCTTTGATAAATATTTGTCCAACCTTGCATACCAAGTTCTAGGTGTTTTCTTTAGACTGTACAATGACTTCTTTAGTTTGCACACAAAATATTTATCTTCTGTTAGAGGGAATCCATTAGGTTTCTCAATGTAGACTTCTTCTTCTTCAAGTTCTCTAATAAGAAAAGTTGACTTGACATCCATCTAATAAACCTTGAAATTCTTGCTTGCTGCATAAGCCAAGAACATTCTTACTGCTTCCATTCTTACCATGGGTGCATAGGTTTCTTCATAATCTACACCTTCTTGTTGTAGTAACCTTTGCAAACAAGTCTAGCCTTGTTTCTCACAACTTCTCCTTACTCATTCATCTTATTTCTAAAGACCCATTTGATTCCTATCACATTCTTGTCTTTAGGTCTAGGAACTAATTCCCATGTTTCATTCTTCACAATCTAATCTAGTTCTTCTTTCATAGCTTGCATCTAATAATCATCTTTATATGCTTCATCTATTTTCTTAGATTCCACTTGAGAAATTAGACACAATTCCTCATTTACTCTGTTTTGTGTCATCACACCTTTATTCCTACTCCCAATTATCTACTCTAGATGGTGGTTCTTTCTCATGTTTCTGCTAGAAGTAGGAGTTGACATCTCAACTATAATATCTTCCCTAGGTTTAGATCTATGATCTTCTCTGCGCTCAACAAATAATTCATTATGAAAATCATTGTTAGTCTCAAAAAGAACTCCAACATTCTATCTAACATTTCCAAAATTATCCTCTTCTTCATCAGAATCATAATCTACTATTTTCTCTTTAGTACCAAACTTTTCATCAATCCTTACATTTTTGCACTCAACTATTGTCTTAGTTCTATAGTTGAAACATCTATATGCTTTACTTTTCAATGAGTAATGAAGAAACATACCTTCATCACTCCTAGGATCAAACTCACCAATATCATCATCTCTCTTTATGTAACACTTACTTCCAAAAAATCTAAAATGTTAGTGGGGATCAGGGTGTTTCAATGCTAGAGTCAAGTGGCAAATGTACAAGGTACTGGTATGGTGAAATACATAAAGTGAATGCATGGAAAGGCTAATGAAGTATAGGGAATGGTGAGTGATGACTCTAAATAGATGGGGAATGTGTCCTCTTAAGGAAACACTTTGAAGGAGATAGTGCAACTGTTGAATTATTTTGAAAGGTCTAGTAAATGTGGGGTTGAAATTATGTCAGGCTCACCAAGCCAGTCACAATAGGAGGGTGATGTTAGCCAAGGAGGATGGGTGAGGCAAGGATGGAGGGAAAAACTATTTTGGCAGACCTCCAGGGAACTGGTGTAACAATCCAAACTTCAAGAATTAGTTCATAAGCAGGGTGAATCAAGTCATGCAAGACTAGTGCAATCAAAACCTGAGGTTTCAAGAATCACAGTGGAAGAAATGTTGTTGTCAGCATTAATGATGATATCCGGGAGTGCAATGCAGTAGGCATTGCAGGTGGTATTTGGTGATGAACTGATGACACCAATGGAGAAGAGTCTACCTAGGGTGACAAAGAGCATGTCAAAAGCAATGACAAAGGTAGGGGAGATGGAATCTCTAGAGAAGACTTAAAGAAAAGTTTAGAGAGTAGTAGAAGATGTCAGCATGGGTGAGGTGATGAGTGTAGTAAGTTAGTTGATTAGCCTTAGGATTCTAGGGAAAAAGTTGAGGAAAGAGGAGGAGGGTGGATTGAGTGTGATGGATGCCCAACCATAACTATAGGGTGGATCGCAAGTGATAAGTGATGTGGAGAATTTATGGAAAATGTTGGCCATGGAGAGAGGCTGGGTGGATAATGCAGAGTAGGAAGTAACATTTTTGCTAGGATTAATGGAGAAAGATCATGAGGATAGAGTACAAATAGCAGCCAAGTGGCTCAAGGTGGTGGTGAATTGGAAACAAACTTGAGTGGGGTCATTGGAAGCAAAACTGCAAGTAGAATAGTAGCAAGCAGATGGAAATGATGTGGGTTTGTGTGTAGAGTGATCATGTGTGTAAATCTTGTATGAGTCATTGAGAATGGTGTAAGTGGGTTTGGAAAGTGCACAAAATGAACTATTACTATTACAAGTTCAATCCAAGTCTTTTAGGGAAGCAATTATAAAATCAAACACTCGATCATTGCAATTGCAAGAGTAGTTAGTGTTGAGCGACTCCAATATGAGGTAGTTACAACAATGATTGAATAAAGTAAAAGTGGATGTGGTCTGTTGGAGAATTCCAATTGATCACATGGAACAAGAGCGGGATGTGGCCCAATGAGGGATCATTGTGACAAGCATAAATAAGTTGGTGGAGAATGTGTTTGTGGATATGCAACAAATCGTGAAAGTGCATTGGGAAGTCACTTATTATATGGGGTTTTATCATTAGTCACTCCATAATGAGAAGTGAGAAGAGGCCTAGTTTGTAGATAGGGATCTTACACAACTATTGAATACTCAATTGCATGGCTACTGATTTCCAATTCCCATGGATGTTGTGTGGGTGTGAGAAGGGTTAATGCCAAGAGCCTCACCCTTTAGAACTAGGTTAGTGGAAATGCCCCTAATTGGACATCCTATCTTGTCACCTCCCCAAGGGAAGCTAGAATAAATGATCTACCAAAAGATATTTTGAATGTAATATTGTTGTTGCTATCATAATAAAATAATAAGCGTGTTGTTTTTGTGGCAAGAAAAAAAGGGTAAATGTTGCTCATGTTAATGAACCATGTGATTAAAAATGTTAGGTAAACATTGCCATTTCTATTTGTGATATTTTGTGGGTATGTTTTGGATGTTTTAAGCTAATTGGGAATATTTGGATGTTTTTGATTTTTTTGGAATATTTGGATGTGTTTGGCATTTGTGGGAATAATTGGATATTTTTGGCTTAATTGGGAATATTTGGATGTTTTTGAGATTTTTGGAATATTTGGATGTTTTGGGATTTTTGCAAATATTTGGAAGGTCATCAATAACCATAAAAGGGTGAATGATGAGATATTTAGTGAAAGATTAACCTTACCTTATGTGTGGTAGCAAAATGTTGATGTGGGCTCTCAACAAAAGATGAGCACAAACTTGTGTAACATTTTAAGAGCCGCAAGGCACAAAGTTGAAAAAAGTAGCAAGTGTTAAACCACGAATTGCAAGGGACAATTCTATATATATTCATAGCCTTTGCTGACAAGCTTGGAGCCAAATTTTAATTTTTTCTCAAGGTGTATGTGGAGATAGGTGCCCAAGAGGCCTGTGAAAAGGTGTTTGGGCATATGAGAGGCTTTGATGGCCGAAAGAGGCAAAATAGGGGCCTTGGAAAAGTTGTTTGGGCCCAAAAAGGTGCTAACAAGGCCTTGAAATAGGTGTTTGGGAATAAAAAGGTGAAACTGAGCCTTGAAAAAGTTGTGTGGGCCTGAAAAGACACTAGAGGGGCCTTGAAAAAGGTCTTTGGGGGCCCAAAAAGGGCTCTTAGGCTTTGAAAAAAGTACTTGGGGGTTGAAAGAGGCACTCGAGGGCTTGAAAAGGTGTTTGAGGCATAAAAAGGTGTTTGAGGGCCAAAAAAGGCACTTGGGGACCTTGCGGTCTCTTAAACCACTAGTACATTTCCTCTTAATGTTCAACCTAAATTTTTGATCAAAAGCCATATTGGCCTATGAATTCTCTTTTTTTTTTGACTTTTTACCTGATTTGATAAAAAATTTGACCAAATTAGGGTTTCCCAATTTAGTCAAAATTTTGACCAAATCAAGTTCAATAGAAAAAAAGAAAAAAAATGCCAATCACATTTTCTTTTTTGGTGAAGGAGTTGGTTGGATGTGCTCTATGTGCATGGGAGCCATTTGAGGTAAGAAGTTTTTCTATGGAGTGGGCAATGTTTTGAGGAGGATAAATGACTGCATAGTTTGAATCATAGTCACACCTACCAAATTCTACCATAATCATTACTAGTTTTTTCTTTAATGATAGATTGCATTTCTACCTATGCCGATTCACCTATCACTTCTTTTGGGACCCTTCAGAATGCTTTGATGAATGTGGAGTAGAGTTATATGGAGAGCTTCTACTAAATTTGGAGGAGAGAATCAATACAAGATTTTTCTTGCATGATCTTAATATTGTCTAGCATTTGAGTAAGTATTAGCTTGCTTATTACTGTTTTTGATCTCTTCCTCATTTGTTTTAATCTGTATACCCAATTTTGCTAGATGGTTTTCCTTTGGAGTTAATTCTGAGGTAGATTGTCATTACAACGTGTTTTGAAGGTGGATTTGAGTTCTTAATTGATTTTGTAACAAGTTTATTGTTTGTTCAGTTTCAGATCTTCTCAGCACTGAATTTTGATTGTTCTCATTGTCTAGAATCAGAGTTTCTCAGAGTCTATTTTTCAAGAATACATGTTATTTTTCCTATAAGACTATGATCATAGCTATGAGAAGTGATTTAATTTTTCTTCAATGAGTAAGAAGCAATTAAAAGGGGGAAAAAAAAAGAAAAAAAGAAAAGAAACTCTAAATTGTTAGAGGCATTATGGTTTAAGTTGGTTTATCTCCATCAAATGTGGCCTGGTGGGAAGCTACTATTTTTGTACATATGTAGTATGGCCTTGTTGGAAAGCCTTGGGTAATGTTTAGAAAATTTAGTTGTTAGGTGTTAACCTTTTTTATCAGCCATTCAAAGCACCTCCAATGCTTGTGACACCTTACAACATGGTATGCATATCATGGAAAGTATATGGAAGCATTCTCAATTGTTGAAACCAATGTCTCTATTCTGGCATGGTCTAGTTATAATGAGTATAGATTATGGACTACATAGATTAATGAATCATTTTAGGACTAGCTTTGAATATACATAATAGGTTCATCTATGCTTAGTGGGATGATAGGTTCATTCTAGTATGATTTAAAATATTGATGGTTAAAAATTTATATAGAATCTTGGCCCAAAAATACAACTACATATATAGAATAGGTTCATAAAATTTATTCTTAGTGGGATGATAGCTTGTGTTTAAAATATATGCCTTGCCATTTTCTAGGCATTACTCTTTTGAGCAAATGGTCTTTTTTGTCTTTTTTTGGTTGCTCACTTACATTGTTTAAAGAAACAAATAGTGAGAGTCACAACTATGACACATAGGTAGATAGATTCATGTGCTTTAGAGAACAAAAAGAGAGAAATCCAATGCCAAGTACATCATGGCACAGCTAAAGGAACACATCCCAGAGGTTTCCATATAACTTAGAACAACAATAGAAAATACTAGGTTCATCCTATAGATTTTTTAATTTGATATTTATTTCTCTTGCATGTTTTTGCTTCACCATCTGACTATTGTTGGAGGTTTACTACAAGAGTCATTGTAATTTAAAAATATAGGAGTGTTAGGTGAATTGTGACAATAAATTAATATTCTTTCATGATGATGGTCTCATTTTTGTTCTATTTAAAAGTGTCACAACACAAGATGGAAAAAAGAGCATCCTTTCTAAGCATCCCAAATTTTGAAGTTTGTATGTTTGTGCTCTAGAAAATAAATTAAGATTACATTTGTGGAACTTGCCTCTTTTGAGTTTTTCAGACTGATTAGAGTGGTAAACTATGTGAGTCTAGGCTCTCTAAGTGATGATCAGCAATTTTTGCAATTTAGTTGCTCTGAAGTAATAAATTTCATTCAATATAATCTGTACTTCATTGCCACTATCAAAAAGATAGATAACAATTCAATTGAATGTCTTTTTGTATCTGTGAGTAAGAGAATATCTTTTGTTCTGAGTAGAACATGTCAGATTTCCCTTATATGATCATAACAACTTACCTTTCATATTGATGAAGGATTTATGCCATCCATTCAAGCTTAAAAAGAAATAATTATGGTCATTGACCACACCACTTTGCAATGTCAAGGGACCTACAAATCTAAAATATCATACAAGAAGTGAATCCTCTATTGGTTTGGAGAAACTATAAAAGATAGTCATAGGGATGCATTGGGTGAATCTTTTGTGTTGGAAGTAAAATGTAAATAGAATTATTTATTTACATTTCCTTATAGCATAGTAAAGAAATCTTGTTAATCCTTAGTATGAACCATAATTTTCCTTAGTATGTATTGGAGTTCTTTTTATTGAAAGGGACAACTAGGTTGCTTTGAACCTAATACTAGGGTGCATCATTAGGACTACCAGGTTGCTTTGAACCTAATACCAAGGTGCATCATTGAAACTAAAACCTATACTCAATAGGGTTAATCTTAGCTTTGGAGCAACTTCAATAGAATCTGCAGGGCCAAGGTGGTTACACCTTAGGGATGGAAATGATTGGTTATAGTTATTCTCCTTTAAAACTAACTCATTCATTCATATTCTTCTTTTCAAAACTATCCCTTCTAGAAGAAGGTGGTTAATGTTCCTCCATGAATTTCTAATAACTTCCTAATAATAGTAGCTAACTATAAATCAAAAGAAGATATTGCAAACAAGTAATGACCAATGACTTTAGTCTTTCACTAAATAAAATGGTATATTGATTGTTTGATTGTTATATGTGTTTTGCAACTATATGAATCATCAACTTACAACTGAAATTAAGTGACTAGTGTCTTATCCATTGTTATATAGAATCAAAACCAACAACTCATACCTATTTAATCAACTTTTAATTAAACTTGTCAACAGTGAGCTCTGAATTTCATTCTTACCATATCCTTCTCATAAACCCTAAAACCTATCTCTTACAAAAAGAAATTAATTAATTCTTTAAATCAATAGAAATCAATAAGTGACATACAATTTATCTAAATTATATTTAACTAAAAGAAGAATGTTCACTTCAATCTCAAGATCACAGATATATAAGGAAGGAGACAAAAATTGAAGAAATAGATATGTTGGATTTCCTTGTTGTATTCATTTCCTTGGAAAAAGAATACAATACTGATAAAAATTGAAGTACAACTTAGAACTTGACAACTAATACTTGGTATTCATTGTACTCTCAAGTATACAAAATTGATTACATTCATATAACTACAAAGAACTTGGATGAATTGTAAAAGATATAAAACAAGAAAACTCTACAAACTTCTAACCACCACTCCACATCTTGGGAATCCTTATATAGAGGACTAGAGAAAGCCTTAGAATGGAGGGTAGGTGTCAAAAACTAACGAGTCAAAAACAAGAGGCAAAATCTTTGAAAGATTACATCAATACATTCCTGTACAGTTGAAAAAGTAGCCAAGAAAGTTGGTGCCAAAAGTAGATGCCATTTATGGAGAAAGTCTTTACTTTAGCTATTTTTCCCTCTTCCATCTCCTTCTTGTTGTCTTTGTCAAATCATCTTCTTGGGATGATAGAGCTTTAATGTTTGCTATTAATTCCCACATGACAAGGTCTATGTCTATCTCGAGCCAACTAGCATGCCTAACTACATTAAATTGCTCTATACATTTATTCCACCTAGAATTAGTAATAGCCTTTACTTCTCCAAAGACTTTACTCATATCTAATTCTATCCTAAAGAGAAAATTAATAAAATTGTAGAAAAAACTTACATCTATCTCATTATTACAATAGGCCAAAAGCCTCAGATGTCTCAAAATATCTTCAAATGAAGAAGACCATTCTCATCATTCCCTAAAATTTTGATTACCATCTATAATACCAGGAATGAAATTTGGAATCCCCATAGAAATTATTTTCATTTCCCTTGGATCAATTGTATTTTTCTTGTGAAAAAACCATATAACTTCCTTACCACATGTATCATTTTTTTGATATTAATGATTATCACCTTGGGCAATTCCTTTTCTTGGGGTAGTAGAGGGACCAAATCATCAAGAAATTGGGCATAAGGCCCTCAAGTTGTGGATAGAGGGGATAAAAGGTCTAATGCCTCTAAGAACTTGTATTAAGCTCCTTGTAGGCTGATGTGTACAATTTTTGAAACAATCTGTAAGGCACCAATTTTGTGCATAAGGAATTTCTAAATTGTCTTAATCTACACCTCCTTAGCACCATCCCACTCATCAATATCAAAGTGTTGGGCTTCTCTCATAACTACCATGTGAGCTTCAGTTTGAGTTTTATGGTCCTTCACCTTTGTAATAGGTCTAGTAACAACTCTTAGGCTCCTTATTTCTTCCTCCACATCAGCTATTTTCTTCTCTAGGACATAAGTCCTCTTCAACTCCTCCTCATACTTTTATCTAGCCTCAACAAATATGCTATAAGTTGTGTATAGATACTCTTGCAATTCATCCATCTTTCTCTTCTCCATTAATGATGTTGTATTCACCAAATTGTGGATTTGGTCACTAGATACAATAGAGACATTCCAAAAAATTACATTTCCCTCGGGGAACTCCTTTATCTCCATGACAGTTGGCTTATTATTGTTAGGAGCCATGCTCCATACTGCCATTTTTTTTTCTATCAACTCACTAGTGATATTAGTCTCTTCAAAATAGATTGATATTTCTTGCTTTCTAATCTGATCCAACATGAAAGAGGAACTAAGTTCCTAACCAAGAAAAAGAAGCATTCCACTTCTCATTACTAATGCTCTTCCTTCCTCAACTATGAGATTCTCACTACTTGGATCATACTCGTGTAATCTTTGCAATAATTTTGCAATTTTCTCAAGTGAATCTCTAGGTTGCAACTATAGGGTTTGTTCATTCTATTTCAACTTATAAAGGAATGACTTAAATTCATAAAAATCTAAAAAAATTTCATCCTTTATGAATTCCTCTATGTAAATTATTCTTTTATCCAACATTTGAATCTACAATTCAGTCTTGTTGCAGATCCTTTCATGTTCTCTTGCTTGTTTGATCAAAAAATTGTGCCTAATGGTATCCAAGAATTTAGATCCCTGAGGAAATTTTTACAACGACTTTCCTCTAAGACTTTTAGGGATCTAAATCATCTTTTTCTTCTTATTTCTTGTATCCCATGAAGAGCTCCATGGTTGATCATCCTCAACCTCTATGGTTATAACATCCTCCTGCTGAGGAGATTGGGGTTCTACTCTATCTCTAAACTTTGCAGGCACTTGTGTCATCAATTTCTCAAAATTATCCAAGCACCTATTGTACCTATCAAGATATGGTGCATCATGGTGAAAGCCCTTGAATAATGGTTCTACTACCCTCATGGATTCTTCTATCTTCATTATCTTACTCCAATTCTAAGTCATTTCCCTATACACCTATGTTTACAAATAGTTCATGATGCAATCTTCTTCCCAAATTGGCTTGTTTCTAGGAAGAGTGTACTTCCTCATTTGTTTAAGAGCATTCCTCACCAAATAATTTGGATCATAGGTTCTAGCTAGGGTAGAGGGAAGTTTAAATTCAGGAAAACATTGATCTATCTCTTCTATAGCATCACTCCCTATCAAAAAAAACATATCTTGGTAATTCTAGCTACAAAAGAGCCTTTCTTCATAGCAAGGCCTAAATACTCTTTATTCATTATTACTAATTGGTAGAAAAATTCTAGTTTGCCTAATCTCTCAAGTCAATATCTAGGTAATACATGGGGAGGTTGAGGACACCCAAAAACTCTTATAATTAAAAAATTCCCAAATTAAAGAAAACTATCCCAATCATGGCTAAGTACCCTATTCCCATTTGGGCAAGGAGATGGTCCAATTAACATCCTTACTGCCCTAGGTATTCTCTCATTTATATCCATTAACATATTCACAATTTGAAAAAATAAATTATTATAGAAAGTAATAGTACTAGCATAGGGATAAAAACTTTGCTAGAAGCAAGTCCACATTATAATAGGTAGGGTTTCTCCATTCTCCTTAGTGGCCTCAATCAAGTCTAGACTAATATGTCCTATATTATTAAAAAGGATAATGTGCATCAACAATGAATAATGGAAAAACTTGAAGTTTCCCATTTCTCCCTTCTGAGCCGCCTCAATTTCTTCATGCATCCTTTTCAACGATGTGTTCCAAAAAGTTATAATAGACATTATGATTTGGGTATATAGTGAAATATTTGTAGAGAAACCCTAGTGGCATTAGTTCTCCTACCTTATTACGAAATTCACCCTTTTCCTTTTTTGATTTAGGAATGTACCTCATGACATTCCCAATAAAGAAACTCTTGGAATTCTTGAAAGTCTCATTCATTTTTTCTTTGTCAATTTTCTCTGTGAGAGGTTCACCTAGGTCAAAAACTTTGAAAAAAGTCTCCCTATCCAATCTACATAGGATACTTATATCCATTCTATGGAAGGCCTTCATTGTTGGATTGCAAGATTTGATTAATGCCTTTGCTAAGTCAACATCAACTATCACTTCTAGCATTATCAACTTTTCCATGTTTCTAGTCCATGGGTTACAAATTGGTGATTTCACATACCTATTTTAATAAAAATACTAGAATAAATCATTACCATTGGTCTTAGGTGCAATGACATCCCTGTAGAAGAAGTATACATATTTGAAGACATGGGCATTCAAAGATTGAATGTGAGAAGACCATGGGAGAAAATACACCCACTCTTCTGCATATAAAGTTGCCAATTTTGGCTTTGCCTTCTCTATGATTTGTGAAGATTCTTGCACATAAATTTGAGATATCATCTTTCCCTCTTCCTATGCCATGATCTCTAGAACTTAGAATTCTAGAACAATTTCTGCCAGTACTAGCTCTGGGGATACTGAAAAACTCTACAAATTCTTGGCACTCAAACTCTTATGTCTGAACTTATGAAAAATACTATAACTCAGGAATTTGTTATATCAACTTATTAATGGAACAAATGCAATAGAGGGGCATTTATGTCTCTTAATTTCAATGTGTGTAAGATATCTCAAAATCTATAAAAGTGAAAATAAATGACATGTCTAGCCAGCCTTTCAATTCTTTTGTGCACTTTTGACAAGACATAACCTTTAAAGTCATAATGAGGACTCTAATAGTTATTTCTTACTTAACATCTCATCCTCACAACCCAACAATCACAACATTTCACCTCTTTCCATAGCTTTGTTGTCTATCCTTTGTTACTAGCCACTAAGCATGTGACTAAGCACCCATAGGTTTTGACCCTTTAACTAACTTTAATTGAGTGGTTGCACCAATCTACTAATGGTTACATTTTCTACCTATGACTATGTGAAAACCTTTGATTAGTCATTTAGTCATGGTTTTGCACATTGTTATGCATTCTAGACCTTTTCTCCTATGACTAAGCAATCCCCACATTATGCACTGAGTTTATCTATATCACATGGTCATGATCTAATTACTTTTTATATTTACTAACCATACAACCATGTGATCAAATCCTTCCTAACTATTCCTGCCAAGTCACTGACTTAACAACCCTTATCCTTTTTGATGGTACGACTAGGAGAACAAGCATTTTATGTACTTTTATAAAAATGATTGCTGAATCACAACTCAATTCTTTGACTATCTATCTAACATCGTGACTATGTGATCTAACATCTCCTTAATTCTTTTTCTTGGTCATGATTAAAGAATTGAAGACTTATGCATACTACGTGACCATGTCAACAACAATCCCTATGAAAAAAGGCCCCACCTACCATGTTTCAACCTTTGACTAATATAACTTTTATTTGCATCATGGGTCCATCATGCCACATGGTAGGTAGCTACATCATCATGGCCCTAGCCCATGATTATTTATTACCTCTAATGAACATGCGATCAACATCATTTTGCCATTTTGCCATAGAAACCCAAGGTCAAAGTAAACCTCATGAGATCTTGTGAGTGAAAGATGTTCATAAGCTTCTAAGAATTTTTGCACAGTCACAGAAAGCCATAGTGTATATGTGAAAATGCGGCCTATGCTAACACACACACACACTTCAACATGGTCCTTATTTGCGGATTCATCCAGGAATGAACATTGGATTGTTCATTCGAAAATTAGCCTGCAAAGCGACCTGTTGCCTTCTATCTAGAGGGAATCGCTTATCAGATATCCTCAGATCCGAGGTGTTTAAGCAACCAGACCCTCTAAGAACAAAGGATTTGACAATGGAATTAAGATAAAAATGAGTATGCATATTAATCTAAAAAAATGAAAGATGCAATGTAATCTAAGAACAAATAAAGCAAACTAGATTAAGCATGTGCATGGTTAAACTAAAATGAGATTAAACTAAGAATGAGAATGTATGCAAGAAATGTAAGCAAATATGAGCATGAATTTCAACAGTAATTCGATAGCAAATCAATTCATCCTCCAAAATGAAGAGATGAGGGTCTCTTAAATAGACTCTCCTGGAATCCATCAATGGTTGAGATTGATTCAGATCAATGGTCAGGATTGAAGATGAGGTTCAGTCATAAAGGGAGATTCCCAAATTAAAGGGAGTTAACAGACTTAATTTGAGTAAAATAAGGAGTTAACTGTTTTAATTTGAGTAGAAAAGGGAGTTAACTATTTTAACTCATTTTTGATCAGTAGTGAACTGAAAATTTCCCTTTTTGAACTGAAGAGAGATTTTGTTGAGATATTTAATTTAATAAAATGAGATATGCTCTCATAATTACTTTTTCTATTTAATTAAATAATCTTTAATTAATTAGGAATGGCTTCCCATTTAATTAAATAACTTTGTTTAATTATTTAGAAGTACTCCATTTAATTAAATAATTTCTTTTAATTAATTAGAAATACCTTTCCCATTTAATTAAATAATTACATTTAATTAATTAAGATAGGTGTATTTATTAAATTAAATAAATTTAATTCCATAGTACATTAGCCTTAGGATATAATTTAATTTAATTAAAGTATAAATACTTAATAATTAAATTAAATATTAATCAATAGGTTTAATGTGACTAATATGAGTAAATACTATAGGAATTAAATAATAAGCATGATGAATGTAGATTTAGGTTTTCTACATCTGACAATTAAGTCAAGTAGCGAATAGCAGAATGAGAATTGCTTATTAGAATAGGACTTTGAAATTATCAGAAATAGACTAGAATTGGTATAATGGCAATGAGCCAATTTTGGGGTATTACACATAGACCTTCATTATCTAAGTTCCCAACCATGTGACTTAAGAAATCACCTACTTGCTACCAAAATTTGACATAATATTTTACTTAGCTGAATGAATGGTCAAATCCATCATCGACTACTTCACTTAGTTGTTGTTTGAGAAAAGCTTAAGTACCTATCTGCCACAACTTAATGACCAAAGGAAAATAACTACCTCATTGAGTCATATTGTTTAATGTTGTGGTTTGATGAAGAGCCTTGACCTTGCGACTAACCACAAATGCTTGATCGCAAACTTAAAATCCCATGAGATCTTATTAGAAATAAAAAGGTTAAAATAAGCACCAACCATAGCGGTATTTTGAAAATTTAAAATTTTGAAGAGTGCAAGATTAAAAAAAAGGGTTTGCTAGGGTAAAGCCATTTCAAGAAAATAAATAGGGAAACTGTAGGTGCTTGGCATGGATAAAATTTATCAAAATGAGGGTTTTGCTAGAGGATGGAAATATGTTGGAAATAACCCTATCTTCTTAATAAATAGAAATGCTTTTACAACAATATTTTGGACATTAAGCCTAGAGAAATTGAGGGCTAACAATATGAACTATAAGTTACCTTTTAAATAATTTATGTCATGTGTTTCTGGTTTTGACTATGTGAATTTGTTTGAATCAACATTTTGGATCACACTCTATGATCCATCATTAGTATAACCAAAGTGATCTATGATCCATCATCAAGATAACCAAAGTAATCTTTCTTTTGTTATCCTGACAATGGATCATAGAATGTGATCCAAAATTTTGACTTAAATAAATTCACACAATCAATTGAATTTACATTTTGTCTCCATCAAGTGCTAGAACATTTTACCTTGGTGAGTATAAAATATCTCAATCCTCTTATGTGATCAGAACAACTTCACTTTTAGTTTGATGAAATATTGCTTCCACTCATTCAAGTTTAAAGAATCATGATCTGGGACAACTTTGCAATGCCAAGGGACCTACAAATCTATAAAATATCTTGTAAGAAGAGAATTATCTACTATTTTTGAGAACTCAAAAAGAATGTAATAAGGATGTGTTGGATGAATCTATTGTGTAGATAAATAAAGTCATTATTGTTGGCTCACATCATTAAGAATGCAAGTGTACCATGTTTGATTTGTAGTGTGAAGTAGGAATTGAAATAATTGTGACACATTTGAATCATAAGAAACTATAGAGTACTGAATATTTACTAGTAAAGATAGTCATAGTCATGCATTGGATGGAATGCATTACAATAGATATCTACATGAATAGTCATTTTTGTTAGCCTACATTATTAACTATTAGGAAGAGGAGTGTGTCCTATTTGATCTCTACTATGAGTTGCAAGACAAAAAGTCATAGCACAATCAAATCATAGTGTTTCTACAGTGTTGAGTTATGTACAAGAACCATACCACCTAAAATTGTTAATTTTCATGAAATTATTATCATAAAACTAATTTATTTTATTTTTTCTAATGATCAAGAGGAATAAATATGTGGGCTTTTGCTAACTTTTTTATACAGAAGACATAGCTAATGTAAAATCAATAATTGTTTTCCTTACCACATTCTTATATAGAAGGTGCATATTGTCCAAATAAGTTCAATAAGTACAAGGCAAGATACATTTTATTTGGAAATGCTCAATATAGGTGGATATTAGGTACAAAGACACAAAGATTTTGACTCATAACATAGTTCATGAGGTATAAGATAATAAAGACATGCTTGGGAATTTTTTTAAACAACTCAAGTGACATATAAAGTGATATGACCCTACCATAGAGGCTTAGATCATAGAGTCAAAATCATTTTGTCCAATATAGAAAACACCAAAGAGGAGTGAGGATTATGGAGATTTTTTCTCCAAAGAGATGTGTGTCTTTAAAAAAAAAAGGATTAAGCAAACATTCATTGATAAAAAATAGTGATCAGCATCAAGGGATGGTTCACTTGGAGGAGTTTTGTCTCTTGTGGAGGACTACTATGAACTCATGACTCTTCATCTCTTTAAGGATATTATAAAAGGATAGATCTAGTATTGGAGAAGACATCAAATGACCTAACAACAATTAGAAACAAAATTAAGGAATCATAGTGCATTAGGAGTAGAGATAAATATTTATAATATTAGCTACTATATTAAAAGATAAATCCATGAATAAAGTAAAATTATGAGCACACACACACATATAATATGTTCATGTGTGTACATTTCATTGATCTTTGTGAGTATCTAGATACTTCTCTTATTATAAATATGTTGAGTTACTAGTTTAGATCTAGGGATGGGGACAGGTGTGGATGTGGGTTTGTGAACCTAATACGTGGGTGTGATAATTTTTTTAGTGGTTTGGGTGTGTATGGGAACATGTGTGTCTATATATGTACCTTTTTTACAAAAAAAAGAAAGAGAAATATGAAAAATTATAAAACTAAATAATTTCATTGTATGATACTTGATATTGATCAACGCTAAATGCCAAATATAAATATTAAATACCAATTGATAGTTGAAAAATATTTATATAAAGCTATCAATGATATCATATATGTCTATGCTCACAACTACCAATGAATATCATTCAAATTACTACATTACAAATTGTAGCTCTTGAAATATGATTAAGTGTTCATCAATTATAAAATACAAATCACCTTCCTTCAAAATGCCAAGATGGAGAGAAAATATTGTGACAACAAAATGAGAGATAAAGATGAACTGAATGTATATTTAAAGGTCTTATATTGGGTCATTTAAGGATTAGGAAGAATTTTTTTTTTTTTTAAATTTAAATTTAGCTAAGTTTGGGCCTACATTTTTAAGGTAAGCTTAAGGGTTTGCATAGGTGCACATGGGTTTGTGAAAGTGGGATATTACCCTAATGATTTTTTCTTCGAAAGAGATATTAAAATTATTAATGAGTGTCAACACTAATGATTGGAGATATCTATTTTGGGAATTATATTTTTTATGAAATTATATTCTAAAGTTTTATGGTTGTCAGTAGTGAACATGATGAAGTTTATATACCATTGCAAGTTGTAAAAGAATTGACTACATGGACCATGATTGCCTAAAACATCATAGACCTAAATATGCATTGGTATTGGCTTATTTTCCAAAGTCTTATCACAAATATAGGATAATAAATTGACATTCCAATCAGTACATCTTTACCCTCCTACAAGATCAATACATTTGAAGTGGAATGACTAGATTAAGGACCACATACTCTGTAATAGAAAAGGTATGATTATTGTAAGAGATGATCACCAACTTAAATGGGAGATCATGTAGCATTTTATTATCTTTTGTGTACTTTGTATAAGGAATATAAATTATACTTGAGTGCAGATGAATGAATGACCTCTATTGATGTGCATGGAACTCTATTACCTATGGTGGAGGACTTATAATGAAGGATGGTCTCCATCATCGTGATTGTATGAGCTTAAGAGCCTTCATTAATTAAATTCCTTATTTTTGTTTTCTCAATTCTAGAACCATAAATACAAGTGGATTATGAGTATTATCCATGTAGTCTAGGAAAATCATGTATATAGTTTTTGCAATGGGTTTTCATAAAGTAATCTCTATGTTGGATAGGATTCTAGGTTAGCCGCAAACCTAGAAGGCGATGTTTCATAATAAAAATGGATTGTCTCTAATGTTCCTCAGTATTAGAGTTGATACAACCCTATGAAATTTTCACATTAACCAATTGCTTTTACCAAATCTGATACCTTCTAGAAGGGCAAGCTACTTCACTTGAAGATATTAATGTTGGTAGTTTTAGATCTAAATCTGTTTATAAAAATTTTGATAAGGAGGTTCCATAAAATTTTCTATGTTAAGTACATGTTTCCACAAGAGTCTCTCTACTTGAGAACCAAATATATTGTCTAAGTAATGTTTTAAAGTAGCGAAGAAAACTAAAAATTATGACAAAAGATGGGTATGCATAGGATCATGGTCAACCAAACTATGCCCTTAAGTGGCAATGAAAAATCAAAAAATCAGGGTAATGTCAAATTGATGTACAAATTTAAACTTGTTATGAACTTTCAATCAAAAAATTGTAAAGATATATTCTGTAGGAAATTGAATTTAGTTTCTAAACTACTAAGCCTTATTTAAAGAAAGAAAAAAATTATTGGTCAAAATTTTGAATTTTAATGCAATAGTACAAAAGTTTCAAGACAAAAATAAGAAGTAGGCATATGTCTAACCACCTTAATCAAAACCAAATAATAATATTTTTTAATAAGATTCTAGATATATGAAGTAAACTCATTCTTGGATGTGATACATATTTTTGGGTATTTTTATTCCCAATAAATAATTAATTATGAATTTTATACTATAGTATTTTTGGATTAAAAAATCTCCCATGTCTGACCACCTTAACTAATTCAAAACTTTGCAAAATTTATTTTTTCTCTTATTTTCCTTATAGTAGAAGAGGTAGATAAGGTGATGCATCTTTTGGATTTCAAAAATTTTATACCTTTTGAAAGTTATATTAATTTGTTTTTCAATTAGTGTATTAGTCAACACTTTATGTGTAACTCTATTAGAAAATGAATAATAATTATTAACTGAACTCATAATTTGATAGACATTACATTTATCAAAATATAAGAACATTCTTAGGAAGCCAGGTTTTCATTTCATCAAATTTAGGCAAGAAAAAAGTCATTAGACACATGTTTGAAGTAAAACACACACAAGAATAGGCCAAAAACATGTTTTCAAGACATTTTTTAAGTTGACGATGTTGGGTTGGTATCCAAAGTAATACTAGTCCTTATAAATGTATTAATATTTTTGTTTAGTATTAGGATGGGTGGGAAAAATATTAGAATAGATTTTGAAATACTTTGAGGCATTTTAGAACTACATAATTTTTAGATAAGAACTTTTTGGCACACCACAATCCTGCACATACCTAGATGACACAAAATAGTTTAGGAATTCTTATTATGCATATAGGAAAGTTGATTTCATATTATAATAAGGTTAGAAGCATTGTCAAAGGGTGGTCAACAATTGGTCAAACATTGGGAGTGCACCAAAAATCATTATTTTCAAATTTCTTAAAACTTTCAAGTGTTTTGGTGTAGTTTGGTAGGCATTGTGAATTTTTTGTGATTAGATTATTTAAAGATTATAAAATTGCAAAAAAATTACAATAAAAGTTGTCATGCAACTTTTCTTGCAAAAATCTAGGAGTCCAATAGTTGGAGCTTTATTTGGATCAAACATGAGTAGGTGAAGTTGTAAGGTCAAAAGGCAAGTTATATAATTTGTTTACCTTCCACCTAGAAGAGGTTAATGTGACATGTACCGATTTGGAATGTTAATATACAAGTTTTAGGAGGGAATTTATACATAGTTAGCAATTATGTTTCCATATTTGATTATAAGTGACAGTAAGTGACTAAGTCCATTCTTAGAAAGTTTTATCTTTTTTCTTAAATTAAGGAAATGATTGTTTTGGATTTTTCCTTATCTTCTATTTACCCTAGACTGTGATAAGGATTTGTGTGTACATTTTGTATTTCTCTTAATATACATGGTGAAACTTCTTGGTGTTTGGTAAAAATGAAGGTTCTATTTGTAAGAAGCATGCATGGTGAGGTTCCTAGTGTTCTATACCTACCTGAGACACAATAGCCATAGTTTGGAATAGTTATTCCTATTGTTAATGTGTTGATGGACTGAAAATATAGCACAATGATTAGTTTATGAATTTTCAAGGTTGGAGATTTGTTAGAAGGTAAGGATGATGTTATTGTTTTTGGATAAAGAAAATCCACCTTTGGAATCGATGTTGTGAGCCTACAAGGCTAAACAACATTTTCAAGCCATAAATCCTAGAAACTAGGGCTTGAGAGAAAAGGGCTTTATAGTTGAGACCCAAAAACCATCCTTAGGATTTATATATGGTTTTCATGTAATAATAGATTCTACAATTTTTTGGATTTTAGAGTTATTTTTGGTAAAACAGAGCTACTATGATTGAGCCCCTTTTAGGCTTCCTAGTGCGACTTGTGGTTTTGGTGCAGTAAGAACCCCAAAACCTATCAATTAGACATGAATCTTGGTGGAATAGTAGGGAATGATGTATTAGGGTTTATGGAAGTTTAAGATCCTATAGGATGCAAGTGAAGTGAGGTTTATGGGTGGATTTGTGCTTTGAGGAAGGTGTTAGACTACTTGGAAGATAGGGTGAGTTTGAGGGGGTTAAGTTGGTGTGTGTGTGTGTAAGACCATTTTGCCTCTACCCTAGTTTTGAGTTGGTTCTAAGAAGGAATAATATGATATCCTTGGAGTTTGTGCCTCTTACTTGCATCACTAAGATGTCCATTGCCTCGTCATTTAGTGATTCACAATATTGTGCATCTAGTTCAATGAGTGAATTGAAGACCTCAAAACCACCATTGAGCATCCTCAAATTTTGGCAACCACCAACCTTGAGATATTTTAAAGACTTGAGTTGACCAAATGACTCTGGAAGTCTCTCTAAGTTGGCACAACTACTCAAATCTAATAATCATGTAAAGTGGAATAAGAATTGGAAAGGAACATAATCAAATATTTCTAGACATCAAATTAAAGTAAAAATTAAAAAATATTAAGTAAATCTAGATGACTATAGAATAATGGAAGCTAGAACCTACTTTGGATAATGATCCATAAATTGCTCTAAAACTACACTGATCTATATACTGCTATAGAATAATGGAAGATAGAACCAAACTTATGCATCCTTAAAGTGAATATAAAAAATAAATGTAGTACAAGAAACAAATAATGTAAATGAACTAGGTGATAACATGGAGATTGTAGAGGTGGCTTGTACTCACTTTATAGTAGAGTTTCCCATTTTTGGCTCAGAATATATTTGAGTCAGAGGATATATATGACTTAGATCATCTAAAGAAGCCATTCATTTCAGCCCTACCCATAACAACAATCAAAAGCTAGCCATTGATAAGAGAAGGAAAACCTTTTCACTTGGTCAGAAGAGAATAAAAACCATATCACTGTAGCTGATGAACTTTTCCATGATGATGAGCATTTGGGATTTCTCTATTTTGAATGAAGCAACTACATAATTACATTCTCTTCTTAGTTAAATGTTCTTTCATGCATCATTGGCATTGCTAAGCAATAGAAATCATCAAAATTATCCAATAATATTTGGATGATCTTTGTAAGAAATTTCCAAATCCTCTCAACTACCCAATAATCTTTGGATGCTCTCTCTAAACATTCATGGTTTGTACTTTCATGCACTATGATCAATAACATCTTGGGCTCAAGGAGAAATAGTCTACTTTGGTCAACATAGACCAAGTACCTTTTCAAAGTGCATAAATTTCACATTTAAAATGTTCAACACTGCCAACTAGTTTTTCTTACCTATCCTCATAGATGACTTGATCTAGAATGCACATAAATTTTATTATAAATTCAATGGCTCCATCCAATTTTTTAGCATCAAGTTTGGAAGTATTTTGACATGAATTTCATTTGTTGTGTGTTTTATGTGTTCTATTTCATATGTCTTTTGAAAAACAATTGTATAAATTTCTTGAAGGAATACACGAACCATGGCTTCTAGATTTTGTCATATTCAAGAATAGCCTTGGTTGAGAAACTGGTGGCTATGAAACAATATTTAATAATCTCTAATAGAAACAATAGGAAAATCCATATACCAATCTTCAATTGCCATATTTATATATTATAAAACATAAATGATCTTAAATCTATATACTATTGTGAAATAACCAAATTTATTTATAGAAGGTTAGCATCACAAGCAATGGGCTAAAGGAAGTGGAAAACAAGTGGAACTATTGTTCACATAAATATTTTTTTGGTACAGTGTGAAAGTTGAAGGAATAGCTTCTGTAGTCATTTTTTCATATTAAATCAAGTGAAATTGCCAAAGAAAACATCCATTTTCTACCCTATTATGTTTTCCATAACAAAAATAACTTAAGGAGAAATGATCACAAAATAAATGAACAAAACTCATCAACCACCAAGTGAATGTAAGAGCTCTATACAAATAAGGATCTAATACTAGGTATGAAATTTTATGCTATTTGAATAGCACAAGTACTCTATATACCAAAAACCAATGATAGCAAAATAATCAAGAAAACTTTATATACCTAGCACAAACTCAATTCAATTTGTGCATTAGACATTCAAAAACTTCAAAGCCACATTTTTGATAATTACATTCGTACTTGTGATCTCTAGGTTTCAAAATTTAACATAATATAAGAAAGAGTTTTATTTTTTGGTCAAAGGACAATCTAATCAAATTGATACATATGCACCCACAACATCTCTGTTGAAGATTGAGGTACTTCAAAATCATATTTTGTTATTTTGTCAAAAATTTCTATGAAAATTTCACTTACAATCTTTTCAAATTGGTTTTATTTGTTTGATGACACATCTTATACGAATAATGGCTAATATATGTAACCTTATGTTTTTAGGAAGTTGGACAAGGTGGGGGTGCATGAAGAGAGATATCTAGCAAACAAGTAGGTTTCAAGCATCTTGCTAAATTAATGAGAACTATTAAGTGTAACTATTTAAGGATTCAAGAGATGTTGAAGATAAGACTCACAATCATTATCAACTATTACAAATACATTGGTCTATACACCCAACTTGAGAAATGGAAAGGAATACTTGAGCCTTTAGAGAATATATCTATCAAAAAGTGCTCTATAAAATAATTATAGACATACATTTAATGTTGATTTTGTGAGCAATTTGTTTTGAATATTTTAGAAATCTTCATAGTTATGCCTAATAGCTAGGAAAAATCTTTTGGGTTAAATATACATTTTCTATACAATAAGTAGTTTGAGCTCCCAAATCCAATTTGCAAAATATGGTAGACATCTATGAAAGCCATGTAAATAGGATTAATGCATTTTGACTTTGTGTGGTCTAAGGAAACTTGGCAATAAAGAATATAACCGTTTCCACATAACCCATAATAGATCTAAAATAAATAAGGAATTAAAATTCACATGCAAGAGAAAAGACAACATACCCACAAAATTGTGACACAAGATATACCCTGGGAAACTCTCATTGAGGGAAAAACCCAGCCTCCAAAAGCATCCATCATCATGTATTATTCAGCAACCATTGCCATACAACCATGGAAGCCTTCATGGCCATAGCCATAACCGAGCAAACTATGTGAACAAGCATGAATCCACACCTCCCATGCCATGATTTCAACCTTCACAAATGCTCCCTTGGCTAACCTGTCAAGCCTTGTCCTGCTCGACTCTTGCCTTTTGTCTTCTCCTTGTCACTCTACAAAAACTACCCTTGTAGTTGCTTATATAGTAGCAAGTCCCACAAAACCACCAAGTGGTATTATATAAAACATGTGCTAAAACCATGTGCTACCTAACCCACTGACCCCACATTTAATATTGGCCATTTAATTCTTTTCCCCAATATTAAATAATTACATAAAATATTTTCACAATGTTACAATACAACTCATCAAGAATATTCCATGGGAATCTTTACATGTTGCACATCCATCTAGGCACCACATTACATAATAAAAAATAAAATAATAAAATAACAATATTATGCAATGTGTGCAACACCCATTATCTTAACAATCTCCCACTTGTTGTATACATTGCATAGGGTCAATCTGTAGCCACATAAATGAACAAGGAAACAATCCCTCCCAGCACATCCACCATCATGGATCAAAATACACCAAGTGCTCCATCCTGGTACCCACAACAAAATCAAAGTATCCAACATCTCAAACATGAATGATCTCACCTCCTATTATGCCACTACCACTGGACATACATAGAAGCCATCCAAAGAGAAAGCCACCCAACCTGTCGCATTAGAAGATCATAAAATCTTGTACCAACTAAAATTACAAGCACAAAAATCTGATCCAAAGGTAATCACATGTATCCGTAGTTGTCAAAAATATCCATAGCTGAAATAGCACCCACAACAAGTGCCAAACCCATCCAACTATCCATACCTCAAAGGTATAACAAGTGAATCTTATATCACTGACATATCCAATCTACAACCTGCAATCACAAGCCTCAAGAGCAATACCTGCCACATATATACCAAGAAGCTCCCACTGCAAAAGATAATGTCAAATCTATAACCAATCCACTCAATACATCTCAAAGAAGTGAATCCATGTAGTATCAAGGACATCCACAATACATAAACTAATATCCTACAAGAAAAAACTCTCATAACAAGTCTCCAATAGTCTCCCAAATTCTCCACAACCAACAAAGGAAAGAGATAAAGGAATAACCATGTCATCTCTCACATGACAAACATGAGCACAAACTAGTGATCACAATCTCTAACCAATCTCAAATCCAATGTAAGCAAAACTGAACATCCAAGAAGATAACCAAGACCAGAGAAATCATGCAAATCATAACCTCTATCATGTCCTTCTACACACACCTCTAGATGTAAACTGTGCAAGTATGATCTCCTCCATAAAACCCCAACAAGAAGCCTCAAAAACACCCAAACCATACCATATAACTCATCATGGATGTAAGCCTCTCACAAGAAGATCAAACTCAATAAATCCATTCCTAAACCAAGGAATAACCATTCCTAATCCAAAGAAAAATGCCCAATATAAAACCATCTCCCAAACTCAACTAGCATAATAACACATGCACATGGAGATAACCAATGCTAAACCATCTTTCAAATGAACCCTCCAGAACTAACTCATGTACCATAGCTCAAGATCCATATCTATGAAAGACAAGCATAAATATAATGCAACTGAGAGAAACAATGGGCTATACCTCTCAAGTAGCAAACCACCGAGTAGACCAAGAGTGAGGAATGAGAATGCTCATCAAGATACCCAAGTCTCCAACCAAGACTCATCTAAGAACAATCTCCTCTCAAGTCCATATCAGGTGACTGCCCCTCAGACTTCCTGTTGAAACCATCAACTTTCCCAATAAATACTTCTGTAATCCAAGAGAAATCAGCATCACCACCCTCTCTAAGTATCCGTGAGCACCTGTAACCAATCAATCCATGCCAACTCCAAATGCAACATAGCAATATCATGAAGTATCCAGCTTATGATCAGTGTACTCAATACCAAGAAACTAAACCAAGGTCAATGTCAGAGTTCCAACCATGGCCTCAGGAACATAAACATGACAACATGATCTTACCATCTCAACCAAAGAGATAACATGCTCCATATGAACACACCATAACATGTCACAAATCTAAATGCGTATCAAGAGTATACTATGACATAATAATGAAACCATCCTCATACCAAGGATAACATGCCAAATAAAAGCATAAACCACACCTTTTCCAAGAACCTTGTGAGTCCTCAAGATGCAACCATCTCCACACACCATGAAGAAAAACCATCTCCACATACCATGAAGAACCATCTCCACACACCATGAAGATAACAAGTGCACCATGCAAATGTCAAAGATGCTTCTGCAGCAACAGGATCTAAGACAAAACCTCCAACATCTGCAAACACTCAATAAATATATCAATGCCAACAACTCCCACTCAACTGTGGTACCAAGTCACCTATGGCATCATAAAATCCATCCTCTCCAAACCAAGAAGATATAAACCAAACCAGGAACTAATCCTGCACTGCCACCTCATCATTGTCACAAGCTCCCACTAAATCATATATCCAAGCTATCCATGACATAATGATGAAAAAAAAATCCATCCTCTAACCATGAGAATCAACCAAGGCATTAAACCATCAAAGAACTCAAAGTGCACATCATGAGCTCCTCAAAAGAAACCAAATAACCATGATCCTCAACCAAGAAGATATACCACCATAACCAAATCAAAAAACCAAGCTAATGAACATCAATGATGTACCTGTATAACCAATCATGTCATGCCAAAAATCCATGACACCATGATCACATCCATGAACCGAGCATCTGTCTCTCAATATGTCCAACCTGTCAGCATAAAATAGTCAACCACAATCCTCCACCATGACTGTACCTGGTAACAACATCTTATCCCTTCTACATGAAAAAAATAGTAAATCATGTGACTTAGGGCATAGACAACCCAAATCTAAGCCACCAATCTAAATATGCATCAATAATGAAAGATCAATGGGCAAAGACAACCCATAACCAAGCTATAAATGCAACCTATAAGTATAGACCGCTTACAACACTGCACAACTTGTAGACCCAACAAATCATCATACATATCCAAATCCAAACACTGATAACTATATCATCATGAGACCAATCTGAATATGAACTAAGTATACAATGACATCAAAACTTAAATCTCCAATGTCATAAACTCACAATGTTACCATAGTCAAAAATATATACCATAAACTATTCAGATAAATATATTAGCAAATAAATCATGCCAAACCTGCACCAAATCTGAACCAATGTGAAGAGCTCTCCAAGAGCTTTCCGTTGACGAGTCGAAGTCCAAAATTTGACTCTGTATGCCCAAGTTATACCCTCATCCGTGCTCAAAATAAATAACATCTGACTTTAGGGCTCTTAAAACCTGACAAAATCTCAAAATCATAGAACCAAACCTACACCATCTTGTAGTGCTCTGAATTAGCTTTCCAACGCCTATAAGAACTCTAAAATCTGATATTATGTGAGAAAGTTATGGCTATTTTACTAAGACAGTCTTTTTACCATTTTCAGTACAATTTTTTATTTTTTATTTTTTCAGTGACGAAAATTCCGACGGGATTAAATTTGACAGCCATCATGGGCTGAAACCAAAAAACTCTTTCATTTCCTCTGAACATGGCCAAACTAGGGCATATTATATATCAAATTTTATGGAAATGTCGATCCGGATCCAATGGTGAGGTCTTTTTTTACCCAGGAGGTCATTTTTGCAAGCTACCCCCCAAAACCTTCATTTTTAAATGAAACATCCAAAAAAAAATCCTTTTGTCCAACAATTTCACATGCCCAAATATTTTAACATCCCATCATAATAGCAAATCCAAAACCCTCAGATCTGCAATAAATCATTCATATATCTTGCCCTTTCTTTTATCCTCTCATGCATTCCTATGGATTCAATCTAGGGTTACAAATAATAAAACCATAGCTCTGATACCACTTGTAAGGAAACTTGGCAATAAAGAATATAACCGTTTCCACATAACCCATAATAGATCTAAAATAAATACGAAATTAAAATTCACATGCAAGAGAAAAGACAACATACCCACAAAATTGTGACACAAGATATACCCTGGGAAACTCTCATTGAGGGAAAAACCCAGCCTCCAAAAGCATCCATCATCATGTATTATTCAGCAAAAAATACCATTTCCATACAACCATGGAAGCCTTCATGGCCATAGCCATAATCGAGCAAACTATGTGAACAAGCATGAATCCACACATCCCATGCCATGCTTTCAACCTTCACAAATGCTCCCTTGGCTAACCTATCAAGCCTTGTCCTGCTCGACTCTTGCCTTTTGTCTTCTCCTTGTCACTCTACAACAACTACCCTTGTGGTTGCTTATATAGTAGCAAGTCCCACAAAACCACCAAGTGGTATTACATAAAACATGTGCTAAAATCATGTGCTACCTAACCCACTGACCCCACATTTAATATTGGGCATTTAATTCTTTTCCCCAATATTAAATAATTACATAAAATATTTTCACAATTTTACAATACAACTCATCAAGAATATTCCATGGAAATCTTTACATGTTGCACATCCATCTAGGCACCACATTACATAATAAAAAATGAAATAATAAAATAACAATATTATGCAATGTGTGCAACACCCATTATCTTAACATGTGGGAATTCATGACTAATTTCATGTCAATATCTCTTATCATAAATCCTCTAGAGGGCACAATCCTATTGTACATCATATATACAACCTTGGACATTGACGATGTTCCTTTTGTTATTTTGAAGGGAAAATCTTCCATGTGCACTATAGAATTCCTCTATGACAAGTATTTCCTTAAGAGCTCTAATCTTTACTCCTATTGCTTGGATTTATGAGGAGTAGGTTAATGCAACGTGGACTTGTTTATTGTCCCAAAATTACCACCATAACATTCATGCAGTTCATGATATACACTATCTAAAACATGGGGGAAAACACCTAACTTGTCCATATTTTATGTAAAAAATGATACCACCACATTTTCTCAATAGTATAGTAATATGTTTGGGTTAATATCTAATTATGAGTGCTTGAACACAAAGCTATACATGTACACAAGGAAATCCAAGCAACTACCAAAGTGAATCATATTGAACTACTTAATTAAATAGTCATAACTCTGATATGTGCATACTCTACACTTAATACAAACTTGCCCTATTAAATGACCCCAACTCATGAAAAACAAGGAGTAATGGAAAGACTCAATGAAAGTTTTTGAATTTATATCAATGAAAGTTGTTCATATTATAATATGGGTGAATTTGAGTGAGGTGACCAAGTTTTTTTTTCAAAACCATATGTGATATATAAAGATCAAGTGCAACATGTCCAATATTTTTATAGATATACACATTAATTAGACCAACTTTTTCTTTCAAAGCCATATGTGTAGATATAAATATTAAGTAAAAAATGTCCAATATTTTTTTGGATGCACACATTAATTACACCAAATTTTTCTTTCAAAACCATATGTGCAGATATAAACATTAAGTACAACATGTCGAATAATTTTGGAGATATATTTTCCTATGAAGAAAAGTTGATAAATATAATTTTCCTTACAAAAATTGTGAAGGCTTAAAGAATCAAAGAATTTTAATCACAACAACCCAGAGTAATTGTAGGCAACATGGTTACATTGAAGGAGGCCATGATTTTCATCATTTTATAGATGTGGATTTCCTATTGGAAGAACATGGAGGTGTGAATATCCAAGCTAAGGATAATACCCCCATGGAAGAAGATGATATTGGTTTAGTTGATGAAGATGCTCACAATAATGGTACTAGTACATCTAATAATGATGATGAAGATGATCTTGATATACCTATACTTGAGAAGGCACACGAGCCCCTATACAAAGATTCCCAAACAACTCTTCTCTCTTCTATAGTGTTGTTGGTGAACTTGAAGGCTATGAATGGTTTATCCAATGTAGCAATGTCACATATGCTAAGGTATGCCATTTTTGTCATCTTCAATGTTACCATACCATTACTATTGATTATATGAAGAATTCATATTTGTTGTTGTAGGTTGGTAGGTGAGTTTTTTTTACCACCATCAAACATTCTGCCTCATTCATACCAAGAATTATCTACCATTATGAATCCAATTGGAATAAAGTATTAGACAATATATGCATGTCCCAATGATCACATTCTATAATATAAAAAATATGAATTTGCAATAGAATGCATCATATCGATTAGATCAAATAACAAAAAAGGTGCCTCACAAGGTTCTTTGGTACATTCCCATTATTCTACATCTTCAATGATTATTTAGGTGCACTGGATTGACATAATTTATGGATTACCATGCATTCAATAGAAGTCAAGATGACATTATGCAAATGCTTATGGATGGTTCTACATTTAAATAGATAGAAGAAACATGACCACACTTTAAAGATGAACCTTGTAATCTCAAGCTTTCATTGGTAGCGAATGATGTTAATTCATTTGGAGATATGAGATCTATTTACTCAGTGTGGCCTATTTTTATTATTAACAATAACAGTCCTCCTTGAATGTCCACAAAGAGGGAGCACATAATATTGTCAATGATTGTACTAGGTATTTTTTTATTTAATAGTTATCTAAATTAATTTATAAATAGTGCATGAAAATGATCATAATAATAATTTAATATTTTTGTACATTCAATTACTAGGTAAGTACCAAGTTAAAGATATAAACATGTATATTGAGCCCCCTATTGATGAGTTGTTGAAGGTATGGAATAGGGTCACTATGTATGACATCTCTAGACCAATAGGGAAAAGACAATTTCAATTCTATGCAATGCTTGTATGGACAATACATGATGCCCCTAGGCCAACTTATTTTTGTAGTATGCTATATTGTTAAGGTCACATATTTTTGGTCTATTAAATAGTGCTTACACATTATTGTTGTATGCTTAAGTTGCATATGATAATTGTACATGATCTTTTAGGTCTTTAGATAAAGGGAAAATTTACATGTCTAGTTTGTGGTTCAAAGATGAAATCTCACCATTCAAGAAGTTTAGAAAAGTAGGTGTTTGATACATTTAGGCACTTTATCCACAATAATCATAAGTATTGAATTACGGAAAAACATCTTTTTATGGAAAAGAAGAGACACCATTAAGGCCATGAAGAATGACACCTCACTATAGAAGTTGGAATAAAATCAACTAAATTGTTGAGGTAATGTCCAGCTTGTGGTCCAAAGTTTGAAATTTATATTTTGATATTTTCTTTTATTTCATAATGATGTAATTGATGATCATGAAGGTCATCAAGGCATCAATGACCAACTTCCTTGAGAAATAAAAAGTTATCCTACTCAATTTAGTAGGTTACCATACTACGAAGATCTCCCAATCATGCATTTGTTTGATGCTATGCATATTAGAAAGAATGTAATAGAGACACTATGGGAAATATTGGATGGAAGGCATGATAGAGAAAAAAATTGCCAAAATTTGTACTGGAATTCATGAATCCAATCATGCACTGAAAGATTTGATTGAATCAAATAGCAATGGAGATTGCATAAATACAAGTGTCCTTCCTTGGTTATTGATAGAGAAACAAAGTGACACATTAAAATAAGTCATAAAAAAACAAAATTTCCTATATGATTTGCTACAAATATAAGCACTCTTGTATCAAAGAAAGGTAATTTTGGGCTAGGGTTGAAAACATATGATTGGCATACCTTCATCAAGGTAAGTCATGTTCTCTATTTACAATATATTTATAAAATTGCATGTAGTACCTATTGTATTATTTTATAATATATTGAAATAATCATTTTTTAATGATTGCAGTATGCCCTACCTCTATCCCTCCCACACTAGTTTGACAATAGTATTAAACAAGTTATATATGATCTTGGAAAATACATGAGATTAGAAGTGTTACTTCTTAGATTTATTACACATATATTATATTTATGACTTGATTTAGTTTTTATATAATCTATTGTATAAATTTATCTAAAATATCATTTATATTTTCATGCGTGTTGAATTTATTTTAGGTGGTTATCATCTAAAGAAATTGATTAAAAATATATAAAATATTGGAAGAGAAAAAATCCATAGCTTATGTGTGACATGCAAAAGTGTCTACCTTCGACTTT
Source organism: Cupressus sempervirens (assembly GCA_028749045.1). Taxonomy (NCBI): domain Eukaryota; kingdom Viridiplantae; phylum Streptophyta; class Pinopsida; order Cupressales; family Cupressaceae; genus Cupressus; species Cupressus sempervirens. The sequence goes on from CM053784.1 coordinate 293,482,652, forward strand.
TTTCTATGCTCAAGAATAATACCTCATACATCAAGTGGAGGAGATTGAATTGTGTGGACCTATACAACACTTGAAATTTACGAAGGGCTTTGTTCAACAAAGAGCATACTATAAGGGTTCTATGGTAGAGGGATATATGGTATACCAGACCATGGTGTACATTACTGAATATCTTCCAAGGTTTGCACCAAATATCTATGTAGATCGCATTTGGGATCCCAACTCTATTAACAAATTCAAAGGGGAGTACCTGGTGGGGAAAGGTAGATTGAGGAGAGTGAGAAGTAATTATAAGTTATTTTTTGTAGTTAATTAATTCTTATCCATGACCAATATTAGTTGTTTCTAATTAGTCTAGTTTTTTTCTTTATAGTTTGTCATGAGTGTGATGCACTACATTTGTATATTGTAAATAACATTGATTCGATGATGGTATGGATTCACCAGTCTCAACAAAATGGTCACTCATTTAAAAGGGATGGTGTTGCATCATTCATTAAAAAAGATCATTGTAGTGGAGATCCCCATGTTACACCAATGGTACTTGATCTAGCATATAGCTTAAGAGGTAGACAAGTATGAAAAAGATTACTAATCATGACTCATAAATTTAATATCAACTCATAGATCGATGCAAATAATATTGATATGTTTGAATAATTATAGATCAAACACCACAAAGCTATGTACTACCATGGCCATAGATTTCACATTAAAAAGTCAAACAAAATGAAGAAAACTTGTGTTTCTAGGATAAGTGCAGTCCTTGTGGCCACCAACATTTTATCTAGAAATGACATTAATCCTCAACAATCTAAAAATTGATACTAAGACCTTTTGGATGATATACTTGAGTGTGACTTTAATTCATTCAAATTAGTTCTATTTATTGTCAAATGGTATAGGCTATGGCTGAATCAAAATGATATTGATAGGAATGTTATTGAACATGATAGTGAATTTACAATGACTAATACAAGGTCATTTGAGCCAATTGGAGATGAGCCCTGTTTTCTTCCAAGCCAATGCAAGTAAGTGTTTTACTTTTGTGTTCCACACAAATCGGGTTAGTCATTTGTTGTTAGACATAATCCAAGAGGAAGGCCGGTAAAGTATAATGTGATGGAACAAAAAGATACTAAAGAATTAGAAGATGAAGTAAATGATGATCACGAATGACCATTACATAATGATGAAGAAGAAGAAGAATATGATGATTCTGGTGATGTTGACAATGATGGTGATGATGATGATGATGATGATCATGTTGATGAAGACAATGATGATCAAGGAAATGATGGCCATGATAATGGTGATAAAGATGATGATGATAGTGATGAAGATAATGGTGGTAATGACGATGATCAAAGTGACAAGTATGATGATGGTGATGATGCTGACATGGATGAAGATGATGATCAATGACATGATCAATGAAATGTTTTTTGAGGTATGATTAATGTCAAGTATGATGGAGTCATTATTTATCTATAGAAATTTGTTTGACTTGTATGTTTCTATAATTAAGTTATTATGTGTTGAACTTTACTATCATGGAGTATATAAAATGATATTGCATAGCTACCACACATAAAGTAGAGGTAATAATTTATAAAATATACAATGATTTTGATCAATGCATCACATAATTTTTTTCTTCTATGCAATTTTTAGTATATAGAGCATTGTAAGTGGAAAACGTTTCATTCATTATAATATGGGTGATTTTGATGAGCGAGGTAACCAAATTTTTCTTTTAAAACCATATGTGCAGATATAAAAATTAAGTACAACATGTTCAATATTTTTGTAGATATACACATTAATTAGACAAAATTAATGGCTAACTTAAGATAAATGATTTATATATGTAGGCTATTCAACACCTTTGACTAGGATCTTACATAGTCACATGGATCAACAAGTATATAAGTCAATAGACCATATAGATACAATTTTTTGTTTACATGTCTTCTTTTTACTATCAACATCAAACTTAGTCCTAGTATGTCTCTCATTTTATGAATTGTAGGTATCACCAAATAGGTATTTGATGATCTATCTTCCTCAAGTGAGGAAAATGTGGGAATAGAAGAAAAGAGTGAGACATCTGGTAGGTCTAAAATAGGGAGATCAACTAGAGGTCAAAAGAATAGAAGAAAATTCAATTAAAAAAATGCAATTTTTTCATTATTTGGAGGGGGGGTGTCATGTTCTTATGATAATGAGAGAAAAGGTGATAGGAAGGTTCCCTTAAGGTACAGACATCTCCAAAAAGAATTGGTACCCAAGGAGCTACCTCTAGTTAACACTGATTTTCAGCTAATGAAAGGATATATCACACAGCTCCATCTTCATTACATGGTTTGGGCCTATTTTTCATGTATGGTGTAAAGGTCTATTACAATAAAGTTTTTGAATTGATGGAGTATGTAGGGTCTTATTACTATTACAAAAATTGGATGAAAATTGTGCAATATAAAAAAAGTATGCATAGGTATGCATTGTCACCAAATTATATGCAATGTAAAGAAAGTGATCAAAGTAAAAGGTTCGCTATGTATATTGATGGAAGGCCAAAAGAAAAAAGGAATATTGTAGGATTTATAAATAGTTCTTGATCTATGTCAACTAATAAGGGGTTGAATTGTATATTTGAGGCATGCAAGGGAAATCGTGTTTTTTATATGTGCAATAAAATCAATAAGTGTAGGGGAAGAGCTTCTGATAGATTAAAATTTGAATTGTGTAGATACAAAAAAAATCCCTATCATGGGACTGGTAAGTATAACATTTAAACCAGTTGCCTCTAATTAATATTGACTGCAATATATATTCTACTATTTTATTAAAATAATTTTTTTTGGTAGGTCTATTACTTTCATTTCACTACTGATTGCTAAGAATTACTAATATTTAAATTCATACTATGACATGGATATACCACCACCCACAAGCGGGGATGCATCATCTCATACACCTTCTTCAGTGAAGGTAAACCTTAATTATTGTAATTGTTCAAATTATATATAGAAACAAATATCATTTTATTATCATCTTTTCTTTATAGCTTTGGAGTTATTTTCATGGAATTTTACTGATATTCATGTCACAACTTGATACTTATTGATAGGAAAAAGCTAAAATGACAAAAGATCAAATATGATCCAAAACATGGGCATCATTTCTAGATGACATCGCCCTTAGTGCTGACCCCAAGCTAATGGCCCAAAAAATCATACAAAGATATGGTGATGAAATTCTTAACATTATCATTGAGAGTGACACAAGTGAGGAGATAGAGGTAATAAAAGAAGAATTAGTTTGTAGAGTCAAATCTTTGAAGGCAATAATTAATCTCAAGCAATAATAGAAGTTCAATAGATGTCTATATTTTATAGTATCTTATGGATCATGATGAGGGTTGTAGCACACAACCTTCATGTAAGTAACACCTTCTCTTTACAAAATTACTTAAAATTATAGTATTTTTACACCATTGATTTTATTTAAGGTAGATTCAATTATGATTGAGTGTTATTCCATACTTGGGTCTCTATTTGAACTAGTTTCTAGGTTGTGCTTGACTATGAAAGGTGAAAGTGTTATGACCACCAAGTTCAAGTAAGAACTTATTTACTATTAACAAGTCCATGTTGTTGGCATTATGATACATTTTTGTCATTAGTTACAACACTTATTGGATTCTGAATGCTTACCGAGCTCACACCGGAAACCAAGCTTTACCTAGTTCTCAGTGTTTACCGAGTAATTAAGGTGAACAAAGAAGTCAGTGTTTACCGAGTAATCAAGGTGAAAAAAGAAGTCAGTGTTTACTAAGTAATCAAGGTGAACAAAGAAGTCAGTGTTTACCGAGTGATCAAGGTGAACAAAGCAATCAGTGTTTACCGAGTGATCAAGGTGAACAAAGCAATCAGTGTTTACCAAGTGTTCAAGATAAAGAAAGGAATCAGTTTTGACCGAGTAAAGATGTACTAAGATGTAACCAAGAACTTCATGATAACCGAGCTCCTGAGGTTATCAAGGAAATTAATTTTTACCGAGCTCAGACGGATATCAAGGAAACTAACTATCACCGAGTCACAAGGTTCTATCAAGTATTTCCTTTGATCACCGAGCAACAGTTCAGATAGAAGTATTCACCGAGTGACATCGCTTCTACCGAGTCTCCAGTGGTTACCGAGTTCAGAACTATTCAAAGTGTTTAGTATGAACCGTTCCTTCACTTCTACCGAGTGCATGACGATGCCGAGTAACGCAGTGGATGTCGAGTATCAGAAGGACACCGAGTCAGTTCAGTGAACCCAAGTTTTTACCTTGGGCCGACTTTGTATAGAGATTTGCACTTGTTGTTTTAGCCGACCTTGCATGTATTGTTTAGCCGACCTTGCATGTATTATTTATATGGATAGTATATATATGCAATGTATTGTATCATTCAAACAACAGTTATGGCAATGGTAATGAGTGGAAATGTGAAAGTGTGAATGTGTGAAAGTGCGAAAGAAATACATGCGTGCGAAAGTATGTGGGCTGAATTGTGAAGATATTCAGTAGGTCTAATTTTGAAGCAGAAAAGTTTTATCTATCACATCAAGGTGAATCAGAGCATAGCGGATCTTATCAGCAATCAGTTGTAATCAGATCCACTATTTCATTCTAACAGGTGAATCAATTTTTGAAAATCCTTTAACAAGGTAGACTTAACAGTCTTTTGTAAATCTCCTAACAGAGTGCATACTTTATTGTATGTTTGGAAATCCTCTAACAAGGTGGATCTAGCAATCCTTTGTGCTCCTAACAGGGCAGATCACCAGAAGTGGTCATTGTAAGCCTTAACCGGCCAACTTCATACTGCAGTAACGAAGCTTGTGGGTTTCATCCCCACCCCAGTTTTACTTTCTATTTGAAAGGTTTCTGGGTCACCAAATCTGTGTGTTCAAGTGTTGCAAATGATTTTGTTTCATGCTTACAATAGGTTACTTGAATGAATGATGAATATATCAGTATACAGTTTTATTGTTTGAAATTTTAGAAGTTACTGATTCACCCCTCCCCTCTCAGTAACTTGTCATATCTTGAATATTTCCAACAATTGGTATCAGAGCTATAAGGTTCTCAAGATAAAAGCTTCACAGCTTGAGCAAAGATCAAGGACAATGGAGATATTCAAACTTGACAAAACTATTGAGAATGAAAAGCTAGATCTGAAAATGGCCATGGCTCAACTCAATGAAGCAAAAGAGCATCTTTTACAATCCTTGAAAAGAAGAAAAGAACTTGCAAAGAAAATGAATGACCATCAGTATGTTGAAGAAAAGATTGAAGATCTCTCACCATCAAATAGTTCAGATGAAGCTGACAAAGCAATCAAAGAACTCTTAGAAAAGAATGGATCTCTGCAGGAAGAAGTAAGAAAGCTCAAAAGGGAACAAGGAATCCAGTCCATCAGGCTATGCGAAATCTTGGAGCAAAGGAACAAGGCAGCTGAAGACTTAGAGGTAAGGAATAATCAATCCTCTCAGCTTGAAAATCTTGTAACTCAGTTATCTAATGCAAATGAAGAAATTATGAATCTAAGATCTGAGAATGAGATTTTGAGAAATGACTTAATTACTGAAAGACAAATCAATGCAAGCTTACAAAGTGATCTAATCTCTGAAAAACAAGTCAATGAGAGAATGGTAAAATCTCAAAAAGACATGGATCAATTGAATCTGCAAAATGAAGAAAACTTTCATAAACAAAATGGTAAAGCAGGCCTTGGATACAAGGAAGAAGGTGAATCCTCCAAACAGGGTACTCAAAAGAATCAAAAACCTACTTGCAGCCACTGTGGTAAGTTAGGTCATACATCTAACAGATGTTGGAGCAATGGAAAAGGAAAATTTAATGGAAAATGCTACAATTGCAATCAGCATGGACACAAAGCCAATGAATGCAAAAGGAAACCAAAATTTGAAGGTAAATGTCACAAATGCCAAAAGCAAGGTCATAAGGCATCACAATGCAAATTCAAATCTTTTAATCTAGCTGAACAACTTGTCAAAGCAATATTTGGTTGGGACTACAACACTTGGTGCAGATGTCGTTATTGTGGAGAATATGGTCATACTGGCATAAACTGTGCAAGGCATAACCTAAGAAAAAGGGATACCACTGTAAGATGTTATACATGTACAGAACTTGGTCATATATCTAAAAACTGCATGAACATAAAGAAAGTCAAGGATGAGAAGAAAATCAAAGTAGACAATATTCGAAAATAAATGAAGCAGCAATGGATTCAAAAGTCTACCGAGCCAGATAATTCAAGTAATGGAATGATCACTCAAGAGGTGAGTGACTCTCCCATTTCCAATTAAGACTCATCAGGATAAGACCAGGACTGTATCCACAAGCAATATCCTAAGCAGTCCTAGAATAAAAATATGATCAAATCAGTATTTTAGATACATCAGGATCATGGTCGGTACATGACCTTACCGAGCTCAGTCGGGTGCAATAAGGCTTCTTTCACCAAGTTGCACTTACCGAGCATGGTTGGTTCTTCTCTTACCGAGTTAAGGGCGGATTAACCTATTTTCTTTTGGTCACCGAGTTGCGAAGTTTAAGCCGAGCTAGTGGATGACAGCCTGTCAATCACAACTACCTCCGTGCTGAAACATTAATGATGAATTTTTCATCAAAAGGGCAGATTTCAACCTCATTTTTTCACCGCAAATTCGAGATTTACAAAAGAGGGCTTTCAAGCGAATTCAAGTGAGTTGAAGAAATTTTCCAGCGAAGTATTCTTACGAAATCTTCTTACTCACCGAGCAGCAATGGCTTCAGCAAGCACCAGCAGCAGCAAGGCAAAGAAAGGATCCGAAATGCTTGTGAAGGGAATGGAATGGAAGGCACCAACGTTCAAGCTTGTTCCTGCCATCGCTGAATCACTCGACCCGCATGGAGCTCAATCATAGATTCCTCCAAAGGTACTTCTAATCAATGATATTCATACTCATTTCAAGTGTACTGTGCAAGAAATAGGGACACTAGATATGGATAACACCCTAGCCGAGTTATGCATAGATGGAACCCTAAAACCTGAGTTCAAACATTTGGAAACCAAAGGCTTAACCCATATCCCGCATCTGCCAAGAAGTTTCCAAGTGAAATGGGTGAGGTATATCTTGAGCCGAGTACATAATGGTCAGTTGTGGTTGGAACAACCAGTTTTGATAACCAAGAAGATGATTCAAAAAATCACGGGTCTCCCAATGCTCAGCAAAGCCAAAACCACCAAAACCCTAGGACGGGATGAGTTACAGAAGAAAACCCAAGCCGAATGGGATGGCAGAGGTTTAAAACTCAACAATGTTTTAGATATAGAACTGAAATTTGGTATTTATGTTATTGCATACAAACTGTATAGTTCCAGCAGGCTGAATAGTGTACCTTGCGAAGCTGTAGATTTGGCATATAAAATTGTAAAGAAAAATATGGAGTTTGACCTAGCTGATGTATTATTAAAACAATTCAATAAAAACATGGAAAGCATAAGGACTGCAAAGACAAACCCTTGTAAATTTGGTTCTTTGCTAGTTTGTTTATTCTTCTATGTACAGAAATTTTTTCCATCCAAAGGTACAGTTGTATGGAGGAAAGATACTCCAATTTTGTATCAAATAAATGAATTCATAGTAGATATGGGTATGAATTTTGACAAAGTAATGGACAATTATTTTGAAGATTTCAAGGAAAGGATGAACAATAGATTTAGAATACCTCCAAAACTTGTTGAAGAGTATAAGGATGATGTCTGTTTCATGGTTGACTGTGACAAGGTATACATACAGGTAGTTAGACCCCGAGTTGCATGGGTGAAACCTCTTCCATATGAGGTAAATATTGATGAAACCAGGGATATCATTGAAGTACTGGTAAATGAGCCAGTAGACCCAAGGCAATGAATTTTTGGTACTTATGATGAAGCAAAGGCCAGAATTGAACTAGAAATCAAAATTCCACAGGCCATCAGCAAAGGTAAAAGGAAAATGGCCAAACTAAAAACTGAAATGAGTTCTCTTATGGTCACCGAGGGAAAAGGTGAAGATAAAGAAAGTGAAGAAGAAAAAGAAGGAGAAAAAGAATCAGTAAAAGAGCAACCGGCAAAGAAGAAAGGCAAGGTAATCATTACCAAGCCCAAGAAGTAGCCTACTACAATATTCACTCGAAGAACGAGAAAAGGTATTCAGGAACCTGTATTGGTCAAACCTGCACCTACATTCGAGCAAAGGCTCAAAACATTGGAAGAAGGAGCTGGCATTGCAAATTTCAAGGCATTGAGATTTGAGACAAGGACTGATGCAGAGAAAATGCAAATTGAGGAACTGGTACTTAACAAAATGGGAAAATGGAAATACTCCCCGGACCAGATTGCTCCTCATATCTCTAAAGAACTACTGGAGAGAGTACAGCCAAGATGGGAGTTAGCCACCAAGACGGTAAAAGATATATATGAGCAATCCCTGAAGAATCTTCAGCCTAGTCTCACTGGAGCAGAGGTAAAATCTGAATTGAAAACCTATGAAGGTAAAATGATGATCAGATTCCACACTTGTTTAGTTTTGATCAAAGATATAGAGCATGTTGTAAATGATGCTACAAACATGTGGAAAAACATCTATCATCTACATAAGCCCAGTGTAGACCCAGTAGAAATAAAGGATGATGACAACAGCAGTAGCAGTGATGAATCAAATAGCACTCCATCCATCACAGTTACACCAAGAGAGTTGCATGCAATGATGGAAGAAAAGGAGGAAGAAGACAAAGAGGAAGAAGCTAAAGAGGAAGATAAGGAGGATGATACGATAAAAATTGTAGCAACAATTATTGCATCCCTTCCTCACTCCCCAGACAAACCTATGACATCATCAAGGTTGGAGTCAGTTTCAGCAGGTTCATCTACACCAGTTTTACCATCTACACCTGCCATATCTCAGTTCCAGGTATCATCAGTGGAAGTGACTACCACTTCATCTACCGAGCTACATCCCTCTTCATCTACCGAACTGCACCCCTTTTCATCTACTGAGTTAGACTCCTCGACTCCATCATCATCAGTTGGCATTGTTGTAAGTTCTCAAATTTTGACAACTCAAATTTGTTCTACAATTTTGTTGCCATCTACTTCAGGCACAGTGAGCTCAGATACTATATTGCCGAGTGTATCACCATTTTTGGCCAGCACTCAAATTTTTGACCCTGTACATACTTCTATTGGCACTCAAACCTCAAACATCCCAGTTTTTACTGCTAGTCCTTCTATCTCTACTGTTGTGTCTATTCCAAAGGTCAAACTAGTCATCCCAAAAGTCAAACACAAGCAACCATTAAGACTTATGATCACTAGAAAGGAAATTCCTGAAGATATTGACTTGGACACAAAGATAGTAATTCCAAAGATTGACTTTGATAATGCTACCATTGAAGAAATGAGGTATGCTAGTCAACTTATTGAGAAAAAGGCTACTCAGATGCAGTTAAGATCAGAAAGGGATAAGGAATATAGGATAATTGAGGAAGCTCGGAACATAATTACTGAGGCTATAGGTGTTGATGTTGATACTTCTCAACACATTTTGATTCAACTATAAGAGGCAGTTACTAAATTCAATGAAGATCCCTCCGGACAAGAAAAGCTAATTGAACGTGCAGAAAAGAAATTTGATAATAAGGTATTAGGGCACATTGCCCAGAACATTGCAACAAATTAGGTTGCATTAACCTCAGTTTTGGCAAATATGGAAAATTCTTTTAATAATGTAACATCTCTTTTTGCTAAACTTTGTGATGTTACCGAATACACTAAAGGAATAAGAGAAAAACTAAATAAAATTGATGAAGATCTGAAGGTAAGCGCACAGAACTTGAAGCTTGACCCTAGTTCAAGTTCATCTCATCACCTCAGAATCAAATTTTTGTCAGAGAAGTAGGCAGAGCTATTGAGGGAAGAGGCAAGGATCCGATCTACATTGATAGATATTCAAAACATGATCCTTCCCATCATGGATTCAATGCAGAAGCATATTGCACATTCAAAGACATTAATCCATGATAATAACTTCTCCATTGCAGATCATGTGATTGAACTTTCGGCTGAAATTAAAATAGCTCTTTCTACCTGCAAAATTTTGCAAGAGAATTGGGATAAGACTCTCCAGCTTATTCTCCAGGTACATTCAGAGTTCATCTCTCATTTTGGTGTTTCCATATAAGTATATATATTCTTTATTCTTTGGCATTATTGTCAAAAAGGGGGAGATTATTGTTGGATATGTATACTATGGGTGAATAAGTGTTTTCAAAAAATTTTACAAAAGAAGAGATATACAACTCATGTAAATAATGTATGTACATTCTATGGGGGAGTTGTATATAACAAAGCTATTCTATGGGGGAGTTGTATATAACGAAGCTATGTATATTCAGAATCAGTCATCAGCATGTCAGATAAATTTTGTCTCATAAGTGTTTTTGTCACTAATGCCAAAGGGGGAGATTGTTGGCATTATGATACATTTTTGTCATTAGTTACAACACTTATTGGATTCTGAATGCTTACCGAGCTCACACCGGAAACCAAGCTTTACCTAGTTCTCAGTGTTTACCGAGTAATTAAGGTGAACAAAGAAGTCAGTGTTTACCGAGTAATCAAGGTGAACAAAGAAGTCAGTGTTTATCGAGTAATCAAGGTGAACAAAGAAGTCAGTGTTTACCGAGTGATCAAGGTGAACAAAGCAATCAGTGTTTACCGAGTGATCAAGGTGAACAAAGCAATCAGTGTTTACCGAGTGTTCAAGATAAAGAAAGGAATCAGTTTTGACCGAGTAAGGATGTACTAAGATGTAACCGAAAACTTCATGATAACCGAGCTCCTGAGGTTATCAAGGAAATTAATTTTTACCGAGCTCAGACGGATATCAAGGAAACTAACTATCACCGAGTCACAAGGTTCTATCAAGTATTTCCTTTGATCACCAAGCAACAGTTCAGATAGAAGTATTCACCGAGTGACATCTCTTCTACCGAGTCTCCAGTGGTTACCGAGTTCAGAACTATTCAAAGTGTTTAGTATGAACTGTGCCTTCACTTCTACCGAGTGCATGACGATGCCGAGTAACGCAGTGGACGCCGAGTATCAGAAGGACACCGAGTCAGTTCAGTGAACCCAAGTTTTTACCTTGGGCCGACTTTGTATAGAGATTTGCACTTGTTGTTTTAGCCGACCTTACATGTATTGTTTAGCCGACCTTGCATGTATTATTTATATGGATAGTATATATATGCAATGTATTGTATCATTCAAACAACAGTTATGGCAATGGTAATGAGTGGAAATGTGAAAGTGTGAATGTGTGAAAGTGCGAAAGAAATACATGCGTGCGAAAGTATGTGGGCTGAATTGTGAAGATATTCAGCAGGTCTAGTTTTGAAGTAGAAAAGTTTTATCTATCACATCAAGGTGAATTAGAGCATAGCGGATCTTATCAGCAATTAGTTGTAATCAGATCCACTGTTTCATTCTAACAGGTGAATCAGTTTTTGAAAATCCTTTAACAAGGTAGACTTAACAGTCTTTTGTAAATCTCCTAACAGAGTGCATACTTTATTGTATGTTTGGAAATCCTCTAACAAGGTGGATCTAGCGATCCTTTGTGCTCCTAACAGGGAAGATCACCAGAAGTGGTCATTGTAAGCCTTAACCGGCCAACTTCATACTGCAGTAACAAAGCTTGTGGGTTTCATCCCCACCCCAGTTTTACTTTCTATTTGGAAGGTTTCTGGGTCACCAAATCTGTGTGTTCAAGTGTTGCAAATGATTTTGTTTCATGCTTACAATAGGTTACTTGGATGAATGATGAATATATCAGTATACAGTTTTATTGTTTGAAATTTTAGAAGTTACTGATTCACCCCTCCCCTCTCAGTAACTTGTCATATCTTGAATATTTCCAACACATGTAACAACAAGATTACACTAGTTAAATCAATGGTAATATGCTAAATTAGACATAGGGTTTCCAGACATTGTTTAATATGCCTTGCACATTCTAGTTCCTCAACAAAGTCGAGTATTTAATTAGACATTTGTTGTTGTTGATTCATGGTATGTTTATTTTATTAAAATGTAGCAACACAAGATTCACATGGGATAAAAAGAGGATTAAAGCATCACTATCTGAATCCTCCTTTTTTGAAAGAATATAATTATCTTAATTAAAAATTCACTAATTGAAAACTCCAACTATTTTAAAATAGATGTCAAGATCATGAAATCCATATCATATCACATATTATCTTCTTTCAACCCTCTTTATAATATTCTTCAAAAGTCACAAGAATAATGTACACATCTTAACCAATTCTAGATACATCCAGATTGTTGTTTCAAGAACAATCAATGTTTTTTTTCCTTTTGAAAAATACCACTTCACCTATTCTATTAATTTTAATAAAATATTTCATTTAGAGTTAAAATTAATGGAGTCAACCAAGTGACCTAAATTTGAATTCCTTAGGATTTGAATATATCTAATATGCTTTCAACAATATCGTAATTGACCATAAGTAAAGAAATAGAGGTTTAAGATGTCTCATTAAAGTTTTTTATTCTAATATAGAAGTAATATTAGAGGTATACGATGTCCCATAAAAGTTTAAATATTCTAATTGAAAAGTAACATTAGAGGTAGGTACAACAAAATTTATTTAATGCACTAATATTTTTCAAAAGTTAGGTACATTAGCAAGGTTGAATATGCATGTTGGCATTAGTAGGTGGACCATTTCAAATATAGTGGAAAAACAATTGATCCATCTTATGTAACTTGGTCCTTGTGTTTGTATTAGTAACCTTATGACTATTATGGGTATATTTGTTTTATTTTTTAGCCCATGCTACTTACTATTGAAATAGGACATCTAATGTTGAAAGTGAAACTGGTGCAACATTGTTTGTTTTCATCAATATTATAATACTTAACTTTTATTTTTGGATGCTTCTAGCTAGTATTCCATTTTTGATCTTTATCTATTGCAAATGTCTTTGCTAACAATATTGTATTCTTCAGCTCATGATGAATTGTGGATGCCTCCTTTGGTCACTACTCCAATATTGCCTAGTGCATTGTTGGCAATAAGGAGCATGCAAACATCCTTGACTATGCCAAGTACAACTAGTAAAACCTTTTTTTGCTATATTTTGTAAATTGATATTCATGCATTGTTTTTTCTTATTGGGTGGATTTTAAACTTATGTACCTATTTTGTACACTAATATATAGACCTTCAATTGATAGAGAAACAAAGAGCAATATTATTGAAGCTAATCCATTTCTTAGAGCAGCCTATGTCACTGGTACTAGTTCATTTTAAGGGACATTATTGTTGAACAAGAAAAATATCTTTCCGTTAAAATTATGAAAGCTTCTAGGTGCTTTAAAATTGTTACTATTTATAATGTAAGTGTAGTTTACTTTTACATAAATCATTTTGGACTGATAATCCCATGATGTTTTTGTACGAAATAATATTTTCTTTGATCATGTTTTTGTTATGACATTAAGGCTATTTGGACCCATCGTACATAAAATGTATGCAGTTTCATATCATTGCTACAATATTTTTCTTTTCTTTCATTTATTGTACTATATTAAAGTTATTAATCTAACAATTTTATTTATAAAAAGGAAGGTGGAATGACCAAGGTCTTGAATTAAAAAAATCAGCTCATTACATCTTTTGAGAACCTTTTTGGAGAAAACATTTTTGACACTACCCTACTTCTCAAAAGAGCATCAAAACATATAAAGACTATGAGGGACCAATATAGAAGGGGTCTAAAGGAGAACCTAAAGTACGACCATCCTCCTATGATTCTCCTTATGGAGTGGAATGAAATAATGGAAGATGCAAAAGAGAAAAGGCTACATGATTATAAAGAAAATGAACCAGAAGAGGTAAAAGAAGGTATGCCATGATAGTATTAAGTAGAATGTAATCATGCACTAATTAGTGATCTTTGTAAATATATAATCTAACATGTTTCAAACTATTCATAGACTGTAGGACACATCAGTGGCTGCAAAAGTGAGACTAGAAAAGGTTGGCCAACACAAACTTGTCTCTTCTTTGCTTTCCTTTTCATCTCTTTCTTTCTTCTCTTTTGATCTTTTCTTTTCTTCTTCCTCAGTTTTCATTTTCCTTTCTTCTTCTACAATTCTTTTATTATCTTCTTCTTCCTTTCTTTTTCTATTTTTCTTAAGCAATTGCTTCTTGGCTTCTTCTATCTTCTTCTTTTCAACTTCTATTAGCCTCTTTTCTTCCTCAATTTGTTTCAATTTTTCTTCAACATCCTTGGTTTCAGGTACATTTGGTTTAGATCCATCAAATGGATTGGTATCATCAATGTTAAGAGTAACATTGGTTTTATCGATCTTCATAGTATCACCACTTAGGGATACTTTTGAGGTTCTAGGAGCTAGAGGAGATGTTGTTTGTGACAACATCTGACTGATAGCTACTATTGTCTCCTTTCTCAACTTATCTTTCTCACCAATCATGAAAAAAAATGGTCTTAATTTTTTCCTCAAGTATGAAGTGAGGTTATTTAATAGACTCTTAATCTCATCTTCATCATCAGTCTTGTAGATTGTCCTTAGCATAGACTTCCAAAGTTTAAGGTCTTCTCCCTTGTTGGAATCTTTAGTCTCTCATAGACTTTCTAGTTTACTACACCTTTGATATCTTTCGTACTAGGATCACTTGCTATGATATATCATATAGTAGATATATCAATCTAGTCCTTCTCAAAATTATTGTATAAGTCATAAAATTTTTTCATCTAAACAAAGTCCCTCATTGGAAATCATTTTGTTAATCTTTTTGATCTTGAGCTTCCATGGTTGTCGACCTTTTCCTACTACTTGCTTAGGTGGCGTCACCTTTTTAGCTTGTTTGGTTTCCTGTTCCTCAACCTCTTTATCATCACTAGATTCAATTATCAACAATGCTTTCTATCTCTTGCTAGGTCCTGTAGCCATTTGTTTGACTCTCTTTGCCTTTGCAATCATTGCTTCAACCGATCTCTCTAATTTTCTCTTATGTTCACTAGGCTAAACATCAGATATTGTAGCATATGGTATTCTCTACTTCAAATATGTCTCAACAACTAAAACTAGCAAGGGTTTTATGTTTAATACACCTTGCTTCAATGTTTGTCTCATGGCCTCAAATTCACTTTCTTACATTCTGCCCTCAGATAATGCCTTCTTCATGATTGAATCAACTTTCTTGTGAGATTATTTCTCTAGGGTTTCTTGATGACCATGTGGTGTAATCTCATTAAAGGTTCCAAATCTATATTCTTATTTGTCTTTATTTGAATTCAACAATACATCAATGTAACCAATTGCAACATCATTACTCAACTCATAGCTCAAAGGATCTAAAAATGTTTCTTGAGGTTCCACTGCTTGGATGTAAGTGTAATTTGTATCAACTAAAATATATATGTCTTCCTTGAACCCATCCACAATTGTAGGCGAGATCCTAAATCTTTGTTTCATCAAATTACCACTATCCAATACCTTTTCTCTAGGGTGCCTTCTACATACTTCTATAATATTTTCCATAGTGCATATGTCACTACTCATTATATATGTTATTGATAAGTAGATAAATCTCTTTAGAACATTTTAAAATATGTGATTAATCAATGATTGGAATCTAAACACACCATTCTTTGTTCTCTTAATCTTTTCCAAGTTTTCCAAGAGTTGCATCCTTAGTATTTCAATTATATTTACCTCTTCTTTCTCAACACATATCTTATAAGATGCATAAATAAATCTAGCTAAAGGTTCATCTATCTTAGAACTTGCACAAAAAAAAAAGCAATAGTTCTACTAAGAAATCTCACATCATCCTTCTTGACAAAGCTGATTACCATAGCCTTCCCATTGTATACTGCCTTTGTATAACTTTCTACTTTTTTCTTAACCATCTTTCAACTTATGGGTACACTGCCTTCTTTGCTAAGACTACTTACCTCATGTACAATGTCCGTAGAAATGTCTACTATATTATCTTGCATCCACAATTTCCCATCATGTATCCTACTTAATATGATTTTAGTCCATTCATCTGTATCTAGCTCATGGAAGAAATGATACTTAAACAAGTATAATTCCCTTAAATGTTCAAATTTGGGCTTTATAGTCATGTTGAGGTTAAATACTAGTTCCATATCCTTATTCATATATTTAGTACCAACTGACTCAAACTTGCAATTCAAATAATTTTCTATGTCTTCCAGATAGACTACATTATTTAGAGTAATAGACAATATAGAGTTATGGTTTTCATCACTAGGTTTTATGGAAACTATCTTAAACTTATGTCTATCCTCACTCTCAACACTATGAACAACTGACATATCCATGATTCTTTATCAACAATATCTTTTACCAAATAAATTTTGTAGAAAAATGATAAAATACCTCTTTCCGAAAATAGGGTTTGCTTCAAAATCACTTTGACAAGTCACTTTGTAATGTTCTTCACTTCAAATGTGTTGGTAATGAAGCAAAATCAATTCTATACTCCATTTATCTCCCAACTTGAACTTGCATTAATTGCTTACTTTTGTGAATATGAAAAAGTTGTTACTTGCATTCTGCAATTAGATAACTGCTCAAAATAATCTATCCAATCTTTGGATGTCACCCAAGGTTTACTATAGCCTCCTTTCATTATGAAAAATATCAATAAAACTTTGCATCATGAAATTCTTTGTAAAAACTTACTTTTCATCTTTTTCTATAGAATTAATCTTCACTATACTACTAGTAACTCTAAATTTCATCATAACTTCTTTAGATGAGCTACAAAATCACAAGTGAGTTTAGGTACTATCTAAACATAATACGATACATCATTTCCCAACTTCGCTACCTCTAATTCAATTTCTGTCTAAAGTTCTCAAATTCTGATATTGTGAACAAGCTTAATTCAACTTAATTGAATCAAACTCAACAACTAACTTCAATCTTCCTGTCTCATCATCATCTAACTTTTCGTTTGAGATGTCTATTCATTTCAAAAATGCTTCATTAAGTTCTTCTTGAAGTTCACTTACAAAGTTTCTTTGCTCTTCATTCTCTTTGCTAGTTTTAGAGTTCCTTTCATGGTTCCTTCTATCATTTCTTCTGTTCCCAAAGTTTCTTCCATTATTTCTTCTATCTCCAAAATTTCTATCCATTATGTAGTACTTTTCTATGTGTCCAAATTTGTTGCATAACTAACATACATGTGCTCTACTTCTAGGATTCTGCTAACTATCATGTACATGACAATTCTAAGCAATGTTCCCTAAGTTGTTACACTTATAACACACAATTAGTCTTCTATTTTCATAATATCTTGGACTTCTCTCAATGTCCTTTCATTGGATCTTCCTCTATCTATAGGGTAAACATATCTAGACATTCTACTATTTCTCCTATCATTATCATACTTAGGTTTCCTACAATCAATTATATTATGACCCATACCATGACAAAATAAAAGTCTTTAACATGATTAAATGACTTATTAGTAAAATCTCTTTTCATATGACCTATTTTATTACATAAGAAACACTTACCTCTAGATTCAAACCTAGTTTCCTTAGGAGCTTCCACTTGCTTTAGTTCATCTAAGATTTTAGCTTCCTTGTTTTGCTTAACTTCTCTAGGATTCTTAGAAGATTGAATGGATTCAATCTTGTCATTAGATTTGTCTATTTCTTTTGGATTTAATCTAATCTCAGGCTTCCTCGCAGATATGTTAATTAGATAGCCAAGACAAGTCTTGTCATAAGAAGGTCTCTATATAGAGTTTGAATCATCAAGCTTTTCTTTACTAGAATAAAGTTTCTCAAGATGTTGTTTATAACACTATGTCAATTCACCTTTCACAATAGTATTATACTTAAGGAGTTCTTCATGACCTTCTTTCAATGTTTCAAGTTCAAATGTTATATTTGCCAGAATTGTTCTCAAATTTGCATTTTTAGTCTTCAAATTAGATTCAATTTTGCTAGGATCATTTCTCAAAGTCAACTTTAGATTTGTAATTTTTAATTCATGCTTAAAGATCTTGTATTCTATTTTCAGCTTTGAATAGTCATCATTAGTGGTTCCAGATTCAATAGATTCGAGCTTGGATTTCAAATGTTCAATCATTTCCTTCAATTGACCAATGTATACTTTGGAATCTTCATATCTATCCTTCAACTTATCTCTTTCTTCAGTAAGGAGATCAATTTGTTCAATAGCTTCTTCAAGGTTCTTCTTCAATTGATCCATATCTATAGGGATCTTACTTAAGTTGTTAAGCCACTTCAAAGTAATTGTGCTTTGATACCAATTGTTAGAAGTAGGGATTACTGAGAGGGGGGGATGAATTAGTAATCTAAAAACTTTAGTTACCAACTAGATATTATTACTTACTTTAAACCATGCATAACCAAGCAATAAAGTAATGATGAATAGTAACAATAGGAATGTACAAAGATAACTCATAACACAATATTTTGTTAACTAGGGAAACCCTCGCCAAGGGAAAACCTTAGTGGGGATGATACCACTAGATAATATACTGATATATAACTTCCTTATTAGAGGATCGACATTGTTAGGATTCAATGAGAAAATTTAGTACAAGTAGTCCCTCTTAGGATTTGTATCCCTATTCAAAAATTCCAACCCTCTTAGGAGTTGTAGTATAATGTATGCAAGAAGAGCCCATTGCCCAAACATGTAATTTCAACTACAACAAGAGCTCACTACTCAAACAAATAGTAATAAAATGTTATGCACATTGTTATGCAATTAGTTTATGTTCAAAACTAACACCAAAAAAGAAATTTATCAACTATTCAATTTGATTTACTTTTCATTTGACCAATTTACCTATATATCATTTGGTGCACTAGATTCTTAGGTATGGCTTTCAGATTCTTTGTGTAGGCGTGTAGCCACGACTTTATAGCCTTCCTTCAATGCAATTTTTCTATCTTCATCCATGAGCTCTACATTGAATTCTATGCTTTTTATTTTTTGCTTAATATTGTCAATTGTGCATGTATGATTTGATTCAAAAAAGTTGTTTGCAACATATATGTGTGTGTGTGTGTGTGTGTGTGTGTGTGTGTGTGTGTGTATTTCTGCTTCATTTGGCTTGTTGAAACTTTTAGCAAATTCTTTTTCTCTTTTTAGGTTATTCTATAGTTGTTCATTCTACAAATTTAATGTATTTATCTCAATGCCCTTGATATTTAACTCATGATGAGCATTCATCATTTGGCTTAGGGTATCCAATTGCATGTTTGAGATCTTGGATAACTCTATTGACTTCTCTTCCAATCTGTTTGCCAGCATTCTTTTGTCTTCTTCAATCATGGCCTTGTCTTCTATAGCTTTCTTCTTTTGTTCAATCATCTCATACAGCATAATAGCTTTAGATTCCTGTTCCAACTTGAGATTTCTTATTTCTTTAGCTTGTGCTCTATTCTTCTCCATTAGATCTACAATTGCTGCATCAAATTCATTGTAGTTACCGTCTGCAAATAGCTTTGTGGTGTCAATCTCTTTGTGATGTGTGTCATTTTATGCTATGGAAATCTCTTTCCTTCTCTTCAAGGAACTCTTCAAAGCATCTCTAGCTTCATTTAGTTGATGTACTATAAGATGTATTTCAATCTCTTGGTTCTCAATAGTCTTTCCCAATTTATAGACTTCCATTTCAAGATCTTTCCTCTAAGATGCAAAGCTTCTTCTTCTAAGAACTTAGCTATGATACTAATTGATCAAATTAAAAATGGGAAACATGTACTTCTGAATCAGAAGTTCAAACTTCATCTATTGAAACTTTCACCATTCATTAGATGCATGTAATAAATGAACTGAAAATAACATGTAAAGCACATATATCTAAATCATGTAAGGATATAATCAAACACACACACTTAACACAAGATATGATTACCCAGAAACCCTCCAAATGAAAAGGTAAAACTGGGGAGGGGATGCCACCCACAAGTCTTGCCTACTGCAGCAATAAAGTGTAACCAATTATGGTTACATTGTTTGACTATGAAACATAATCTACCCTATGAAAGGCCTACCCTATTAAAGGCTTACAAAGATTGTTCATTCCCACCTTGTTAGAGTATTTCAACACCCTATTAGAAGTGTGCCTAGTTAAAGGACTTTAGAACATCCACTTGGAATGTCACCCTATCAAAGGATTTACTACAAATTGTTAGGACTACTCCTCCTAGGAGATTTAACTAAAATCACCTATTAGGATGTTTTAGCATAGATCTTATGATTGGCTCTAGTTGCCTAATTAGAGATCAAATCCATATAGTGTCCTTCTTGATCCTCTTTGATCTAATATAACAATTGTTGTGTCCTTCTATTCTTTGTTCTCCTCCAACTAATTCTACAATTCACACTCACTGCTAAGTCACCTTGAATGCTCTATGAACAAATTTGATCATTCACCCCTTGTTACCTCTTGTAACATTATCTCTTTCTCATTCAATTCCTTATAATTTTTGGGGCTTTGTCTTCCCTTTGTCTTCCTTATAAAGACTTTAGTGGCTTAGGGTTAGGCATAGATCTACAACTAAGATTCATTCTTTTTGTTGTTTAATCATTCCTATTTTCATGTAGCCAATCAGAAAATAGGAATGATTAAACAACAAAAAGAATGAATCTTAGTTGTAGATCTATGCCTAACCCTAAGCCACTAAAGTCTTTATAAGGAAGAAAAAGGGAAGACAAAGCCCCAAAAATTATAAGGAATTGAATGAGAAAGAGATAATGTTACAAGAGGTAACAAGGGGTGAATGATCAAATTTGTTCATAGAGCATTCAAGGTGACTTAGCAGTGAGTGTGAATTGCAGAATTAGTTGGAGGAGAACAAAGAATAGAAGGACAAATTTTTTTATTATATTAGATCAAAGAGGTTCAAGAAGAAAACTATATGGATTTGATCTCTAATTAGGCAACTAGAGCCAATCATAAGATCTATGCTAAAAAATCCTAATAGGTGATTTTAGTTAAATCTCCTAGGAGGAGTAGTCCTAACAATTTGTAGTAAATCCTTTGATAGGGTGACATTCCAAGTGGATGTTCTAAAGTCCTTTAACTAGGCACACTTCTAATAGGGTGTTGAAATTCTCTAACAAGGTGGGACTAAACAGTCTTTGTAAGCCTTTAACAGGGTAGGCCTTTCATAGGGTAGATCATGTTTCATAGTCAAACCATTGTAACCATAATTGGTTACACTTTATTGCTGCAGTAGGCAAGACTTGTGGGTGGCATCCCCTCCCCAGTTTTACCTTTTCATTTGGAGGGTTTCTGGGTAATCATATCTTGTGTTAAGTGTGTGTGTTTGATTATATCCTTACATGATTTAGATATATGTGCTTTACATGTTATTTTCAGTTCATTTATTACATGCATCTAATGAATGGTGAAAGTTTCAATAGATGAAGTTTGAACTTCTGATTCAGAAGTACATGTTTCCCATTTTTAATTTGATCAATTAGTATCATAGCTAATTTCTTAGAAGAAGAAGCTTTGCATCTTAGAGGAAAGATCTTGAAATGGAAGTCTATAAATTGGGAAAGACTATTAAGAACCAAGAAATTGAAATACATCTTATAGTACATCAACTAAATGAAGCCAAAGATGCTTTGAAGAGTTCCTTGAAGAGAAGGAAAGAGATTTCCATAGCATAAAATGACACACATCACAAAGAGATTGACACCACAAAGCTATTTGCAGACGGTAACTACAATGAATTTGATGCAGCAATTGTAGATCTAATGGAGAAGAATAGAGCACAAGCTAAAGAAATAAGAAATCTCAAGTTGGAACAGGAATCTAAAGCTATTATGATGTGTGAGATGATTGAACAAAAGAAGAAAGCTATAGAAGACAAGGCCATGATTGAAGAAGAAAAAAGAATGCTGGCAAATAGATTGGAAGAGAAGTCAATAGAGTTATCCAAGATCTCAAACATGCAATTGGATACCCTAAGCCAAATGATGAATGCTCATCATGAGTTAAATATCAAGGGCATTGAGATAAATACATTAAATTTGTAGAATGAACAACTATAGAATAACCTAAAAAGAGAAAAAGAATTTGCTAAAAGTTTCAACAAGCCAAATGAAGCAGAAATACACACACACACACACACACACACATATATATATGTTGCAAACATCTTTTTTGAATCAAATCATACATGCACAATTGACAATATTAAGCAAAAAATACAAAGCATAGAATTCAATGTAGAGCTCAAGGATGAAGATAGAAAAATTGCATTGAGGGAAGGCTATAAATTCGTGGCTACACGCCTAGACAAAGAATCTGAAAGCCATACCTAAGAATCTAGTGCACCAAATGATATATAGGTAAATTGGTCAAATGAAAAGTAAATCAAATTGAATAGTTGATAAATTTCTTTTTTGGTGTTAGTTTCGAACATAAACTAATCGCATAACAATGTGCATAACATTTCATTGCAACCTTCGTTCCTATCACAGAACCTATGCGTGATGAAGGCCATGATGTGCATCATATTGGTGGAGGTATTAATTTTCTATTGGAAATTAATTATACAATTATGAATACAATTTAACATCTTTAATTGAAATTTGACATGTAACTTTTTTTTGAATATTTTAGAGTGTGTTGAACATCATTGCGAAGGAGTGGAGCATGTTCCAAGTGTTCAACATGTTGACATGGTAACAAATCAAAATGTTAATGTACATGTTGTGGCATTTTTAGGTAAGAAAAATGCATGTTATATTGTACTAGTTATTTAAATACTTATAACAGTTAAAAAAAGAAAAAGAGTATGCCAATTTAACCCATTTACTTGTTCTTTCAACAAAGCCCCCTTTAGTGAAACAATCCCCTACTCCTCATGATAGGAGGAGGCATCATAATTTGGAATTACATGTGCCACAAGAGGAGGAAAATGAGGAAGATATTGATTCTCCTATTAGCCTTTCTCTCTCATCCTAATAGCTTCCAATCTTGAGCTTCACTAAGCACTGCTCATTAACCATGATCTTATGGTCATCTTACACATAAGCAATATAGTATGGACAAGGGTGTTTCTACCTCTTCAGCTTCAACTTGATGACCACTTAGTAGGACTCTTCAGTTAACCAAGACTTCTCCTCTTTTAGCATCTTTAGAATGTGAGGATTTGGAATCTTTGTCAACATGTGCAAATTTGGCCTGGCCTTCTATTATTTTATCTATCCTTCCTTGGCATTGGGTACATTCAAATGCTCTATTCCCTTCTTCTCCATAGTGAAAACATTTCCCATAGAAGCCACCTCTTACAAAGCCTTGTCCTTTGCCTCTTCCTCTTTGATGTCTATTATCTTGATCATGGAAATGATTGGAATTGTTTCCCCTATGGATCTGATTGCTACATCTAGCTACATCATTATTCTTTTGATCATCATTATGACCACCATAAGATTGTCCACCAGATCTTCCACCATGAGCTCTTGCATTATTCTTATTGTCAAAATTCTTGCTCGGTTTCTCCTCGACTCTTAGGGAAAACTATTATGCCTCCTCAATACTACTCATTTGAACTAGACTCATCTCATCTTGAATGTTGGGCCTTAACCCATTAAGATAATGAGAGACTTTCTCCTTGTCAACCTCTACATGGCTAGTTCTAATGAGAACTTGGTAGCACTCTTTGGTATACTCTTAAAAAAAATTTCCCACTTGTTTCAACCCTTGCATCTTCTCCAATAGATCAAGCTCATAATCCACAAGGCTGAATTATTGCTTCAGTTTATCTTTCATCTGATCCCATCCAATGATTTTGTTCTTTCCCTTTCTATTTTTCTCTAACTAAACCTCCTACTACCAAATCTTTGCATGTCCCTTCAATTTTGCCTTCGCAAACTTGGCCCTAGTAGGATCATCAATATCTTCATACTCAAAGTACTCTTCTAGGTCATTGATCCAATATATCATCTCTTCTAGGTTAAGATTTCCTAAAAATGTGGGAGTCTCAAACTTAGGTCTTTTTCCAATCTTGGAGATGGCCCTAAAAGGCCTTTTTTCCTTTGGGTTTAAAACTGCCTCTGCTTCAGCATTTTCTTCTACTTTGTCCTCATCCTCATTTTCATCTCTCATAGGAAAATTTATTCCTCTTCATATTTGTTCTTCCAATCCTTGAATTTTCTTTTGGATTGCTTAGAAACCCTCTAGTGTAACACCTACAACTCTTCCACCACACTCTCTTCATGGAGGAATTTTTGCACTTCTACTGAAACCCTAGTGCAAACTGCCTCACAATCAATGATCTATCTCCATGCTCAACCCAAACCACAGTCCTAGTATGAACTGTCTCATATTTGACAATCTATCCACACACTCAAGAAACCTAGCTCTTAATACTGTAAACTCATAATAGAAACAAGGAAACAATAACAAATGTGAGAATGGAATATGGACTAGTGCCCTTCCGTTGAGTTTTCGGACCTCATCTGGGCACTCTAAGACCTTCAACAGTGAGCCTAAAGATTTTTTTCTAGAAATTGTTCCACCAAAAATCTGCAATAACTTATCTGATACTTAAGCTAGAGGAATGGGATTTTTATGGTAGGCTTATATCTCTAAAATGAACCTTCCTATAGAAAATGAGAACATTTTGAGTTCATATGAAAAACTTACTAAAAATAGCAAGTTCCCATAAATAGTAACTACCCTATTTTATTAAAATAGAAAAGATTGAAAATAAAATATTTTGGGTGATGTAAGATTGCCCTTACACCTAGGATGCCCCTACATCACCATAGTTCAAAAGGTGTAGCATTTTTACCTATCTTGACTAGTACTATATTCAATGTATAGACAAACTTCTCTCCAATACTTCTTTGATACACTCTTCTCAATCAGCAATGATCTTGCACGATCTTTATTTATATGATTCTCCTTTCAGCTATCACATTCTAAGGAGGGTTTCTTGGTGTTAATGGTTGCTTTTAATTCCTTTATCATTGTAGAATGTATTGAACTCATTTGTAATAAATTCATGACCTCTATCGAATCTCAAGCACTTTAGACTCTTCCCTATTTCTTTTTCAACTCTAGCTAAATACTATTTGAATAACTAAAAAGCATCAGATTTAGCTTTAAGGAACATCATAGTTATCATCCTAGAGTAATAATCAACAAATAGAATGAAAAACATATCTCCATAGTAGCTTTGAACATCAATAGGTCCATGTAGGTTAGTATGAACCAATTCTAAAATATCACTAGAAGTATATTTTTTTCTCTTAAAACTAAACTTGGTAATTTTTCCCAATTGACATTTTTTACACGTGGCATTATCAGGCTTCTTTAGTTTAGGATACCCTCTTAATTTCTTCATCTTACTAATATTAATTTTTTTTTCAAATTTTACATGACATAGCCTCTTGTATCATAACCAAACATTTTCTTCTTGTGCAAACAAACTAGGCTAAGTTATTGAGAGGGGAGGGGTGAATAAGGAACCAATAAAACTTTATCTTACTTTGCCAATTAATCCTTCATATAATATTTTGATATAATTACATGCATGAAAGAGTGAAAGAAAAAAACATTCATAACACTTTGACACAAGATATGGTGATTGAAAAACCTTCCAAATAGAAAGTAAAACTGGGGTGGGGATGCTACCCACAAGCTTTAGTACTATAGTACATAAAGTTAACCTATTAATACTTATGATTGATCACTTCTGGTGATCTTCCCTATTAGGAGCAACAAGGACTATGAGGTTCACCTTGTTAAAGGATTTACAAACATATGATGAAGTATGCACTTAGTTAAGAAATTTACCAGAAGACTGTTAAATCTAAGTTGTTAAAGAATTTGATTGATGCACTTGTTAAGATAAACCAATGGCTAACTTTTGATCTGCAACTTTGATTTGCTAAATGAGATTCCTTGTACTACAATGATTGCCTAAGTTTGATAGATAAATCTCTACTGTCCCTTGTACTATTTGTAGCCTTCCTCAATTCACACTCTTGCTCATCATATTCTTCTTCACATACTTATTTGGATATGATACAATGCATTACATATATACCAATCCAAATTTCAACTTACTAGAGTCGACTACATTAGAAATTTCATCATAATTCACAAAGTTAGCCCAACTATTATAACTTAGGTTCTATAGACAAACTTGGTGATATTTTGATACACATAAAATATTGTCAATACTCAAAAATCTTTAGCACTCAGTTGAACTTGAATCTTGGTACATACTAATCACTTCCAAGTAGCTTGAACTCGACTACCACTATGTGACTCAATGAACACTTATAAAAAATAGTAGCTATTAATTCAGTCAGTTGCCACTACATGACTCATTCAACACTAGATTGATATTGTTAACACTATGAGCTCAGTAGATAAGGTAAAAATTGGTTAACATACCAGAGATTGGGTAACACTACAATCTTCTTCACTTCCAATAAATATCTTCGTAGCCTCTACTATGCTCAATTTTCATTGTATATTGTCATTGAAGTTTGATAAACATTATGTAGCTTGGAAAACACTATAAACTAACTTAGGTGTTGGGTAGGAACTATATTATGACTACTTGGCTTAGGATCAATTAAATCACTTGGTTAACTCTACAGGATTAATGATAAGCTTGGTAGAAATTGTAGAGCTTGGTAGCAATGTAACCATTTGACTAAGTGTTGAGTCACCGATAGAAAAATTGACATTAATGTCAAAAATATCCTTCTTTGGCATTAGTGGAAAAATACTTAATCTAACAAAAAATATGAATATTCAAAACTATAAGTAAAAAAGAAACTTCCTTTATCATTATTCTAAGTCTTCAACTCAGTTTTGACTTCCAACCAATGTTTCTTAGTAACATACTCCATTTTTTTGATTTTTCAAAATTGCTTTTGTAAAAATTGCTTATCTGTACATGTCTATGTATAATACTATACTACTCCCCCATGAATATATTCCTCCTACATACATCTAAAGTATAGTAATCTTTTCTCCCTTTTGTTAATATATTCTCCCTCTTTATACAATATACAATATCTTCTCCCCCTTTTTGACATAAATGCCAAATGTGTATAATAGTTATATGTTAACACTAAAATGTGACAAGAAATTAGAATATCTATTAAAAATGAGTACCATAGTCTTTGTTAGAAACAATAGTCCACAAAGATAACTAAGAGGGGGGGTGAATTAGTTATCCAATTAAAACATTTATCAACCTTAATTTATCTTAACCATTTAATTAAAGTAAACATCAACCATAACAATAT
Source organism: Cupressus sempervirens (assembly GCA_028749045.1). Taxonomy (NCBI): domain Eukaryota; kingdom Viridiplantae; phylum Streptophyta; class Pinopsida; order Cupressales; family Cupressaceae; genus Cupressus; species Cupressus sempervirens. The sequence goes on from CM053784.1 coordinate 293,510,131, forward strand.
GCACATACATAATTACAATAGATATGTTAACTAGGGAACCCTTGATCAGAGGGAAAACCCTGGTGGGAATGATGCCCACAAAGATATACCAATATATATATTTCTTGTCAGAGGATGGACCCTATTAGGAGTCTATAAACACATTTGGTACATAAGAGTCCTTTTTAGGAGACTTTGAATTCTTGTTAGGAGATTCCAACCTTGTTAGGGGTTGTGCCAACCCTGTTAGGAGTTGTAGAAGATAGAAGAACCTACTATCCAAATAGCTTTTGGGGCAAGACCACTAAACTCACTATCCAACTGATCTCTCAACTATTCCTTTTAGAATAATGTTTGTACTATGCTTTAACCTCTTTCCTCTATCCTATCAATTGGACCAATCATTGTCAAACCTTGTAGACTAGGTCACGAACCTTGGATCCAAATAAAAAACCTTAGATCACTAAATAAAACCTCGACAATGAAGTTTTCTCTAACTTCACTTTGCTCTACTTATCTTTGCATTCTGATCTTCGTGCTTCTTACAATTATTCTTTCATCCATACATAAAAAAGGTAAATTTCCTTCCTTTATACTGAATCCATAAAAAAAATTCCCTGAGTTAGCCATTACACCTTCTCAATTAATTATTATAGGACCTCATTAAGAACACGTTACACTTAGAGATAGCATCAATCAGTTGTCTTGTAACTTGAATAAATTTTTGTACATGTAATATTATGATGAGAGAGCTTAGCTATGGCATCATCAAAATTTATTCTACACATATTTAACCTTTCTTCTCATAATAATGATTCTGCTAAGACATATAACAAGTTTACCAGAACATGCTTCTGTAAACTCTATCTCAGAATAGTCATCACCAAAACTTGCATAACTTCTTCCAGAATTAATGGCTTATGCTTTTGAGGTTAGTTGCATATACTATACACTTAGTAGTATCTCTCTTTAACCTCACTTAGTAAAAATACTCAATGATCTATCTATATCAATTTGATCTTTCCATTGTTCTTCTATCAAATAACACAAAAAAATGCTATGTTGACATCAATGACAAACACAGTCATGAATGTAACATATAATCATGATAACGCTCTAATCATGTTTCCATAATACTCCCCCATAGAATTATCACCAATGTTCATGCTTCCAATAGTCTTGTCCCAATTCTCTTGTAATACCTTACTTGTGTGCATGGAAATTTGAACTTCTATTGATAATCTCATAATGTGATCAGCTATGGAGACATTATTCTCATAGATGAGAGTCTTTTAATATGCAATGCATTTTTTCAATGCATCCATGTTTGGAACAATCATGCCTTGAATGTTTTTAAGTGTGGCCCTAATTCTAGATTCTTCTTTCAATAAATTTGCTTGTAGATGTGTCAAATATTTGATCTTTGAGCAATGTGCAAAACTATGACTTGGGTCAAGTGACAACTGTTGTACACTTTTCTTCAAATCTTCAACTATCTTGGATAGTTTATTCTTGATCTCCATTTTGAATATAGATATGCCACTCAATTTGAAAAATAATGAAACAACATTATTAATAGATGTTTCTAGTGAAACAAGAATGTTAGATAAATCTACTTGATCTATTACAATTCTCTATTCAAATTGTTCCAACACTCTATTGTCAAAGTTTCTTTCATCTTGTTGTAGTAGTTTGTCCTTTCCATTAAAATCTCAATTAAACTTTCTCATCTATTTTCAATTTCCTTTTAAAATTTCATCATGAATTTGTTGTGCAAGCTCATTTGATGAGTACTTCCATTTTCCCAATTTTGTCATAAGCATATCCTTAATCTAATTTTTTTGTTTTGCATTCTTGAACTAATATTCTTTCACAATTTGTTCTATTGGGTTCTACTTCTTGGTTTTTCACTCTGATGCTTTGTGTCATTGTTTCTTGCAATTGTGACATTTACCTTCAAACTTAGGTTTCTCTTTATATTCACTTGCTCTATGACCATGCTTGTTGAAACTATAATACTTTTCATTGAATTTTGCTTTACCATTGCTCCAACATTTGTTTAATGCATGACCTATCTTACCACAATGATTATGAGTAGGCCTTTTGTTCTTTTGAGATCCTTGCAGATATGATTCACCTTCTTCTATATATCCTATTCTAGCTTTTTTGTTGTACCTATACTGAATTTGTCATTCAATTGATTGATGGTTTTCTAAAATTTCATCATTCTTTCATTGGTTTTCTTTTCAAATATGAGATCATTCTACAATCTTTGATTCTCTAATCTTAGATTCATAAGCTCTTCATTTTTTCTATTAGGTTGATCAATTAAATTTTCTTTCTAAAGGGATGATTGTTGAATTTATATTCCTTTTCTTCTGTCACTTCTTTGCCTTTGTATTTTTATTACATGACTTTTCATAGTCTGACTAATTGGATTTCTTCTCTTTTTAGCTTTATGACTTCTTCTTGAAGATTGGAATTTGTTTCTAATATATCTTTGATTGCTTCATCAAATTCATCTAAATTTCTTTGTAGACATATTATAGTGCCTCTCATGTTTGCAGTTTGTACCATGTTATATTTTGATTCAAGAGATACTTGTACTTATGTTATTATTTTTGAATTTGAGATGACATCAAGGTCAAATGTTATACTTTGATTTTAGTATCATAGATGTTATACTACTATGTTGTGCAATGGATCATATTACATTTTGATGCCATCTTGAGATGATAGTATGTTTTAGGATGATATTTGGTTATCTGGTAGTGGACATATCTCCAATTATGTTATGTGATGGATTTAATGCTATGGTTATTTACTTCATTCTTTCTTTGTCATGATCTATGAAAATGTGAGTGATCTAAATGGATTATTTAAGTATATTTGAATAAATGGTTAAATTAGGCTATTTAATGTATTTATTACTTAGGCTATTATATTGTATGCAATTGCACTTGATCGTGTGTTTTAGTGTGCAGGAATTATATCCCTAGTAGTGGCACATGGAGTTCGTGATTTAGCTATTCATATTTACCAATGTCATCCATGTATGGTCAACATATTTGATTTAAATTTTTAAATAAACCTTCTAGTGATTTGATAAATTTGGACTCATTTGTATTATGTGATTAGACTAGCAAACATGTCTATGCATTTAGAGTTTCGCATAGTCACAAAGTTGTTAAGGCCTTTTGTGATTTTGGTTTAAGGGTTTTTGAGCTTTATTTAATTGATTTTTAATTTTTGGCATCTTTTCTATAGATGAATTCCAATTACTTGGAATAATTTGTTTTCATTTGGGTCAATTCAGGGTCTAACTAGTTTAATTGGTTATTTACCCTAATCAATTATTCACTTGAAAAGTGAATAAGTATTGAAAGAGGAAATTAATTTCTCACTTCTCACTTTTGGAAATTGAGAATTTGAGAGCTTTTTCCAAAATCTACTTCTAGTGGATTACATTTCTATTTTTTGTGATAGCTATGGGCATGAGATCTTTGTGAGGTCAGTCTCGTTAGACCCAGCTTAAGGAGACCTTGCTTTGTCATGATTTCCAGTAGCTTTTGCAGGTTATTTATTTTATTATGTTTTTTCCTATTTCAGCCCCTTGTTTTGTTAGGTAGGGCTCTCCCATTTTTGTTTTTCAGCTTTATTTATGGTTATGTCTCTGGTAGCTTTTTTCTAGAAGGCTAAGAACTAGTATTCCCCTCTATTTCTATTTGTTGGTTCTGCCTAGTTGGTTAGGTATGAATTTTTTTCCTAATTTTTGGGGTGAGGGTTTGGGGTTTCACATTTTTATGCTAGTCATTTTTGTATATGGTCTCTGAACCCAAATTTTATTCTATTTTCATGACTTTTGTACCCAAATACCAAATGGGTTTTAATTTTAGAGTTTTCCAATTTTGGGTTTTTTACCTTGTTTTGTGTACCACCCTATTTTCTCAAGTTTTCATGGCATGATGTTGGTCGTGGCCCTAGATCATCCATTGGGATGTTAGTTAGATCATTGTTGCACTCTTTTGGTTCCATTGGGATGTATGTCACATCCATCCTCTTGAGTGGTTATTCAATTGAGTGTTTTATTACTTGTGTTCTCATCTAGCCCTTGCTTTTTTGATATTTGTGATGGTGGTACCCCAACTCACAAGCACATGTGTGTGCATATATCGGGTGAATTGCAAGGCCTAAACTCCTAGTGGTAATATGATTGAGTTATATCTTTGGGGTTAGCTTGGTAATATGTATGCGTACAGGAACTCATAATTGAATGAATATGTGTAGGGTAGGGCAACTTCATGGATAGGCTTCTACAAAAATTTTGGTGATTTTTCCTAGGTTGACAGGTAGAAGGCTTAATTAGTGATAACTAAATAAAATACTGGGTGGTAATAAAACTAAAGATAATTAAAATGTGTGAGCACCCAATTAAGTTTGAGGACATAATTCATGAGCCTTCCATTGGGAAGAGAGATAAGCACACTACTAGCTTGGGCTACTTGATTCTATGTTATTTCTTCTCTTGGTGATTCCCTATATAGTAGCCCATTTAGTGTCTAACCAAGACTTGTTGTACTTGCATTATCTCATGATCTTGGTTTCACTCATCTTACTATTTGGTGTGAGTTGTTAGCCACGAGTGTTTTCTTTATGTGCATTTGGTGTTGGATCATTATCTCCATCAGCATAATGGGAGTGGACCTACAAGTTCCATGTGGTGAGGAGGCATAGCTACTTGTACCACTAATGGGGACTGGTGTACAAAGATAGTCTATTGTTCTAGTGTGATCATTGCTTGATGTCTTCTCTTGATAATTCAGGTTCTAGAGTATGCTTTCTTGTGATTTGTGTTTTCATTGGAATTCTTGTATATCATGTTTAAATTATGTTATTTATTTGACACATTTCCTTATTATGATGTTTAGCATAGGATTTAGATGATGTGATTTGATTAGTTTGAATATCTACTACTTTACTTGTTAGCATGTTAGATTTCCTATTCTTTTGATGTTATTACACTTCACCTCATACAACAACTCTAACTATTTAGTTGGAAGTTTGGGATGTTACACATAGGAGATGGCTAGGACCTTCAAGGTCTCATGATTCTATTATGGTTGGGGGGAATTGCACACGTAGTTTTTTTGTTTTAGCTCATTGAGATGTTTCTTTCATTTCATTTCCTTCACTGCTATGTTTAGATGGTTGGAATTAGTTTGTGTCTTTTAGGTGTTTCATGTTTGAGTGTCTAAGCCTTGATTTTTGGATCTAGTACTCCCTAGTGTGGAGGAATAGTTACACCTTTCTTTCATCTTTAATTTCCATGCTTTTTTTAATGGTTTCTCACACAAGAGTGTGAAGTTTCATATGGCTTTCTACATTTCTTTGCATGGTTACTTGTGTTTCTTCATGGGGTTCTCTTTGCTTCTTCACATGGATTTTTGCATTTCTTTGCATTGTGCTTTTCACTTCTTTGTGTGGTTCTTTGTACTTCCCCATGTGAGCCTTGGCACCAGTTCTATGGTTTTGGTGGCTACGTCAAACATTCCTTCATGCAAGAGGGTAGTTTCTCATGTGGCTTGGTGCACTTCCTTGTCCAAAACTATCATTTGTGTCTTCTCACATGAAAAATAGGGTCTATCTCTGATGTTTTTTAGAGAATGCAATTTGGTGATTTAAGTACCCTTTAGGACTACTTGTATTACCATGCTTTGAAAAATCACTAATTTTATTGTATGTTTTTATCTTTGGTTTGTTGTGATTAGTAGTTGTTGTTTTGTTCAGTAGTGGTTTTTGGAGATCCCTTGGTGTTTGGATGGTTGGTTAAGTCTTCCATTGCAATCTTCTTGATCCTCATATGTGTTATATCATGTGCATATGTACTTTTTTTTAATTTTTAAGCTTGGCTTATATTTATCCTTGTTTGAAGGATCTCTGGGTGGGACATTACGTCTGGTATCAAAACCCATGTTGTAACATTGGAATCTTTGTGTTATGCTTCCACCATGTCATTGTTTTCAATATGCATGTTATTATCTTATGGTTGTTATTTTAATTTCTTGTATTAGTTCATGCTTGTGTCTCTTATGTTTTGACATTTAATTTTGACCTTATGTTTTTGCTTCTATAGAGATGCCTCCTGCATGTAAACCTTGTGGTCAGGGTGGTAACCAATGAGTTGTTAATGAAGAAGAGAATCAAGAGGAAGAGTGTCAGGATGGTGGGGGAGAATAGGATAACAACAATTAGGGTGGTATTAGAGAATTGATGTTGATGCTACAAGATATTCTTGCTTTCTTGGGGCTTCATGTAGAGGAAAACCAATGCAACAATGGTTGGGAAGAGGAGTCTCATCATGGAGATTCCCACATGTCTAAGTATAGAGAGGAGGAGCATGAGAATTTCCGTACACCACTAGGTAGCCAAAGGAACCATTAGGGTGGTAGGGACTAAGATAGTGAAGATTCCATCTATTTGGATATCATGAAATCTCTTCAACAATTCAAACTGTCATTCTATGATGGCAAGGGAGGTGGCCTCAAGGTAGAGTCTTAGTTATTGGACATGAAGCATTGTTTTACCATGTATCCATATGCAACCAATCTGAAGGCTATTTGTGTAATTATGAAACTGAGGAACCATGCATCCATTTAGTAGAATATTAAGGTATAGAAGCTTCAAATCAACATCACTAATCTCACTTGGGAGATCTTTGAGGAGAGGTTTCAAGAGAGATTTCTATCTCCTTAGTTTAGGGAGGCTCGTGTTGGTGATTTCCATGAGATCAGACAAAGGAACATGATAGTGGATCAGTACGAGATTAGATTCTTTGAGCCTAGGTAGTACTCATGCTACAATCATGATGGGGTACTCCTTACTTATCATTTTATCTGAGGCCTTAAGGATGCCCTTATTGGAGAAGTTTGTATGCATCAATCTAGGACTCTTATCCTTGCTACAGAGAAGGTACAAATTGAAAAGACTAATTTTCCTAGAGGGTTCAATGGTAAGTTAGGCTCTCAAAACCATAGTGCACAAAATTTAGGATAAGATGGCTAGTTTACTCAGCCCTCAAGAAAGAGCCAAACTTAGTCAGCACCCTTGCAAGGGGGTCAAGGAAGAAAAAAGTGACAAGCCCATTATTGGTGGGATAAGGGTGAAAAAAATTCTAGTGCCTCTAGGAAGAAAGGAGATGACCAGAGCCATGGTCAAAAGTCCCAGCAAAATCAGCCTTCTCAGAGTGGTTAGCTGAAATCTAGTAAGGGAAGTGAACCTTATTCTAGTGTTGCTCAGGGTGGTCATGGAACTAATTCTAGCATTGGGGGAAACTATTACTCTTGTGTCCAACCTAGCCATAAAGCATTGGGATGTCCCATTAAATCATCTAGAGGATCTGATAGAGGTACAAGTAGATTAGAGCCCACTCTAGGAGATGCAAAAAGGAGTCATCAAGTCTTTGCAATAGTTGATAACTGTCAAGCTAAGCACCAAGGTATGGTAGTCAAGGCTATAGGTACATTGCATTCTATTTTATCTTCAATTTTGTTTGACTTGGGTGTTTCTAATTCTTTTATTTCATTATCTCTTGTTTAGTGATGTTGGCTAGTAGTAGCACATTAGGTCAATAGGCGGTAGGTTGAGCTAGCCATAGGATCCAAAGTGGTTATAGACTCCTTGATCAAAGGTTGTAGTTTGAACTTGGGTACCTTCACCATCATAGTGAATCTTCGTATCCTACCTCTAGGATCATATGAAATTGTGTTGGGCATGGATTGGTTAGGTTTCCATTAGGAAAATATAGATTGCCATTGTAAGTTGGTATAGTGTGTTCATAACATAGGTGGGAAGGTGGAACTTTTAGGGATCTAGAGACCAGTCTCACTTTGGATGATCTCGTCTAACCAACTAAAGCAGAGTGTGCAAAAGGGATGTCAAATGTTTCTAGTTTCTATTAGTGAACTTGAGGAAGTTGAGAGTCATACAATGATGCTAGATGATCACCCACTCCTTCGTGAGTATGCAAATGCATTTCGTGATGAGATACCTAGTATGCCACTACAACATGAGATTGATTTTTGGATTGATCGTGTACTAGGAGTGGAGGTTATTTCATGAGCTCCTTACCACATGACAACTCATGAGTTAAGTGAGCTCAAATTGTAGTTGGAGGAATTGTTGTCCAAGGGCCATATTCATCCTAGTGTATCCTTGTGGGGTGCACTAGTCATCTTTGTGAAGAAGAAAGATGGATCATTGCATTTATGCATTGACTACTGGGAGTTGAATAAGGTGATGGTAAAGAACAAGTATCCTTTTCTAAGGATAGATGACTTTTTTGATAAAATGAAGGGAGTGTGAGTGTTCTCAAAGATCTATCTTATGTTGGGATACCATTAGCTTTGCATCCAAGAGGTTGACATTCATTGGACAATGTTTTGTACATGGTATGGGCATTATGAGTTCACGATTATACCCTTTAGGTTAATCAATACACCATCAATGTTTATGAGTTTGATAAATGGGGTATTTTGCACTTACCTCAATCACTGTATCATCGTATTCTTGGATGACATATTAATCTATTTGAAGACTATTGAGGAGCATGAGGTCCATTTACACTAGGTATTATAGTGCTTGAGAGACTATCAATTGTATGACAACTTGAATAAATGTGAATTCTTCTATTGAGAGGTGAAGTATTTGGGGCATATCATCATTGGTGATGGTATTGTGGTGGATCCAAAGAAAATTTGAGCTATCATATATTGGGTGGTACCAACTATTGTTTCAAAATTTTGTACTTTCATGGAGTTGGAAATTTATTACCATTTCTTTTTGAAGGATTTTTCACATGTAGCTCATCCCATCACTTCTCTTCAACATCAAGGGAAGAAGTATTTTTTGTCAGATCTATGTGAGCTAGATTTTAATACTCTTAAGGAGCTTTTGACTAGTGCACTAGTCCATGCAATGCCTAATCTTGTAGGAGATTTTATGGTTTGCATAGATGCTTCATTGGTAGGTTTGGGTGTGGTGTTAATGCATGATGGTCAAGTGATTACATATGAGTCTAGAAAACACAAGGACCATGAGCTTAACTACCCCACTTATGATTTGGAACTTATGGCCATAGTGCATCCTCTTATTCAATGTAGACATTTCCTTTTAGGATATAGGTTTGAGTTGCATGGTGATCATAGGAGTTTGCAGTATATCTTTACTCAACCAAATCCAAATGCATGATAGCATTGTTGGACGGAATTCCTATGTGAATATGACTTTGATGTTCACTACATTAAAAGGAAGGAGAATGTCATCATGGATACTTTGAGTAGGAGGCAACATGAGATATCAATGTTGTCACTGGGAGTGGATTTGTGAGGCCATATCTTGGAGGCTTTGCCTAGTGACACTTGGTATCAGGAAGTGAGGGCAAAAATTGAGTTTTGGTGTACCCTTGAGGGGAGGTTTTTAGGTTATTTTCTTGAGTTTTATGGGTTGATGTGACACTTGGGGTGCATTTTTTTACAAGGGTCTGATGATCTTCATACCTTGGTTTTGTTAGAAGCACATCATGCACCATATTCTACACATCCCAGCATCAAGAAGATGCATGTGAGTCTTTAATAGTTGTACTTTTGGGCAAGGATGAGGAGTGATGTTGCTGATTTTGTTTCTAGATGTCTTGAGTGCTAGAGAGTAAAGGTAGAGCATTAGCATCTAGTGGGTCTTTTGTAGCTACATATCATTCTAGAGTGGAAATGGGATATGATATCTATTGATTTCATTATTGGGTTTCCTATATCATCATGATAACACAATTGTATCATGGTGACAATGGAAAATTTTTCCAAGGTAGCACATTTTTCACCCATGAGGATAGCCTACACAACTTCTTTTGCAGTGCATATTTTCTTGGAGGATATTGTTGATTTGCATGGGATCCCTCATCAGATCATTTTGGATAGAGATCTAGTGTTTACTTTGGCACTATGGACATCTCTTCAGCATGCTTTGGGTGTGTAGCTCAATTTTATTTTGGCTTACCATCCAAAGACCAATGGATAGACTAAGAGAGTGAACTAGGTTCTTGAAGACATGCTTTGCATGCAGGTTCTTGAAATTCAATGATGACAAATTAGGCTATAAATTAAAATAAACTTAAATAAATATAAAATTTCCTTAAAACCATTAAATTGCAATACATTGATTTTTTTTGTAACTATTGTGGATTCCTAAATGTAGAGACATACTCACAGGTTGAGAAAAATGCATAATAAATTTGGATTTTACCAAATAATTGGGTAGGTTATTATTTTATTATTTTAGTTAAAACATATACTTTGCCCATACAAGGACAACATTGGCTCAATATGAATGGCCAAATCACTAACTCCACGTGCCACTGTTGGGGATATAAGTCTTGCACAGTAAACAACCTAATCAAGTGCAGATGCATAATAAATAATATAGCCCACGCAATAATGTGTAAAATTGCATAAATAATCATTTAATTAGACTCATTCATATACTCCATTTAAATCATTCATTTGCATCATAATTAGAGTCTATTACAAAAATAAAGTAATTTTTTTGTAGCCCAAGCACATCAACCATGAATGTGATGATGTCCATCATATAATCAAAAAAAAATTTTAAAAATTATATTCAAATACAAAAAAAAACCAGATATCATCATAAAGAATCATGTCAAATCACTAATATCATTATGGAGATATGATCAAACTAAGCAATATAGCATCTAACATCTATCATCTATGATACTAGCAAACAAAATATTGTCAAGTCATCGAAGGATCTCATATGCACATATACATAAATGTCATAAAGTATCTCTCAAAAAAAATAGGCCATGGAACAAAATGAAAATAGGGGAGACACTACAATTTAAATCCTTGTATATATTTAAGAATGAACCCTATTGAAATATTTGATCTCTTAATAAATGAATCTAGACAATCATCATCATTCTAGACCCCTAAGAAACCCTTGTTGTTTATTAACATTATATATTTAGTTTCCACCTTGTTGAATTGATGCAACCTTACTTGGTTGCTTTATGAAAAACTCCAATTAATTTTTTTATTTAACCAAATTCAATAGAAAATCATCTCAACAAAACAACAATGAGGCCTTTGTCTTGAATTATGAATCCCTCCATATTTGGGTAGTGAACAAAATTTGACCAATTTGATTCCTTTTCAAATGGTGGAAAACCTATGTCCCTCTTCATTTAGTCTTATTTTACAAAATTATAGAGATGGACCTTACCATCTCTTTTCAGAATATCCAAGATCTTACATATCATTGTGATTTCACAATCAAACAAAATTGACCAAGATGTAACTCCATGAAATGGTGACTATAATTTTTCATATGTTTCATTCCCACTTTTTGGTCAATGAAAGTTTTTTGACTTTCATATTTTTGAAATGAAAAATTCCTTAAAGAAAGTTGGTGAAAAGGAAAAGGGTATGGTTAACTTGATGATATTAGATGACATCAATAGGTCACTTTAAGTGTTTGTGATCAAATATGATTGGTCAACTATAGTTTATAATGAAAGTCAAAGATTGTTAACAGACCCCTAAGGGTTTATGAAGGGTTATAGAGTTAGAAGATCTTCATGGTAGTTTTAGGCATTTCTCCTAATTTCTTGCATCTTCAAGGCATTGTAAAATGAGCCCTATGATAAAAATGGATTAGAGGTTTAGTAATGACAAAAGATCAAAAATTTGGAGATTTTTATAGAATACTTAGATGATAATTATAATAAATTAGTAGAATAAAAACCTATTGGGCATGGGGTAATTGTGAAAAACATGGATTTATAGCCTCTTCGTACTGATTAGAATATCAAAACTTTTCCATTTCTTGAAATAGTAGTTGTGCTTATGCACATCTTGTAAAACTAAAACCATGTAACTTACCATGTACATATATTTACATAAAAATAATTTAAACAAACATATTAACTAGATTATTAAAATATCTACCATTTTTTTAAAAAAAATCTCCTTCTAAGAATTTGGAAAACTAGGAAAAACAATAGTAATGAATTGCATACTAATACCTTTGGAATGTTCTTCCAATGCTCATATTTAAGAAGCTTTCCAAAATTGAAACAATTTCTAATTTAACAAGACACGGTTTCTTGTTCTTTTTATCTTCTCCCTCACACTCTATTGCAAGAATGGATGACTAGGGGGAACTTTTCTTTTCTTGTAGGTCTAGATGAATTATAGGACATAATCTTGATGGCAATGGATTGTGGAGATTAATATTTACAAAATTATTGTGCTATGTAATATTTATATTAGGTTATTTTAGATGTGGTTCTTCCTGATTTTGTGAAGAGATAAACTCTTGCACCTCTTCCAGCTTCTCATGGTCCATTTTCAGTGTCTCTATTGTGCCATAAATCTTTACATGTTTTTGTTGTAACTCATAAATATTTGATGAAAGAGGAGATGACTTGGTGCCTATGGATGAGGGAAATGCCTATAGATCATCTCAATAATTTCGTTCTTCATTGGACTTCTCTTACTTTGTTGAATAATATGCATAGGTTACAACCTAATACATATAAGAATGTTCTTTCTCAATGTTAGAGCTATCCTTAGGATCCTCTTTTTCATTCTCCATATCATGGAGGAATTTGTGTTGGAACAAGTGAATTTTTTATTTTTTTCAATAGGACCTGTGATTCTTCTAAAGCTTCATTAGTGAAGATTTGTTCCTTAAGGAAATGAACATCTTTTCTTTTTCTTCGTCTACTTCAATGAAAGAGATAATCTCTTTAAATAAGATGACTTGATCCTCCTCCTTTTTTATATTATTCATCTACAAAGGGATGAATGGATAGAAATTTCCTAGATCCTATTGTAAATCCCTTGTATCCTCTAAAGTAGGTGAAGACTTATGAACAACATGATGCAAATCCTCCCAAAATGATATATTTAGACCATTGACAGTTCATACAACCGGTCCACCCTTTTAGAGCGAAATGTTATGGGGTATAAAAAGTTTAAAGGGTGATGTTTCTTACAAAAGGAATGAAGGAATTAAAAAAACATAATTTTTTGATGGAGGAGGCTTCTTAAAGATTGATATGAACAATTGAAACTCTTCTTCTTGGGTTTGAAACTAAATTAACTTGAGCCTCATTTTATTGTCTATTACAACTTTCCTTGTATTTTTCTCCTTATTTTATCTTTGTTGGGCCACCATTACTTCCTCATGTTATTTTCATTGTGCCACCACTTATCACTTTTTGTGTTTAATATCCTTAAGAGATTATATTCTAAGTAAATATAAGGATACAAAAAATCTAGATATCTAACCCCTTAATCTATATATTAGTTCTCTACTACATTTTAATTTCATGTGATTTCTAGGCCCAACCCTACATAAGATCTCTCAACTTGCCACATCTCATATTTTAAAGATATATAGGAATGTTAAGAACATGATTGAAAACCAAGCCTAGGTTTGCAAACCTATCTCCAAGGTCCAAAATCTTATTCCTAGATAGACTATCATCCATAATAGATAAGAGAGGAGTAGGGGGGATAGGGTTAAGAACAAATGGAACATACTAGCCATTAAATGTTGCAGGGGAATTTTAACCAAAACAAGGTTGAGGTTTAGGTTGATATTGACCATAAGAGGACTAAGGGATAGTATCCTCATGATATGGATGGGAATAATATACATTTCTATTAAAGTAATCCACTCTATAGATTCATTGAGCTAATAGTTCATAAAAAAATTGGAAATATAAAAAAGATCAATGATGATATTATACATACCAACACTAGGACTACTTGAAACAAACAAATTTGAACTCAGATTCAGCATAGTGTTTGATTCAAATAGTTCCAAAGGACTTCAACACTAAGAAAACAACCAAATTATAATTGAGTGAAGCTTGTATTGGTCCATTAGAGGATTTCTTTAAACCAATTTGAACCTATGTCCACTAGGCTTGCCAAAAACTATTATCATATTTTTTTTCACTATTTTTAGGTGATGGTTAATTACCTAAACAAACTTGTGAAACATGGAAACAAAATTTTAAGTGTGGAAATTGAAATGTGAAGTTGAGTCTCCAAAGAAGGCCAAATTCCTTTACAATTAGGAAGCATTTAAACTTAAGTTCATAAGGGAAAAGGGAGAAGGATATATGAAAAAATGGAAAGGAAGTGACGTAATAGATAGGAATTGTGGTTTGTTAGATTGTGTTGATTGATCAACGAAGAACTATACATGCTCTAAGAAATTTTTTTTAGCTACTATATTGGCATTTTATAGCTAACATGGTGTAACTTGTTTTAACCCCAAAGAAGAAAAAATACTTGTATAAAAGAGATTAGAGTTAGGAGTTGTTTCATTGTGGGTGATGCAAAAATTGCTTCTTGTAATAGTATTGAGCTATAAGGGATTATGGATTCTAATCAAGTTGTAATCATTGGATCTTTATAATATAGGACTTTTTTTTTGGTGGCCATAGCCTAGGGTTTGGGTGAACCACATTAAATCTTGGTGTCTTGTGTTATATTATTGTCAATTCAATATTTTTTTATATTGTTTATATATGCATGCAACTATTATTTTTGTCTATGGTTTTATCCTAACAAGTGGTCTCATAGTGAGGTTGTTTTTTAGTTATCCTCTACAAGAAAGTATCATGGTTGAGTAGGAGTCTCACGGTTAAGTGGGAGCAATGGAAGATGAGGGTAAGCTAAGGGTTGACAAGTTTAATGGGAAGAACTTCTAGTTATGGAAGATGTAAATGGAGGACTATCCTTATTAGAAGGATTTATGGAAGTTGTTGGAAGGAAAAACTAAGAACCAAGGAACTATCAAAAATGAGGAATGGGATATTTTAGACAGAAAGGCACTTGGAAGCATTCAGTTATGCTTGGCACCATCAGTGACATTTAACATTACAAAAGCAAAGACAATAGAAGAGTTGATGGAAACCCTAGAAAAATTGTATGAAAAGCCCTCTACTTCAAATAAGGTATTTCTCATGAAGCATTTATTTAATATAAAAATAGAAGAAGGTGGATCATTTGTGGATCATTTAAATCAGTTTAATACTATTACTAGCTAGTTATCTTCTATGAGGATTAATTTTGATGAAGAAATCAGGGCTCTCTTGATTTTGTGTTCTTTGCTTGAAAGCTAGAATAGCTTGGTAATGGCTATAAGTAATTATGTTTCTAGATCTAATACCCTAAAATATGATGATGTGATTGGTGTTATTTTGAGTGAGAAAACTTATAGGAAAACCTCAAGTGGATCTACATAAAGAAGTGCTTTAAATGCACAAAGCAGAGGTAGAACAACTTAAAGAGGAAATAACTCTTGAAATCATTGGAAATCAAGAGGAAATTCAAAGGGGAAGAGGTCTCAATCGAGAGGACCAAATGGCTGCTAGTACTATGGAAAACTAAGGCATAAGAAGAAAGATTGTTGGACTCAAAAAAAAAATGAAGGAGATAAACCGAAAGGAAACAAGGAGGCAAATATGGTAAGTAACAAAACCAAAGATGATGCTTTGCTTCTGTCTTTAGAAAGTGTTGATGATTCATGGGTTTTAGATTTTGGTACTTCATCTCATGCTACACCTCATAGGGGTTATTTTATTGATTATGTCCAAGGGGATTTTGGGCTTTTTTATTTGGGGGATAATGAACCCTATCAAATTTTTGGAAAGGGAAAAGTTAAGATTAAGTTGCAAAATGGGAATCATCAACTACTACATGAGGTAAGACATGTTCCAAGGTTGAGTAAGAATTTAATTTTAGCAGGGAAACTCGGTGATGAGGGTTGTGTAGTTACTTTTAATGATGAAAATTAGAAGGTTTCAAAAGGTTCCCTTGTAGTAGAAAAAGGTGTGAAAGTAGGCACCTTATATCTTTGTACATGTCATATTGTTCCTTCTACTTTGATAGTTTTAGAGAAAAATGCATGTTTAAGAATAATTGTTGCAATTGAGTAGGGAGGACAAATAGCTATTGTAGATTTTGATACAGTGTTGTGGAACAATAGGCTTGGGCATATGAGTGAGAAAGGTATGAAATTACTTCATTCAAAGCAAGTTTTACCAAGTCTAGAATGTGTTAATATGGATTTCTGTGAAAGTTGTGTGTATGAAAAAAAAGGGAGTGAATTTTGTGAAGTCTGGGAAGGAAAATAAAAGTGAGAAATTAGAGCTTGTGCATATAGATGTATGGGGACTAGCTCACGTATCTTCCCTTAGTGGCTCTCATTGTTATGTTACATTTATTGATGATGCAACTAGAAAAGTATGGGCTTATTTCCTTAGAAATAAATCTAATGTATTTCAAACTTTTAAGAAATGGAATTGCTTGGTTGAAAATGAGACTGGTAAGAAATTAAAATGTCTCAAATATGATAATGGTGATGAGTATTGTAGTCATGAATTTGAAGATTATTGCTCCACTAATGGTATTTGTAGATAGAAAACCATTCCAAGGACTCCACAAGAAAATAGAGTGGTTGAATGTATGAATAGGACTATAATGGAGCATGCAAAGAGCATGAGGTTGCATGTAGGGTTTCCCTTAAACATGTGGGTAGAGCCTATCAATATTGTTGTATATTGTATTAATAGAGGTCCCTCTACTCCTTTGAGCTATAGTATTCTAGAGGAAGCATGGACTAGTAAGAAGGTGAATTTTCTTTTCTCAAGACCTTTGGTTGTGAAGCATTTGCCCATATAGATATTCAAAATAGAACCAAGTTGGAAGCTAAGTTAAAGAAATGCGTATTTTTTGGATATGGCATTGATGAATTTGGTTATAGGCTTTAAGATTTTGAAACTTATAAAATTTTAAGAAGAAAGGATGTCATATTCAATGTGAAAGTGTTGTACAAAGATCTATTGCAACAACATGAGAAGAAAGAAGATGATTATGTAGTGTTGGATAATACTCCAAAAGATGATAATTCAACAATTTTTCATGATGTCCAACAACCACAACAACAAATACCACACACACCAGTGAATGTTAGATGGTCAACAAGGCTAAGTAGACCTCCAAAAAGATTTTCTCCTTTGTACTCTATTTTACATACTAATGCTAGTAAACTTGAATGTTATGATGAAGCTGTGCAGGTGGATACTAAGATTCAGTGGTAGTCTGCAATGAAAGATGAAATGGACTCTTTGTTGAAAAGTAAGACTTGGTATTTATGCAAGTTGCCCGCAGGTAAAAAGGCTTTACAAACTAAATGGTTTTATATATTGAAAGAAGAGGATGGAGGTAAGAAAATATTTAAAGCCAAGTTAGTTGTAAAAGGATTTGCACATAAAAAGGGCATTGATTTTGATGAGATATTCTCTCTTGTTGATAAATGACTTCTATTCACATTATTTTAAGTATTGTGGCTATTGAAGATTTGCATTTGGAGCAACTTGATGTTAAAAAAACCTTCCTTCATGGTGATTTGTATGAAGAGATATATATGGCACAACCATAGGGATTTGAGGTCAAGGGTAAGGAGAACTTAGTATGTAGACTAAAGAAAAGTTTATATGGCTTGAAGAAAGCACCTTGGCAATGGTATCTAAAATTTGATAGTTTTATGCATGAGCATGGATATCATTTAGATCATTATTTTTATTTTAAGAGGTTGGATGATGATAGATACATTATTTTATGTTTATATGTTGATGATATGCTTGTACCTCAGTCTAGCATGGATCACATTAAGGGGCTGAAATGCCAATTAGAACATGCATTTTCTATGAAGGATTTGGGGGCAACAAAACAAATCCTTAGTATGAATATTTATAAAGATAGAAAGAATAGGAAATTGACAGTATCTCAAGTTGATTATATTGTGAAGGTGTTGCAACATTTCTCTATGGAGAATACTAAAGTTGTTAGCACACATTTACCTAGTCATTTGAAGTTGACTAAAAATATGTGTCCAAGGACACAAGAAGAGGAGGAAAAAATGTCCACGGTACCTTATACTTTAGCTGTAGGAAGCTTTATGTATGCTATGGTATCTACTGGACTAGATATTGCACATCCAGTGGGAGTCATTAGTAGGTATATGAGTCATCTAGGAATTGAGCATTGGAATGAAATTAGATGGATTCTTAGATATTGAAGAGGAACATCTAGTATGTGTTTACACTTTGGGGCTCTACTGCTGATTTATAGGGCTATGTTGACTTAGATTTGATAGGGGATATTGATACTAGGTGGATTACTATAGGTTATGTATTTACTACTGGTGGGGCATTCGTGAGTTAGATTTATTGATTATAAAAGTTTAATGCTTTTTCCACTACAGAGGAAGAGTATGTTGCTAATACTGAGGCAACCAAGAAGATGATATGGCTTTAGTTCTTCTTGGAAGAATTGGGACACCCTTTGAGGGATAATTGTTTGTTTATAGATAACCAGAGTGTCAATCATCTTGCGAAGAATTCTATTTTTCATTCAAAGACAAAACACATATAGTTTTGGTACCATTTCATTTAGTTAGCTTTAGATGATGGACAGTTAAAGCTAGACAAGATACATACATACGACAATTTGGCAAATATGTTTACAAAGGTAGTAACAACGATGAAGCTGAACTTCTCTTTAGCTTTAGTTGGTCTTTTAGACTAAAACAAAAAATTCTAGGGTGGTTTGATCTAGTGGGAGCCTCATGGAGTAATGGCATAGCTACAAGATTGGTCTCCAATTGGGAGATTTTTGTTTAGTGTGGAGCCTAATCAGTTCCCAAGTGGGAGATTGTTAGATTGTGGTGACTGGTCAAGGAAGTACTATACATACTCTAAGAAATTTTTTGGGGGCTACTATATCAACATTTTATGACTGACATGTTGTAAATAATCTTAACTCCAAAACAATAAAATACTTAAATAAAAGGGCTTAGGGTTAGGGATTGTTTCATTGTGGGTGATGTAAAAATTGCTTTTTGTGGTGGTATATAGCTATAAGGCATTACAAATTTTAATTAGGTTGTAATCACTAGATCGTAATAATATTGGACTTGTTTTTTGGTGGACATAGCCCAAGGTTTGGGTGAACTAAGTTAAAACTTGGTGTCCTATGTTCTCTTATGTGTGATTAAATATTTTCTGATATTGTTTATATTTTTATGTAACTGTTATTTTTGTCCATGGTTTTATCCTAATATGGTTGATCTCTACCTATGACTAAGCTCAATAAGAATAAAAACCTCAACATACACATTCCTTAAGTTTAATTCTCTCCCAAGAATAAATATGAATATTACAACTTAAGATATGCTAGATAGAAAGATATTCACAAGACAACAACTACTAGGAAGTTCTAATACAATATATATGATAAGATCAAAAAATAAACTCAATCAACACAAGGAAAGAAAATGTACTAAATTATTCAATGTAAGAAGAGGAAAAACAAAGACATTCATTAATAAAAGGAAAAAATAAATACAATATAGAGCATAAGCCACTTTAAAGATTCAAAGAAGAACCCCCAAGAATATGTAAAAACTTTTCTTTGTAGATCAAGCATAGCTCAATATTATATTTGAGTTCAAATCCCATAGGGTTGAGCCAAGAAAATATCCAATCAAGAGAGAAATCATAGACAAATATGCTCTCCTATGCACATAAAATAACAAAAAGGGCCCAAAATTGAATTCCCCATCCTTATTAAATCTCTTACCATCAAGAAGGTTTTCACTACAACTTGTGCAATAAGTGTGACACCAAAAGTCATTTTATGTTTAGAGCCATGCCTCTGATATTTGGGTAAAGGCATAAATTTATGATTAGATGGCATGTACAAAGGAAAACTACACTAGGAGTTGATGTGTCTTGAAGAAAGTAGCTAAAAAAAAAACTAAAATTTGATAATGATCTTTACATATATTTAAGATAAAACCCTAGAAAAATATTTGATCAATAAATAATTGATAAAGAACTCCATCGTTGTTGTAGACTCCTAGAAAAATATTGTTGATTGTTAGCATCAAATATTTATTTTCCACCATATAGGTCAATTGAGATTAATCGACATTAACCAATGAAATAAATCATGTGGCCCACCACACACCCTTACTCAACCACTTCATAAAAAATTACATCATTTTTTCCTAGTCAACCAAATTTAACTAAGAACCACCTCTACAATATAGAAATGAGGCCTTTGTCTTGAATTATAGATCCTATCATCTTTAACCCCATTTTGTTTTCAACAAAAGTTGAATGATTTAGATTCCTTATGAAATAAAGACAAAATTTTTCCCTCTATCGTTTCATTATTTTGCAAAATGATAGAGATGGATCCTACCATCTCTTTATGAAATAGAGAAGAGCTTACTTGTTGTCACCATTTTGTAGTCAACGAAGTTTTACCAGGATGTAACTCCATTGAATTGCGATAAGCATTTTCCTTATCTTCCATTGCCATTTTTTGGTCAATGAAAATCAGTCGATTTGAATGTTTGTGAAATGATGAAAACCTTTGAGGAAGTTCGTGAATGAGAAAAGGGCTCGATCAACCTCTAATGATATAAGGGGATATTACCATGCCACTTTAATTGATTGTGACTTGATATAACCAATCAACTGAATTTTATCAAAAAATTTAAAGAGTGTTAACATTTTTTTAGGGTTTATGAACTTAAAAGATCTTTAAGGAATTTTAAAGATCTTTTTCCAATTTTTTGCATCTCTAAGGTATTGTAAAATGAACCTTGTGATGAATATGGATCTTAGGGCCTAATGATAACAAAATTGCAGTAGTTATCAACTATTATAATGTAGTAGGCACATTAGTTATTTTTCCTTTCATAGAAACTGTTAAAATATTAGGGAGTGTAAAAGAAACCACTTTTAGTTATGTAAATAGAATTTGAAATGACATGAATGAAAATGTTTTTATGAATGACCTTTAAACTTTACTTACACTTTACCTATAATATGTAATTTTCTTTTGTATCACTAAATTTTTTAATGTGTCACCATAAATAACATGATCATACTTTGGATAGATTCATTGCCTCCTCTACTTGGGTGGTCACTAATGACTCCCTCCTAAAGTCCCTTCCACATACGGTGTCTAATCACAACCCATTTATGTTTAGATGGAAGGATTCCCCACCATAGGGCTCTCACACATTTAGATATGAAATCATGTAGAGCTCCCACCCATCCTTATGGAAGATGGTTGAAAGATGGTGGAACACCCCCATAACGAGTACTCCTATGTTGATAGTCTTTTATAAGTTGGATCTAATTAGAATTAGGTTAAAGGTTGGAGTAAGGTCAATTTCAAAGATATATATGTTACCAAGAAAAATCTTCTTGAATCACTTTCCCACCTCAAAGCCCAGCTAGCTAAAGGGAACACCTCACTAGATATTCAACACAAGAAAGAAAAGTGTAGAGGGGAGTGGAAGCAACTGCTAGACTAGGAAGAAACTTTTTGGAGGTAGCATTTGAGGGTTCAATGACTGAGGGAAGGGGATAAGATTACTACGTTTTTCCATAGGTCTACTAAAAATCATAAAAGAAGAAATATTATCAATACCCTTTAAAGTGAAAGGGGAGAAACCTATATTAACAAGTTATTGTTGGGGGCCTTGGCCGCCAACTCTATCAAATCCTTCTTTGCCTCTAAAGGAACTGACACAAGTAGATGTCATGACCAACTTTTGAAAAAAATCACTGTAGTGGTTATCATTGAAGACAAAAAACATCTTTTGAAAGGGTTTCATATGATGAAATTAGGCAAGATGTGTTCTCCATGAATGCTTACAAAACCTTGGACTAGATGGTTTCCCCCCAACCTTCTACAAAGAATTTTGGGATATTGTTGAGGTGGATGTATCTAGAATGGATAGGTACTTCTTCAGGATTGGTAAAATGTTAAGACAACACAATAAAACCTTTATTGTTTTGATCCCTAAACATTGTACCCCTATTTGTTAGAAATGTAATGCAAACTAGGTGGCTAACAAGGGGTGAATCAGGAACCGCTTAGACTTCTTACACATGAACCATTTTTTTCTATTTGTCTAATCTACTTGCATGCATGAAACATTAAAGAATTAAAGTAACAACACCATAACACAATATTTGGTAATCCAGAAAACCTCCTAGTAGAAGGTAAAATTGAGGTGGGGATGACACCCACAATTCTTTTCTACTATACTAATAAAGTTGGCCAATTAAGGCTTACAAATGACCACTTTTGGTAATCTTACCCTATTACAAGTAATAAATACTATTAGGTCCACATTGTGAAAGGATTTATACAATATAGTTTAGTATGTACTTTGTTAGGATTTTCTACAAGGATTGTTAGGTACACCCTTTTAAAGGATTTGAGACTAATGCGCCTATTATGATGAATTAGTAGATTGATCTCTAAAATTTAGCTTGATTATTGTTGAAGATCCTTTGAAGTAAATTGATCACCTAACTATGATAGATGAGTCTCTTCCTTTCCTTGTGATGCTTGTAGGCTTCTAGAAAATCTACCCTTTCATATTCGCTAATGCTTGAATGATGATACAATGAATAATACACTTTGGATAAGAAAAATATCTAATTCTTATATCCCTTCAAATAAATTTTTCATAGGTTAGGTACAATATGAATAGTTCCAAAAATAATCACCAAGTTGGCTCAGTGCAATAACTCAGCTCAATGTCATACTCAGGTGATGCTAGAAACACTTGGTCACCATTTTCTCCTTGGATAGCTCTGGAACTTGATAGATGTTGGGTGTTTATTTCACACTAATCACTTGTTAAATGCTTCTAACTTAGCTTACATTGTTCTTCCATCTTGATTATTGCCTTGGCACAAGACTACCCTACTAACTCGGCTCACATTTGAGCTCAATAGCCACAATCAACTTGGTTGACACTAGAGCTCAGTGTGAATTGTCAACTCGATTTCCACTATAACTTGATTGACACTACAACTTTCTACAAGGTTAACCTATTTTCTTGGATTCTTGATGAGCTCAGTTAACACTGCATACTAGTGACTCAATCGCAACTATCTTTTCATTATGACTTTAGTGTTTTGACACTAATTGACAATATATCTTTTCATGTGATTAAAAATTTCCCCCTTTGGCATTAGTGACTAAAACACTTATCATGAACTTATTTAGTCGAAATCCCCCTTTGAAAATGCTTGATCTAGTAGCTTGGTTTATACTAAAAACTCTGCAACTAGTTATGAATTTAAAGGCTCTATTTTTGGTTTTCCAAAAATTATTTTTGTTTTTCTTCTTTTTACATATCTTTCATGCTTTTTTACATATTTTCTCCTTACATGTATACAAATATGTATATATACTTCCTCTATATGCTTTCCCCCTTTGTACACTTTCTTTCCCACTTGTTTTTGTTACAAATGTCAAAATATTTACAAGGTTATGCCAAAATGAGAAAGAAAATCATGGTGTACCTTCAAAATCATATATAAGTCTTATCCTAGTTATCTTGCAGTATCTTCAAAATATGCATATCAATCTGAATCTTTTTTGATAACTTATACATATGATCTGCAAATGATAGATTTGTGTCCTTGCATGATCCATCCTTTTATGCATAATGTCCATGTGGGAAAGTAACATATCTTGAATGTCACCCAATGTTGCCCTTATTCTAGACTCTTCCCTTAGTTGTTCTTCCTTAAGATCTATTAAGAATCTAAATTTTGCAAACTTATTACAACTGGAGCTTGGATTAAATATCAACTGATTTGCACTATTTTGCAAGTCCTTGTCAATCTTGGCTAGTTTTTCTTTTATTTCCTTGGTAAAATTAATAAAATCACTCAATGATACAAAAAAAGATACAACATTATTTATAGTAGTTTCTAATGTAGAGATCAAAGTAGATAGTTTCGCTTGATCAATTGCTATCTTTTGTGCTACATTTTATAGCACTTTCTTCTAAAACTTTTTCTCATCTTTCATGAGAATTTTATCCTACCCATTAGTATCCTCATTGAACTTGTATACAATATCAATTAATTGATCAATGATGGGAATATTTTCATTTACCTCTATAGATAGAGCATCTATGACTATTTCTTTGATGTATTCCAATATTTGGCTCCTATCTCTTTTAGCTCTTAGCATTCTTTGCTTTTCTCTTTTCTTCTATAGCTCTCCCAAAATGTCCACTTCTTCAACTAATAGATTTGATTGGTCGTAGTTCAAGATTAAAATCTCCTCATCAAGATCAATGGCATCAACTGTATTCATTTTTCCCTTACTTTTGGCTGCTAAAGAAGGAATGATAGTTGTTCCTTTGTCAACTAAATCCTTCTATTGTTCTTTTGAATGATGCTTGGTCAAGACAAAGAGCCTAATGTTTAGTTGAGACTAATGGAGCTTGTTTCTCAATCAAGATTGATAGATCCTGTTGCTCGGTCAATACTGATGGGACCTATTTCTTGATTTCCTTTGTGATAGAACTTGGTGATGGTGTGATAGTCTTGACTTAATTGCTAGGTTGAACTGAGTTCAACTCAATTGATTGTTGCACAATTGTTCCCTTATGTGGAGTGAAGGGAAGTAATGTCATGACTTCAATTATAATCTTCTCAACAAGAGAGTCCTCAATTTTCTTAATCTCTAGAAGATCTCCTTCTTTCTTGATGTCAAAAATATTCTGCCATGTCTTTTTTGTGGACTACACATCATCTTCTATTTTATTTAACAAAATTTGGAAAGCTTTAAATCTAGAAGTATGTTTATCTACATGTTTAGAAACTACCTCCTTGATTTCTTTGTGAGAGAGATTAGGCTTGAGATTTCTTAAAGTCTACTCTCTAATATCCTTCTCTTTTTTGTTGCATTATCCAAATGGTGTGAAATATCCTTTAGTATATTTTTAGGAGCATGCCTCTTAAGCTCAAAAGGGTCATATTTCTAATTTTCCATTTTCATAATTAATGCTTCTTCAATCTATTTCTTCTCCACTTTTCTTCTAGAGTCATACTTGAAGTATTTAAATCCTACCATACCACTTTCTTCCCTTATAATTTCTAGTTAGTTTTCAAAGGTAGAGGGTTCCTTCTTCAAGGATATGATTGGGGTATTGTCTTCATCTTCTTCATCATGAAGCTTTAATTGTTTTCTTGCCTTCCTTGGCTTGGTAGTTGTAATCACAAGTGTTGATCTTCTTCTTGATATTGTTTCTCTCTTGAGTGGCTTGGATGGGGTCTTTTCTTTCCTTTTTGGAGGTTTCTCTTCTTCCTCTTCTTCATCACTTTCCTCCACCTCTTTATCTTCTTTTTCCTCTTCTACATCATCAGCCTTGCCTTCAGTGATCACAAGAGATGTGCCTTATTTGGCAAGTTTCTTTCCAATGGTTTCCAGCCTCTTCTTCCCTCTCTTTAGAATTTGAGTTTATTTGAATCTCAAGAGATATTCTTGTTTTGATTCTTCATAAGTGCCAAAGTAAGTTTCTTTTGGGTCCACTAGCTCATTAATGAGAGCCTCAATAATATTTTTTGTTTCATAATTATTCACCTCATATGATAGAGGTTTAACCCATGCTATCCTAGGCCTGACTATCTGAATGTGGACTCTTTCACACTCAACTAGGAAACATATATTATGTTCATAGTCTTTAGCAAGCTACTCATGGATCCCAAGCCTTCTTTGCATCCATTCTTTGAAATTGTCAAAGTAAGCATCCATGATGGTACCAAAGTTATCACCCATTTCACTTATGAATTCATTGATTTGATATAGAATAGGGGTTTCCTTCTTCCAAACAACATTTCCTTCAGAAGTAAAGAATTTTTGAACATAAAAGAATAATATATTAAGAGTGAACCAAACTTACATGAATTAATCATCGAGGCATGAATGCTCTCCATGTTCTTTATTAGCTAGGAGAAATGAAGCTTGGCAAGGTTGAATGATAGGTTATTCTTTACAATATTATATGTTAGGTCCATTGTCTTGCATGGAACATTGTTGGCATGACTTGAGTTCTAGATTTTATGAGAAATGGCATGGATGCCAAACTTGATTTTGATGTTTGTCACATTGTCCATCTTCTTGCCTCTGCCATCCCATTCAACTAGGGTTCACTTTGTCAATTCTACCTAGCCTAGGTTTTTAGTAGTTTTGGCTTTCTCTGTCATAGGATACCTTGTTATTAATATGAATCATCTTCTTAGTGATAGGGTAGGTCTATTCCAACCAAAATGACATATTGTGAACTCTACTTAGTATAAGCCTGATCCACTTTATTTGAAATTTTCTAGGCATTTGGATGATGTTGGTCTTTGTGATCTATATTAAGCACATCATTTTCACACAAATTTGCATAGGCCTAATCTAGCTCAAGATTACCTAGCTCTTTGATAGAACAATGATAAAACAATTTCCAATCATGGATGAGTGAGCACCTTGAGGATCCTTTTCCCCTTTAATTATTAGACATAGCTAGAATTTTGGAGGAGTGAAATCCAAACTCTTTACCAACATCTTTGAACCTTTCTTGACCTTTGAACTGGAAGATGTTGCCATACTACTCAGAAGGAAAAATTTCATCATGATAACTTCACCTAAGAATCTCCTTCAACAATTTGCACTAAAATTTCTCTGTGGGGCTTAAGAAATGCTGAGCTCAAAGTGAGTTTTGAAATCACTATGAAAACAAAGTTTCGATATTTACCTTTTGTCAAATTTTTGAATTTAGGGCTTCATTTAATGCTCTATACATGGGTAGGTAAAAGATACCCAATTTGGTCTTGAAACTTGGTTAGTACAATCTTTCCATGATCAGTTGAGTTAGTGATTCGGTCAAGTCTACCCATGCTTGGTTAGGTTTAATAGCTTGATTAGAACTAACAACTTGGTTTGATCTTAGTCTATCATATGTCCAAGTGCATCTAATATGCTAATCTAAACTATTTTAATTGGGTGACTGGAGCTGATGTAGAATATGAATTTTATCACAACTCGAGTGTTCTCCTTGCCTATTTATGTAAAGATGATTGAATCACCCAATCCATTGTCTTGGGTGTCAATAGCCTCACTAATTTTACTTTAATTCCATGGAGGCTTCTTTACCCATTGTTGCTTCATTTATCTTCTAATTGTATTAGCCTTTTCTTTCTTTTCATCTTCAACATTTCCTCTATTTATGAAATTCTTTGCTACATGACCAAGTTCTTTGAATATGTAGAATCTTCTAGTAGGATCCCTTATTTTGAGGTGAGTCTTCATGTAGTTTGTTCCAATGTGCCCAAACTCTCCACCTAAATAACATATGCATTAAGTGTCATAATCCCAACCAAAGATAGCTTTAGCAAGTTGTTCAGCATGATTCCAATTCTTGGTTCTACATGCTGAAGCTTTATGACCCTGTTTGTTGCATGATAAATAAATTATTCAAATTTGGTCTTCTCTATGCATTCACTTTATTTATGCCCATGCTTGTTACAAGTATAACCTTTTCCATTAAACCTTGACTTTCCATTTCTCCAATACTTGTTTGAAGTATGCCCTACTTTTCTACAATGATTGCATGTAGGTTTTTTATTATTTTAAGGTCCTTGTTGTGATGACTCTCCTTGTTTAGTATAGTCCAATCCTACTTTACCATTTTCTCTCTTCTAGGATATCTCAACTAACTGATTCATGCTTTCTTGTGGATTCATCATTCTTTCATTGGTTTATTTTTCTTCTCTAAGATCATTCATTATTTTTTTTCATTTTATGTCCTTAGATTGATGAATTCTTGATTTGAATTGTTCAATTGATTTATGAAGTCTTCCTAATGTAGTGAGAGCTAGTGGATTTCATCATCTTTTCTTTATAACTTGGTGTTGGGTAGTCTTCTATCTTCTTCTACCATATTTTTGTCATTTTTAGATTGATTCTTTTGTTCCATGACTTCACATATTATGACTCAGTGGATCTCTTGTTCCCTTTTCAATTTTTTGACTTCTTCTTGAAGAATAAGGTTCCTTCCAAGTAGATATTCTATAGTTGCATCTTCTTCATCTGAATTTCTTTCTTTGTAAATATCCTCAATTTTCTCTTCTATGTAGAGATTAGCATTCATCTGTGCTACCAATTCTTTTCCTCTTCTTAGGGATTGAGAGGGTCATTCCTTTAGTTTCTTTATTTTCTCCATGGCCACATGTAGATTCAAATTTTCATTCTCAATAGCCTTCTCTAGCTTGTACACCTCCATTGTGTCTGATCTTTTCTCTCAAGCTGCTAAAACTTTTGCTATGAGAAATTAGCTCTGATACCAATTATTGGAAATATAATGCAAACTAGGTGAATGAGAGGGGGAAGGGTGAGTTAGGAACCACTTAAACTTCTTACACTTGAACCACTTTGTTATATTTGTCCAATCTTCTTGCATGCATGAAACATTAAAGCATTAAAGAAACAACACTATAACATAATATTTGGTAATCCAGAAATACTCCAAGTAGAAGGTAAAACTAGGGTGGGGATGACACCCACAATGCTTCACTACTATAGTAATAAATTTGGTTAGTTAAGGCTTAAAAATGACCACTTCTAGTGATCTTACCTTGTTAGGAGTAATAAGCACTGTTAGGTCCACACTGTGAAAGGATTTATACAATACACTTAAGTATGTACTATGTTAGGATTTTCTGCAAGGACTGTTAGGTCCACCCTATTAAAGTATTTGGGATTGATTCACCTATTAGGATAAATCATTGGATTGATCTTTGAAACACAACTTGATTTTTGATGAAGATTCTTTGAAGTAAACTGATCACCTAATTGTGATATATGAGTCTCTTCCTTTCCTTATGATTCTTGTAGCCTTCTAGACTGTTGGTGTAAATAATTATTTACTATTTACACTTACTTAAGTTTACTTAAGTTAATGCATATTTTTTATTATTTATTTATTGGCCACCTAGGAGTATGCATACTCTTGTGAGTTGTCATGTTGACAATATAGGAGTTTGCACCTCTTTTATGCACATGGTGTCTACAAAACAGGAGTTAGCACACTAATTAAGCACATGGTGTCTACAACCTTGTCATTCTTATCCACTCATCTAAAATGATGGATAAGACATGTGCTTAGTTGTCATGATGCTTATCTTATCTCCTGGTTCTTCCTAGAGACATTCTAGGTGCTTCTTGAGAGGCCTTTATATGCAAGCACTCCTAGTGTGTTTGAATATCACATACTGAATAGAGCAATGTATTAGGACATATTTTGATTAATTGATCATATCCATTTTTGGTCTATAGTTGTGCTTGTGTTTGAGTTCTTAATTCTTGAGTGAATTTTTCCCTAAGGAAATTTTTTACATGGTATTAGAGCTATACTAAATTCTTATATGGTAATAGAGCTATACCAAATTCTTACATGGTATCGAAGCTCTTGTAGATTTACTCATCACATAGTCATTTGGGACCATTGTCGCTTCAGCAACTTAGCCTAAATTCAAAGTACTACAAAAATGGAGTGTCTAGAACTAGATATGATCTTGGCATTATGTCTAAAATGCTAATTTAGTGAAAATTGGCTATAAAGTTGCCTACCCTAGGCCAAAGTCAATTGTGAGGCAAATTTTTTTACAAACTGGCACTCGAATGATCGATTTGTAGCGTTGGTATGATCATTTCATATTTGTACATTTAATTTTCAGATCTGCATTTTTTTCATTTGCATCTCTGCTATTTTTTTTGGATCTACATTATTTTCCATAATTTTGTTGGCCAAAGGGCCATTGGAAAGATTTTTTGCAAGTGAATATCGAAGCTTGCTAGTGCAAATCAGATATTTGCATCACATTCAGACTATCCAAAAACCCCCAAATAGGATTTTGTTTCATCCAAATCAGACATCTAAGGCAAAATCTAGAGCCATTTGATTTTTGGAGGCATGGTGGCGATTTAGAAAAAATAACAGCAGCAATGATTTTCAAACAGCGATATCTCCCTCATATGGACTCCTTTTTGCAAGCAATTTTTTTTGTTTTGGGGTATGATTTCGTGATCTACACATTGGTGTAAGTGGTTTGAGATCTCTATTCCTAAATTTTTCTACAACTCACAAATCCCAATTTTTGCCACTTAAAATGCTTAGTACGAGCTCATCTGGACTCCAAATTAGATTCCATTTTTTTTGAAAGTGCATTTTTTTTCTCCTTTCTAGATCTCTAATCAAATTGTAGTTTCTATAGACAAAAATACTACTTTCAAAAATAGGCCCTAAATTGGCAAGTGGCTATCAAGTCCCTAAATCATACATTAGGGGGGGTTCTTTGATTCTTTGGAGGTTATCTTGATTGATCCATCATGGAAGAGGCAAATTTGATTTTTTTGACCCTAGACAACTATCAGGAATGGAGTCAACTTGTTGTCAGATATCTTAGTCAACATAATGCACCACCCTATGCACTAGATCTTTAGTATAATTTTAACCAGTGTCAAATCATTTGGCATACT
Source organism: Cupressus sempervirens (assembly GCA_028749045.1). NCBI lineage: Eukaryota > Viridiplantae > Streptophyta > Pinopsida > Cupressales > Cupressaceae > Cupressus > Cupressus sempervirens. The sequence goes on from CM053784.1 coordinate 293,540,631, forward strand.
CTCTTTCTCTTTATGGTTGATGACATTCTTGATACAATGTCTAACATTAAGTCATCTTATCCATATGTTAGTTGGATGTATCTTTGGGAACATTATGGAGATCCAACCATTCCTCCATTTTGAGAAGATATCTTACTTCCAATTGTTGCTACATCCTCTTTAGATGCGATCACACCTCTAGCTCCTATTGCTCCTACTAATCCAATTCTAGCCATAGATGCTTCAGATTCAATGTAGTAGGACCCTTTATGAGTTCCTACTCTACCTTATTGTGAAAACTTCCTTTCTACCCTTGCAGGCCTATTCATGGAGTCTCACATTGAAGATGTGGAGATACGCTTGAGGATATTTGCCTTCTCTTTGAGGCAAATAATACATCCATTACTGCAATGATAGATTCATGTACTTTAGCACTATAGTATACACTTTGTCTTCCAGGTGATGACTTCTTGCCAAACATTTTAGCTCTATTCTTGGAATCACACACAACATATTTGGAAGACTTTTTTGATGATCTACTACTTCTCTTTGTTGAGGACAATCCTTCTACAGTTGTTGCGAGGGCTTACTCTAACCCTCATGTCCATTCTCTACATGATCAGTCCTTCTGGGTTGATGTGATTGTGGATACTTATGTACAACATCTACAAGAGGTCTCTTTGTCATTTTAGAAGACTTTTGGTCTTTTGAAACAAGTTCTACATCACTCCTTGTTCAATTTGCACTTCTTCTTATTTTTTTTGGAGGAATCTATCATCAGTATCGACATAGGGACAATTGAACAAGTTTTAGCGACACCGGTCATCATAAATATTCCTTCTCCATCCAAGGGATGCATCTCATAGGTACCCTTGCCTTTTTTTCTTCCAAAGGGGAGGAACATCATTTAGTGATCATGGATCGGCTTCTACATTGGAGCATTCTTCACTCATTAGCACACTACTTTTATGGAGGCAACTACCTTGTCTCCTTCACCTTTTTCTTTTGGAGGGCGGGGGGGGGGGGGGAACTATTTCCTCTTAGGGGGTTTTATCCTCCATTTTTCTCTTGTATATATAGGATGTATGTTGTAATGGGGGGGGTTTTGATTACTCCATCCATCCATGTATCCCTTTTCATCTCTCTTTTTGGGGGAGAGTTTTCCCCATGATGTTTTCCCTATTTCTCCACTTTATGAGAGATTTTCATATTGTTCTATACACGAGTACCTAACATGGCCTAGTAGCTAGGATCCATCATGCATTTCATCCTAGTTTTCATAAGCTTAAGGGCATTCCCCTAAGTTGCACTTAAGGGGGTGTGTTGGTGTAAATAATTATTTACTATTTACACTTACTTAAGTTTACTTAGGTTAATGCATATTTTTTATTATTTATTTATTAGCCACCTAGGAGTATGCATACTCTTGTGAGTTGTCTTGTTGACAACATAGGAGTTTGCACCTCTTTTATGCACAAGATGTATACGATACAGGAGTTAGCACACTAATTAAACACATGGTGTCTAAAACCTTGTCATTCTTATCCACTCATCTAGAATGATGGATAAGGCATGTGCTTAGTTTTCATGATGCTTATCTTATCTCTTGGTTCTTTCTAGAGACATTCTAGGTACTTCTTGAGAGGCCTTTATATACAGGCACTCCTAGTGTGTTTGAATATCACATACTAAACAGAGAAATGTATTAGGACATACTTTGAGTAATTGATCATATCCATTTTTGGTCTATAGTTGTGCTTGTGTTTGAGTTCTTAGTTCCTGGGTGAATTTTTCTCTAAGGAAAATTCTTACATGGTATCAGAGCTATACCAAATTCTTACATAGACAATCATCACTTTCATATTCGCTAATGCTTGAATGATGATAAAATGAATTATACACTTTGGATAAATAAAATATATCATAGTTATATCCATCCAAAAAGTTTTTACATAGGTCAGCTACAATATGAATAGTTCAAAAAATAGTTACCAAGTCTGCATAACTTAGGTCAATGTCATACTCGAGAGTTGCTAGAAACACTCAGTCACCACTATCTCCTTGAATAGCTTTGGCACTTGGTAGATATTGGGTTCTCAATTCATATTGATCACTCAATATATGTTTCTGACTCAACTTGCACTATTCTACCATCTTTATTATTACCTTGGAACAAGACTACTCTCCTAACTCAGTTCACTTTGGAGCTTGGTAGACACAATCAATTTAATTGAAACTAGATTTCGGTGTGAAATGTTAACTTGGTTGCCACTACAACTTGGTTGACACTGCAAGGTTAACTTGTTTTCCTGGATCCTTTGTTAGCTCAGTTATAACTGCATACTAGTGACTCGGTTGCAATTGTCTTTTCATTATATCTAAGTGTTTTGACACTAATTGATAATATATATTTTCATGTGCTTAACACTATTAACATTAATGATTACAAGCTTATAAGCCTATGTACCACATTCTACAAAATTCTCTCCAAAGTGTTGGTGAACAGGATCAAGAACATGTTGGATAAACTTATTAGTACTAATCAAATAGGATTTGTCCTACGAAGAACAATTATGGTGATTGCCATTTCAACTCATGAAATCATCCACTCTATGAAAAAAAGTAGGAATGTAGGTATGGCCATGAAACTTGATATCTTAGAAACTTATGATAATTTTAACTAGTATTTTTTGTACAAAATATTTTCTTGCTTTTGTGTCAATAACAAAGTTGTCAATTTAATTAAAGAGTTTGTTAAAACTATTAATTATTATGTTATTATTAATGACACTTTGGGGGAGTTCTTTGGTCTCAGTAAAGGCCTCACACAAGGAGATCCCCTCTCTCTATACCTATTTAAAATGAGTGTCAACATCTTGGGAAGGAACATGCAACATCTAGTGGATAACCAAAAATTCAAAGGCATCAGGCCAACCTTAACCCTCCCCCCCTCTATTATCTAAAAATTTGTGGATGACACCTTTTGCTTTGGTGAATCCTTGGTGGTAGAGCTAGAGAATGGAAATGTCTATTGGATCATTATCAAACCTTCAAAAAATTAGAGTCTTTTTGTTTAATAAAAACCATGAAATTAAAAGAAAGATTATCAAGATCTTAGGATGCCAACTTGCCAACGTACCATCTATGTACCTTGGCTCACTCTCATGGTCAAGGATATTACATCTGGTTTCTAGCACTCTATCCTTGTGAAAACTCAAAATAAACTCGCAGGGTGGAAGGGAGAACTTCTTAGTCATGCAGGTAAACTCCAGCTCCTGAAACCTACCCTCTAATGTATATCAGTCTACTTCCTCTCCATCTTTGAAATCTCAAGGGTGATGGATGAAAAACTAGAAATGATACATTGTAACATCCTATGGCTAGAACTAAAGAAAAAAAGAAGCTCTCCATTATTAATTGGGTCATGGTATGTTCCACCAAAAAAATTGGTGGCTTGGGTTTGAGAAAAATTAGAAATGTCACTAGAGTCCTCAATTGTAAAATGACTTGAAAGCTAATGTTAGAAAAGAAGGGTTGGTGCAATATCATACGTTCTAAGTACTTGTAGGGTGGAATTTTTAAGACTAATTTTAAGGATAGTAATCTTCCCTAGGGTTCCAAAATCTAGAACAACATTACCAAATGTAAAACTCTCTTATAGAAAAGTTCTAATGTGGCAGCTTGAAAATCGTTATAAAATTACATTGTAGAAGGATAACTAGAATAACTCGCTTCATTTGAGTACTACTAAGAATCATAACTTGAGTACCATGTTAATGCAAATATTCTAGGGTAAGTGGAGGGGTACATTAGTAATAGAAGGTGGATCAATTTGGGCCGAGTGATTAATAATTAGTGGTTGCATTTCTTTTCACAGGATTTGACAAAACAACTAAAGAACTGTAGGATGCCACAAACTAACATGGAGGATAGAACTCTTTGGGCCCCTACATCTTAAGGATGCTTTTCCACCAGATCAACTTATGACCTCACTCCTTCCCCCCTAGTGCTAGCCTTGATTGGAGAAAAATTTGGACCAAACACATCACCCCAAAAATAAATTTCTTTTGATGGACTCTTTTGCATGGGAAGGTTCTCACCCAAGAAAACCTTATTAAGAGGGGCTCTAGTTTAGCTAATAGATGTTTTTTGTGTAAAAAAGAGTAGGAGACCATTAACCACCTCCTTATTCACTATGAGGTGGCTACTACTATTTGGAATCAAGTTCTCAATAAGTTGAGGATCAACTAGACTATGGATGTAGATCTCAATGAATTTGTTTACTATACCAGTTCCTCTAATCATCACTTTGTTACTATGCTTTGCAAATTGAACCCCCTGTATGTATGTTGGTGCATATGGAAGCAATGAAGTAAAAGGATATTTTGGAAGGAGTAAAATACCCCTCAACTTACTTTCAATTTGGGTCTCAAAATTCTTCTTGAAAACATAAATGCTAGTTATTGGAAATGCTTGGATTCACCCCCCTCCCCAACAGAAATAGAAATTGCAAGGGACTAGAACCTCTTGCAATGATTCAATAGAATTGATACTTCAAAGAAATTGTCTAGAGGAAACATCGAATGGGGTCCACCATTGGCTAGGTGATACAAACTTAACTTTGATGGGGCTATTAGAGGAGACAAATGGTTAGGAGGTAGAATTTTAAGGGACTATAAAGGTAAATGTTTGGTTTCCTATGTCAAACCTCCTAGAGAGCACACAATTAACTAGGTTGAGGAAATGGCCCTCCTTTAGGGCCTTAATATTGCTTTGGCCTTAGGAATTACTAATATTGAAGTGGACAGTAATTCCAAAGTTATTATACAAGCCATTCATAGAAAGACTAGTGCTAGGTGGAGGGTCAGTACTATCTTAGATGATGCCAATGGCCAAATGTAGAGATTTTAGAACCAGAAATATGGTCACATATATAGAAAAGTGTTGGCCTTATGTTGTATTTGTCATTGGTGACAACACTTATTCGATTCTAAATGGTTACCAAGCTCATCACTCAATCTACAGTTTATACCAAGCATTTATTGGTTGCCAAGTAAGTTCATCACTTAAGCAGTTCACACAGAGCATTCTTGAAGCTACCAAGTGAGTATGTAGTCCAGTAGTGTTTACCAAGCATACAATGTTCATCAAGCAGATAGTGGTCACTGAGCTCCACAGTGTCTATTGAGTTATCAATTTGTGAGATGTGGACAGTATAGTGTTTATTGAGTGACAAAAAGGTAAATGAAGGATTCAATATCTACCGAGTGATACTATATCTACTAAGTCTCCAATGGCTACTGAGTTTGAAGCTATGTTGTGTGATCAGTATGGACCAAGTTTCTACTTCTACCAAATGCATGACCATGTCAAGTAATGCAATGGACACCAAGTATCAAAAGTTCACTGAGTTAGCTTCAGAACCTAAGTGTTCTACTATTTGGCTGACTCAGTAATATTTTGTTTACTTGTGTTCTAGCCAGCCTTACAATTGGAAATGTTGGAATGGTATATATGTAATGAATTGTATCATTTGTAATGTATGTGTGGTATGATCAAGGAATGGGTATGTGATATTTTGAGAAGAGTGAATGTGAATCAACAGTAGAGCAGAGTATTCAGTAAGGTCATCAAGGAGCAACAAAGTCATATCAGTCACATGAGGTGATCTTTACTTCAAGGATCTAATTAGAAAATTAAGTTGTACGTTAGATATATTGTCTCATCTTGATAGGTGAATCAGTTTTCCAAATCCTTTAATAGGGTAGACTTAACAATCTTTGTATAAATCTGCTAACAGAGTGCATACTTCATTGTATGTTTGTAAAATCTCTAACAAGGTGGATCTAGTGGTCCAAATTTCTCTTAATAGGGCAGATCATCAGAAGTGGTCAATGCAAGCCCTAATAAGCCAACTTTATACTAAAGTAGTGAAGTTTTGTGGGTATCATCCCCACCCTAGTTTTACTTTCTATTTGGAAGGTTTTTGGGTCACCAAAATACTGTGTTCATGTGTTATGAATGTTTATCTTTTTCATGCACGCAGTAGAATAGATGAATGAATGGTGAATGATTTATATTGTTAAGTATTGAATTGATTTAAAGTTTTTGAGGTTATTGATTCACCCCTCCCCTCTCAGTAACATAGCTAGTCTTGATTATTTCCAACAATTGGTATCAGAGCTTTGTGATTCTTAGGATAAAGTTTGATATCTTGAGCAAAGATCAAGGGAAATGTAGATATTCAGACTTGATAAAGCTATTGAGAATGAAAAGCTAGATTGGGAAGTGGCCATAGCTCAACTCAAGGAAGCAAAATACCATTAGTATGTTGAAGAAAAGATTGAAGACTTTTTTCCTTCAAGCAGTTCAGATGAAGCTAATGAGGCAATCAAAGAACTCCTAGAAAAGAAAGGCTCTCTACAAGAAGAGGTGAGAAAATTGAAAAGAGAATAAAAAATTTAGTCAATAAGAATGTGTGAAATTTTGGAACAAAGTAATAAAGAAAGTGAAGACTTGGAGGCAAGGAACAATGCAAATCAAAATCAATCCCTTTAGCAAGAAAGCCTTATCAATCAACTCTCCAATGCAAATGAGGAAATCATAAATTTGAGATCTGAAAATCAAAGTTTAAGGAATGATTTAATCACTAAAAGACAGATCAATGAAAGATTGAAAGCTGATCTAATTTATGAAAAGAAACTCAATGAAAGGATGATGAAATCTAAAGCAGACATGGATTAATTGAATCAACATAGGCAAAAAGGTAAAGCAGAACTTGGATACAAAGAAGAAGGTGAATCTTCCAAACAAGGTGCCCAAAGAAATCAAAGACCTACTTGCAATCATTGTGGTAAGTTAGGTCATACATCAAACAAATGTTGGAGCATTGGAATGGAAAAATTCAATGGAAAATGCTACAATTGCAATAAACATGGTCATAAAGCTAATGAATGCAAAGAGAAACCAAAATTTGAAGGCAAATGTCACAAATGCAAGAAACAAGGTCACAAGGCATCTGAATGCAGATCAAAATCATTCAATCCAACTGAACAAATTGTCAAAGAAATATATGGTTGGGATTAAAACACTTGGTGTAGATGTCACTATTGTGGATAATATGGAAACATTGGCATAGACTGTACAAGGCATCACTTAAGAAAGGGAGATTCAATAGTAAGATGGTATACATGCATTGAAATTGATCATATAGCCAAAAATTGCATGAATATAGGAAGAGTTGAAGATGAGAAGAAAGATAAAGGTGATAACATCAGGAAGTAGATGAGACAATAGTGGATTCCAAAATCTACTGAGCAAAACAATTCAAATGATGGTCGTGTCACCCAAGAAGTGGGTGACTCCACCATTTCCAATTAGATTCATAAAGAAGGAACTTGAATTGTATCCTCAATTTATATCTCAAGTAGTTCCAAATGAAAGAAAGCAAAAGATCCAAATTAGTATTTTAGATACAAAGGGATCACATGAGATTAGTTCTTACTGAGCAAGGTTAATCATAGGCTCAACCGAGCTAGGTCAGGAGTAATGAAATTTTGTTCGATCACCGAGTCTCAAGTTTCTACCAAGCTAGTGAGTAGATGATAGTTTTCCATGCACTACATCATTATGGTACCTAGCATTAATGGTGAATTTTCATCAAAATGGGCAGAATTCAACTTCATTTTTCACTACATTTCAATATACACAGAGCTAAGCAATTCTAGGTGCATCCAGGAAAATTCAAGCGAATTTGTAGCAAAGAATTTGTTTGAAAAAATTCTATCATTTACCAAGTAGCGATGGCATCCGAGAGTAGAAGCAACAGCAAGGCAAAAGTAGGATCAGAAATGGTGGTTAATGGTGTGGAGTGGAAAGTGCCGAATTTCAAGCTAGTTCCAACAGTTGTGGAATCTCTGGACCCCAATGGTACACAATCTCAAATTCCACCCAAGGAACTTCTAATTAACAACATTTTCACTCATTTTAAGTGTTTTATTCAGGAGATTGGAACCCTAGAGATGGATAGTGGTTTATAATAAATGTGTGTTGATGGTTCATTAAAACTTGAGCATAAGCACCTAGAAACCAAAGGGTTGACTCATATCACACACATGCCAATGAGCTTTTAAATTAAGTGGATTAGATACATTCTTAGTTGTGTGTATAATGGACAATTATGGTTAGAGTAGCTAGTTTTAATCACCAAGAAGATGATACATAAGACTACAGGTCTCCCCATGCTAAACAAAGAAAAGTCTACCAAAACCCTAGCTGAGTGGGATAGTAGAGTTTTGAAAATTAGCACAATTTCTGATGTGGAATTAAGGTTTTGTATTCATGTAATTGCTCATAAAATTTATACCTCTAGTTGTTTGAACAGTGTGTCGTGTGAGGCAGTGGATTTAGCATATAAAGTTGTAAAGAAAGATATGGAATTTGACCTGTCACAATTACTATTGAAGCAATTGAACAAGAATATGGACAACATTAGGACATCAAAGAACAACCCTTGCAAATTTGGTTCTTTGTTGACATGCCTTTTCTTCTATGTACAAAAGTTTTTCCCATCTAAAGGTTCTATAATATGGAGAAAAGATGTTCCAATCTTGTATCAGATTAATAAATTAATTTTAGAAGTAGGTATAAATTTTGATGGCATTATGGAAAATTACTTTAAAGATTTCAAGGAGAAGATAAACAATAGGTTCAAGATTCCTCCCAAACTTGTTGAGGATTACAAAGATGATGTGTGCTTCATGGTTGACTATGATAGAGTGTATATTCAGGTAGTCAGGCCCTGAGTTGCATGGGTAAAACCTCTCCCATATGAGGTAAATATTGATGAAACTAGTAGATCCTAAGCTACTAGTTTTTGGTACATATGATGAGACCAAAGCCACAATTGAGCTTGAAGTTAAGCTACCTCAGGCAATTAGCAAAGGAAAGAGGAAGATAGCCAAAATGAAAATTGCCATTGGACCTCTTATGCTTACCAAGGGTAAAGGAGAGGATTAAGAAGAAGAAGAAGAAGAAGAAGAAGAAGGCGAATGATAGGAATCAGAGAAGGAGGCAAAGCCAGCAAAGAAGAAAGGAAGGGTAATCATTACCAAACCTCCAAAGGCCTCCATAGTTGTTTTCACTAGAAGATTAAAAGGGAAAGGAAAAGGAGATAGTGAAGTTGTGCTTGTGAAGCCCCCACTTACCTTCCAGGAAAGGTTGAAACAGATGGAAGAAGGAGCAAGCATCACAAACTTTAAAGCCTTAAAGTTTGAAACAAGAACTAATGTTGAGAAGATGCAAATTGAGGAGTTGGTACTCACCAAAATGGAAATCTTCCCCAGATTAGATTTCTCCATAGATTTCAAAAGAATTGTTGGCAAGATTGCAACCAAGGTGGGAATAAACTATATAGATAGCTAAAGATATATATGAACAATCTTTGAGGAAGTTACTACCTAATCTTATAGATGCAAAAGTCAAGGCAACAATAAAGAAAAATGAAGGTAAAATGATGATTAGATTCCATACATGTTTGATTTTAATTAAAGACATTGAGCATGTGGTTAGAGATGCAACAAACATGTGGAAGAACATCTATCATCTGCATAAGCCCAGTGATGATCTAGTAGAGATTAAGGATGATGATGATGATAGTGATGATGAGGAAGAAGATAACACTCCATGTGTTACTTTTGATGTTGAAGATTATCAGGCACTAAAAGATGATGATGAAGAGAAAGAGGAAGAGGTTGAAGAGGAAGGAGATGAAGAAGATGATCCAATGAAAATTGCAGCACAAGTTATAGCTTCCCTTCCTCACTCTCGACCTAAAACTACTACATTATCAGGGTTAGAGTCAACTTCAACCAATGTCATAGTAACCACCTTAGATATATCATCTGCACAATCATTAGTTGCTACCTCACAGCTCCAAGTATTTGCAATGGAAGTGTCTACCACTTCATCTACCAAGCTACAGCCCTCTTCATCAACTCTCAAGACATCTACTTCAATAGTATGCACAACTGCTAGTTCTTCAATTGTGTCAATTTCTATAGCATCATGTATAGTAAGTTTACTAGTATGTTCTACAATTTTGTCTACTTCAACTTTAACAACACCAGCTTTTATTCTAGTTAGCTCTCTAGTTGTAAATACTCCAGTTTGTACATCACCTATTGTTACATCATTTTTGGGAAGCACATTAGTTTTGGATATAGTTAGCACTTCTTTTAGTTTTCCTTTAGTTGGACCAATTCAAGTTTTTACTGCAAGTCCAACAATTTCTACTATTGCTTCCATTTGTAAGTCCAAAGAAGTAAGCTTATAAGTAAAACCAAAGACTCCTTTAAAACTTTTTCTTATTGGCAAAGAAATTTTCATTCCCAAGTTGGATCTAGACACTACCACAGCTAATGAAATGATATTGGTTGGTCAACTTTTGGAGCAAAAGGCAAGGCAAAAGAAGCTTAGAGATGAAAGAGATAGAGAATTTACTATAATTGAGAATGCTAAAAATATAATAACTGAGGCTATAGGAGGTTGGCTCATCTCAACACATTTTTCTACAATTGGAAGAAGCTATAAATAGGTTCAATGAAGATACCTCTAGCCAAGAAAAGCTTATTCAGAAGGCAGATAAGAAGTTTGATAATAAGGTACTTAAGCACATTGCTATAAACTAGGTAGAGTTATCTACAATTTTGAGCAATCTTGAACAATCTTTCACCAATGTAACATCAATTTTTGGCAAGCTTTGTGATGTTACCAAGTTCACCAAGGATATAAAGGAGAAATTAAGTAAGATTGATGTTGATATGAAGGCTAGTGCTCAAAGGTTATAGTGTGACCCTAGTTCAAGCTTAGCACATCACATCAAGGTGAAATTTTTGTCAGAAATGTAGGTAGAATTGTTAAGAGAGGAAGCCAAGATCAGGGTTACACTAATTGATATACAAAATATGATCCTTCCAGTTATGGACTTAATGCAGAAATACATTGCATATTCAAAAACATTAGTCCAATATAACAATTTTTCTATAGGAGATCATATGATTGAACTTTTTGTAGAAGTTCAAGTGGCACTTTCCACCTACAAAATTTTGCAAGACAATTGGGATAAGACATTGCCTCTTATTCTCAAGGTACACTCTGAATTTCTCTCACATTTTGGTGTCTCTATTTGAATATTTTACATATCTCTTTGGCATTACTATCAAAAAGGGGGAGCAAGAGATAGTAAGAGACAAGGGAGTAAGAGATAATAAGAGACTTGTGGAAGAAATCAAGGGAGAAAATGGATTGATATACGTATAGAGAAAGGCTATGTATATGTTATGCCATATTTATGGGGGAGATATGTAAGATATGTATATACAATAGCTTTGCAAAGATCAATTTTGAAAAATCAAAATCTATATGTCAGTCTACATAAGTTTTGGCTCATAAGTGTTTTGTCACTAATTGCAAAGGGGGAGATTGTTTGGATTATGTTGTATTTTTCATTAGTGACAACACTTATTTGATTTTGAATGGTTACTGAGCTCATCACTTAGTCTATAGTTTATACCAAGCATTCAATGGTTGCCAAGTAAGTTCATCACTTAAGCAGTACACACTGAGCATTCTTGAAGCTACCAAGTGAGTATGCAGTCCAGCAGTGTTTACCAAGCATACAATGTTCACTAAGTAGATAGTGGTCACTGAGCTCCATAGTATCTACTGAGTTATTAGTTTGTGAGATGTGGATAGTATAGTGTTTATGAAGTGACAGCAAGGTAAACAAAGGATTCAATATCTACCAAGTGACACTATATCTACCGAGTCTCCAATGGCTACCAAGTTTGAAGCTACATTGTGTGATCAGTATGTACTGAGCTTCTACTTCTACTGAGTGCATGACCATGCTAAGTAATGCAATGGACATCAAGTATCAAAAGTTCACTGAGTCGATTTTAGAACTCGAGTGTTCTACTATTTGGCTGACTTAGTAATATTTTGTTTACTTGTGTTTTAGCTGACCTTGCAATTGAAAATGTTGGAATGGTATATATGTAATGTATTGTATCATTTGCAATGTATGTGTGGTATGATCAAGGAATGGATATGTGATATTTTGAGAAGAGTGAATGTGAATCAGTAGTAGAGTAGAGGATCCAGCATGGTCATCAAGGAGTAGCAAAGTCATATCAGTCACAAGAGGTGATTTTACTTCAAGGATCTAATCAAAAAATTAAGTTGTAAGTCAGATCTATTGTTTCATCCTGACATGTGAATCAGTTTTCCAAATCCTTTAACAGGATAGATTTAAAAATCTTTGTATAAATCTCCTAACAGAGTGCATACTTCATTGTATGTTTGTAAAACCTCTAACAAGGTGGATCTAGCACTCTAAATTGCTCTTAATAGGGGAGATCATCAGAAGTAGTCAATGTAAGCCCTAATAGGCCAACTTTATACTACAATAGTGAATTTTTGTGCGTATCATCCCCACCCTAGTTTTACTTTCTATTTGGAAGGTTTCTCGGTCACCAAAATACTGTGTCCATGTGTTATGAATGTTTATCTTTTTCATGCATGTAGTAGAATAGATGAATGAATGGTGAATGATTTATATTGTTAAGTGTTTAATTGATTTAGAGTTTTTGAGGTTATTGATTCACCCCTCCCCTAGAATGAGATGAGGTTGGGGACTTAATGAATTCCACTAGAATACAAATGGAGGGGTTAAGGTGCCGGAGAGAGGAAAATTAGCTTCTACATGAGACAAGGAACCTTATAATGAAGGAGTAGTATGTGGCTATAGACAACCATGCATGACACCATCAATTAGTAGACATGGTGATGAAGTAAGGGAAATAATGGCTACCCTTTATGTAGTAGGACTTTTCTACAACTTTGTAAAGATACTTGGCACACTACAATTATGAGTCAAAAGGCAACTTTGGGCTTTTTTCAAGATCTATAGGCACAAAATTTTAATGCTATCATATTATTATGGTGAGATCTTGGTGATTTTAAGTATTTATTTCCCTAACATTGCCTTAAATTATTTATGCAATATTAAGGGTCTGCACAAGTATGATCAAGTAGATGTCTTGTTTACTAGTTATTCCTCTCACTATCAAGATCAATACTATCAACGATAGTAAGCTCCACATTGAGCCTAATAGGATTGACACTACATTTAGGAACAATGAGAAGGTCATGTTTATGTGTGAGGAAGGGGGATTATTATAGTTATGGAATGCATGTATGGTGGGCATGATGATAATATTTTGAAGCAGTTTCTTTCATCCTAGAATAACAAGAAGGTTATAGTGGGAGGCCTTATGTTCAAGGTTGATGAAAAGGTCATCTCAAAAACCATAGTTTGGACCATGGAAGGGTAGAAATGGAAACAAATGAGTAAGACTTTTGACAATGATTCCCTTAACCAATTATTTAATCCCTCAGAGGAATTGGTAAAAAACAAAGGTGGGTGCAATAGGAAAGATATGTCAAGCATTTGGAAAGATATTTGCCACATTATTATAAAGTTCTTCACTCTTGAACGTAATTTTACTATTTACTCTTGGAATATTTTAGAATAACTAAAGTGGGGTTAAATTAGTTATCAAAGGTCTAGATGTATAAATGAAACTTTTCACAACTTAGTGAACCCATAAAACATTTATCTTTATTCATGCATCCATAAGATTATGCAATCGCTTAAAAACTTGTAGGTTACTATTAAATTAACTTGCAAAAATGTAAACATGAAACATAATAGATTCATCAAAACACTTTACATAATGATTTACATGGAAACCCAATTTGGGAAAAAACACCAGTAACATGCTACTCTTTTTCACTCTTCTGAAGTGATGCCTTGTGAAAGGCCAACTCTATTAAATGTTACAATACACACTATTAAATGTGACCTTGTTAAAGAATTTCAATCACCCTATTAGGAGTGAGCCTTGTTAGAGGACTTTAGACCATTCACTTGGAATGTCACCCAATTAAAGGATTTATAAATCACTATTAGGTAAACCTTAATCCAAAGGCTTTATCCTAGACTGATACAATTATTAAAGAGTAACAATAAGGCTTCATTTGATAACAACTTACAACTCCATTTACAAATTATAGATCTTTGTTTTAGTCCTCCATTCTACTTGGCCTTCATACATTTCAACTCTAATAGCTTGTTCACTCTTCAAGCATTCATACCATTAAGCCTTCTTGCTTAACATGCCAATGCAAATTCTTCTCTTGGGTCACTTGATGAAGAAAAACCCTTGACTTCTTGTCTTCCTTAGGTTCTTGCACATGGCAATCTTTGTTTCTAACTGGTCATTCCTATAAATAGGAAATTAAGATCTTTTGTCTCTCATTCTCCATCATCCAATTTAGGGTTAGGATAGATTAGGTAGGATACAATGAATCTACCCTATATTTTATATCTCTTCTAGAAACTTTCCCTTGAATCCTCCTTGAATTCACCTAAAAATGGTTTATCTTGAATTTTGTGCCACTAGCTCATCAACCTTATCTTCCACCTAGTTCACAGAATCCAAGAGAACAAACTTGTTGGCTTAGATCCATCAAATTTATGATCTTTGAAATAATGTAGCCACTCAACATTATCTAGCTTTTGATACTCAACACATATTGCATTGTTTGGCATCCTCTATAAAATCACTCAGCACGAACTAAAGTTTACTAGTGCTCAACATCAACTAAACATTACTTAGCACCCATTTTTTTGCTTGCCATACACTAGAATAGACTTATACTTGGCTCCAACTGATTTTTTTCTTGGATTACACTTACTTTTCTTAGCACCTACTATCCACTCGATCAAACTTGGAAGACAAAATATGTGTAACTTGTTCTTTCTAAACATTCTTAGTGTAACCAACTTTTGTAACCTTAATTATATTATCAATACATTATGTTATCACTGTCTTAATAGATTCTTGCACTTCTTTACATAATCATAACTCAACCTTTCCTCTAAGTGCTATTGTTACATCTTTTTATAAAATCCTCCTCATCAATCAAATAAGTGATAGTACTTAAATCATATAAGTAGTTGTCTTACGTGCAAATAGAAAGTTTGAAATTAGTGACAAAACAATAATTGAAGCATATTGATCATACTTGTATCAATCTATTCTCAACAATCTCCCTCTTTAATAATCTTCTTCAATCTATTTTCAACAATCTCTCTCTTTGGCATTGATGGAAAACCATACTAATTAGGTTAAAATAGTAAGACCAAAAAAATACCAAAAAGAAAATAATTCTTTTTATTGAAATCTCTCCCTCTATCAGCAACTTCCATCTTCTAAATAGGTTACAAAACTCTTCGTTATAACTCCCCTTGAATTATGTTTTGTATTTTTTTGTTCTCCTGATCAATGATTATCTCCCTCTTTCTTGTATTTCCCTTGATAAAAAATAATCTCCCTCTTTCACAACAATGCCAAAAAATTGTCATAGTAACATCCAGATATGAACTTCTTTAGTTTCTCCCTCTATCACCTTACTTGTGATTGATTTGAAGTTTCTACTCTTTGATTACTTTAGGTAGTTCCTAAAGTAAGATCCACTACATCAATGTGTAAAATATGAAAAGTAGCTTGTTTGATATAGGGCACTCTTTTTGTTACTTAGATAGCCTTTGATAGGGGTATCACCTCTAGTTTACCTCTTAGATACTCATGAGCATCCTTAGGTAATGCTTTTGTGAAGATATCAACAATTTTATCTTTAGTGTTAACATATTCCACCTTCACCTCTTTATATTGAACTAATTCTCTCAAGCAATGACACTTGATTGCAATGTGCTTAGTCTTTGTGTGCATCATAGGAATCTTTGATATATTGATAGCACTTGTATTATCACAATAAAGTGTTACTGGTTCTGTCATCTCTTATTTCATACCTTTGAGTAATTATTTGATCCATACAATATTTGTACAATTTAAAACAATAGCAACATATTCAACTTTAGCAATAGATTGTGAGGTGCAATTTTATTTCTTGCTAGTCCATTTAACCAACCTCTTGCCTAAGAAAAATGCTCCTCCACTGGTGCTCTTTATATCATCAATGTTTCCAATCTAATCAGCATCAATATAGGCTCTTAATTCAAATTTCTCATTTTTCTTATAGTATAAACCAAACTCCTCTGTTCCTTTCAAATATCTCATTATTCTCTTTATGGCCATCAAATTATTTTGCCTAGGATTAATAGAGAATCTTGCAACTATCCCTAGAGATAATGCAATGTCAAGTCTTCTATGTACTGGATATTGTAATTTTCCAATCATAGACCTATATAATTTTTGATTCACCTTAGCTGAACCATCATTTTTTGACAATTTGTGTCCTATCACCATAGGTATATTTATTGGTTTGGAATCCTCTAGTCCAAAAGTTTTTTATATTTCCTTGACATATTTTGATTGAGTGATGTATATACCATATTTCATCTGATATGCTTGCAAACCCACAAAAAATTTGATCTCTCCAAACATTGACATTTCAAATTCTTGCTTCATTTCATTTGCAAAAGCTTTACATAAAGCATCTTGAGCTCCAAATATGACATCATCAACAAAAAAATTTATATAACAAAATACCTTTTCCTTTCTCTATCTTCATGTACAGATTTTTGTTATCATTAGTCCTTTCAAATCCAATCTTCACAAGATAGTTATGAAGTCTCTGATACCATTCTCTTGGTGCTTGTTTCAAACCATATAGTGCTTTGTGTAATCTACATACCATGTTCTTATTGTTAACATCAAAAAAACCTTTTGGTTGTTCTATGTAAACATCATCCTCTAATATGCCATTTAGAAATGCATATTTAACATCCATTTGATAAACATTGAAACCTTTGTATGCAGAATAAGAAAGTAATGTTCTTACTCCTTCCAATCTAGCAATAGGAGAAAATGTCTCTCCATAGTCAATTCCTTCTTCTTGTGCATATCCTTTGCATACTAATCTTTCCTTGTTCCTTGTGACTTCACCATTTTCATATAGCTTATTTCTACATACCAATTTAGTGCCAATCATGTTCTTGTCTTCTGGTCTAGGAACTAGAGTCCATGTTTTATTTTTCTCAATCTGTTCAATCCCTTCTTTCATGGCTTTACTCTAGTCTAAATTTTCTACTGCATCTCTCACTGATTTAGGTTCTTTCATGCTCAGTAAACATGTATCATTTCTCAATCTATTTCTTGTCATTGGTCTAGCATCTTTATCTCCAATAATTTGTGCAATAGGATGATGTCTCTTCACATATTTGGACAATCTTGCTTTAGCTCTAGTTTCTTCAATTTGTCTTTCAACTTCAAAATCAATGTGTACATCTTTTTCAAGTAGCTCAGTATTTTCACTAATCTCTGAATCTAAATGTGCTTCAACTTCATTTTGTAACTTAGCATCTAAATGTACCTTGGTTCTTGAATGCAACTCAACATTGATAGTATGTGACTCGGTAGTCACTAAAACTTGTGGGTTTGTAGCTTGATTTACATCATCTTCTTCAGCAAGCATATCTTCATAAGAGTGTATAAATGCTTTTTATTCTTTTGGTTCTTTCATAGATTCAACCTCATGTACTTCTATATATTCATCAAAATTCACATTTGCACTTTCCACAACTTTGGTAGTGTTAGTGTTTAAACACTTATAAAATTTACTTCTTGTTGAATATCCTATGAATACCTTCTTCACTTTTTACATCTACTTTACCATTCCTAAAGTCTTTAACTTTCAAATATCTTAAAATATTTTACATTGAGTGAGTATCCATACCATAGTTCAAAAAGTGTTGAATGAGTACCTTTCTTGACTTGTACACATTTCAAGGTATAGATAGCTATACTTACAACTTCTCTCTAGTATTTCAAAGTAAAAAAATTCTCCATCATGAGTGTTCCAGCACAGTCCATTGTTCCTTCTTTTAGTAATTCCATTTTGTGGAGGGGTTCTAGGGGAAAATTTCTATCTTTTTATTCATTATCATTGTAGAACATCTCAAGCTCATTTGATGTGAATTCTCCTCTGTCAAATCTCAAACACTTCATACTTTTACTTGTTTCCTTCTCAACTCTTGCTAAGTATCACTTAAACATTTGGAAAGCATTAGATTTCTATTTTAGAAACATAATTGTCATCATTCTAGAATACTCATCAACAAGCAACATAATGTACTTATCTCCTTTGTAGCTTTGCACTTCAATTGGTCCACACAAGTTAGTATGAACAATCTCTAGTATACCTTTAGAGGTATGAATTTTACTCTTAAAACTTGACTTTGTCATTTTTCCTAACTGACATTGTTTGCACATTACATTATTAGGCTTCTTCAACTTAGGAAAACCTCTAACTTTTCTCATATTATTGATATTGACCAGGTTATCAAATTTTCCATAACATAACCTTTTGTGCCATAGCCATATATCATCAAATTTTACAACTAGACAAGTAGCATTCTCTATATCAAGAGAGAATAGAATGCTCCTAGTTTGATCACCCTTTCCAATTAGTTTTCCATTTGAGTCATATATCTTAGCAAAAAAAAATTCAAACTCAACCTTAGATCCTAAATTATTCAGCTGTGACCCGCTCAAGAGATTATAGTTAATTCCTTCAACATAGTAAGCATTGTCACATAGAATTTTATCTATGAGTTTGATAGAACCTTTTCCTTTTATCAAACATGGTGAATCATTACCAAATATTACACTATTTCCATCACAAAAATTTAGGGCAATGAACTTACTTTTGTCTCCAGTCGTTATGTGAACACCTATTAGTAAACAATTTTTCTCAAATGGTTTTATATTCAAAATAGAGAAAAATGTATACCAACAAATGAATTTCTATATAGGACTAAGGAATTCTCTACTTAAATTTTCTTCAATAAAATATGTGCAACTACCTTTATTGCAAATAAAGATTTTTGATCTTTTAACTCAATAGAAAGACATTGTCAAAATACAATCTATCGACAATGTTGAATCAACTTATTCTATCTCATCAATATAAAATAGAGTTTTATGCTAAAGAACCACTCAATCTTAACTATCAATATTATCCACATATTGAAAATTAAATAATCGAGTAGGCAGATTCAATAAAACTCACTTCTCATAGCTTCCCAAATTTTGAATTGGCAATCTTAAAATTGATGACAAACATAGAAAAAGCTTTTATATAAATAGTATCTTTAGAAATACTAATTCAAACAATTAGATAGTAGTATCTACTTCCAAAGCTTTTAACATAATCAAACTGCAGAGTTTTCTTTGTATTTGCTAAAATCTAAAATGCTACTTCTAAAACTTAAGATTAAACTTGAAACAAAAATAGTTTTGTCTATCAGTCTACTGGAGATTAATCCTATGTCGTACTAATTATTACATATTTATAAGGCATGGGGCTGGATAGTTGCCAAAATTACCCCATCAGGAGTAAAATAGTCTTTTGGTTAACACAATTGTGCTAACCGAAATGCAGGAAAAGTAAAACAATAGAAAAGAACAACCAAGCAACTATGTGTAACTACATCTTTTGATCAAGTAGCACCATTCCTGCTAGCCACATTTCTTGTTGCTTTCCATGCTTCGTAGGCACTTGAAAATGCTAAAATAATAGACTAATGGGGTAGACTAATGTAGGCAAGCCACTACTTCCAAATTTCCTTTTCTTTCTTTAATTATGTTATCTTTTCTTCATGCATTTCCAAATGTTTCAGATTAATTATCAGCATGGCTTCAGTGTGTTCTACATTTGAAAATTATTGCTTAGTTGGTGTCTTCTTTTCTTGAAGTTCCTAAAATTTCTTCTAAACCTCTTTGATCACTTCCTCAGATTGGGTAATGGAATCTTCTTTTCTTGTGAAATGCTTGACAAACCACTTAAGGTCTTCCTAAATTATTTGGTGTATGACCTTAAGTTCTTGCAGTGTTTCTTTGATTTCGGTCACGACTTGTATTAATGCTTCATTCCTCCATTCAATACAATCTTTGATTACATACAAGGCTTTCTCATCTAAGCTACCATAGGACATTCGACCTAGAACTTTTGTAGTCCAAACTCTTGGATATCTTCCAGCCATCTCACTACCTTCACCCAATTGTTTCTTTCCTTTTCATATTCTTCATTGCTTAGTTCTACCTTTTTAGTGATGGTGGAGATTCTTTTTAAAGCCTTATCTAGGAGACCTATGTGTTTCATAGTGTCATCAAGGATTCCTTGCACCCATTCCCCTGTTGTCTTTGCGATTGCTTTTCATTTGTGTAGGTTATCAAGAGATTGTTGATTGGTTGAAAAGGACACATCAACAATTACTGACATCTCACTGATAGGTTTTTCTTTAGGATGAAGAATGTCATTGATATACTATGCTAGACTCTTTATTGTCTCCTTCATCTCCTATTTATCTTGTCCATCCTTCCACACCCTATGTGCAATTTTCTTATTAGAGGCTTCAAAGAATTCCATACTTACTTCACAATTTCCTTTTCCCAAATCAACCTTTTTTATTTGGTAGTCTTGAGGAGCCAGTGATTCATGTGAGCTTCCATCTAGTGGCATGGCTATTTTAGCCAACTAATGCCCTAGGTTTTTATCAAATCTGATCCTTGATTCTATCCTGGCTTTCTTCACCATAGGTGTTTTTCCTAAGCATTTACTAACTAAATCATCAATCAGCATCGAAAGGGGAACCATGCTCTGTTTCTTTTCAACAGACACCTCCAACCATTTAGGAGTGACTGGTTCTTTATTAGTGGTAGGGGAGAACTTGGCCAAGATGAGATTACTCTCTTGGCCTTCAGTATTCACTAGTGACTTATGGGTTTCAGGTACACTGTTTGCCATAGGTGGTTCTTCTACAACCTCAAGATCAACTATCACTATACTCTTGCCTTTGGTTTTTGATGTTAGGAATAAGGTGTCTCAACATTGGATAATTCCTATTCTTATTATTTTTTTTGTAAAATTTATTTCTTGCAAATAATGTTTATGTGTTGGCATCTTGAATTGTGTATAAGGAGATCATAGCTAAAACGGTTATGACAAATTCCTATGACATGTAAGAGCTATGTTAGAAAGATTCAATGATAGGTGAAGACATGTGGCAATTGATAAATTTGAGTACTGTACACTCTACCCCAATTTTAAGGTTATTATTTTTTCAAAGAATGGTAAAAACCTTAATACGGTTACCTTTGGGAGTAGCCCTAAAAGTGAAGCGCATGATATAACCATTTTTAGGGTTGTGAAGAGGTGGATGCAAGAAAGTGTATTGTTGCTACTATGAGTTGCTACTAGATTCTTATGTTTTCACTGTTGAACTTGCATTGCAAGTGTATTGTAACCTTGTGTTGAAGATAATACATTGTGCAGGTTCTGGAGGGCTGGGGTTGTTTTACCAAAAGGTTTTTCCCCACCGAAAAATCTTTGTCTTATGTGTTTCTTTCTCAGTCTATTTTCTTTATGCTTGCTTGGCTAAAATATTATTGTTTACATGATATTGAATCTATAAGTGTAAACGATTTTAAGAGGATTTGCACCATACTTCTCTTAAGAAATTAGTGTAGGAAGTTGTTTCCGCACCTGAGTTTCCTTACAAGTGGTATCAGAGCCTAATCAACTTTTGATCCTAGTTGTTGGGTAGGGTTTTTTGAGCTAATCTCAAGTTGAGTGGGAGTCTTGTGCAGAGCATCCTGAATCTTATTTGCAGATTGAGATGGTGAGTTCATCATATGGAAGAATGGAGGTGGAGAAATTTAATGGCACTGACTTTGAGTTGTGGAAGCTCAAAATGGAAGACATGTTGGAAGATCGTGACCTATGGGAAGTGACTTCAAATGCTACAAGACTAGCAACTATAGGTCAAGAAGATTGGGATATCAAAGACCGTAAAGCTAAGGGTCTCATAAGACTCTATTTAACCGATGTAGTCTTTCTGAATGTTCTAGATGAGAAAACTGCATATAGTTTGTGGGAAAGACTTGGGGCCGTGTATCAAGCCAAATCTTTGGTGACCAAGTTGTTCCTGAGGAAGAATTTGTACTCTCTATGAATGGAGGAAGGTGGATCCTTAACAGATCATTTAAATGCATTTAATCTATTGGCTGCACAGTTGACATCAACTGGTGTCAAGTTAGAGGAGGAGGATTGTTGCTACACACTTTTGTGTTCTTTACCGAATTCATGGGACCATCTTGTGATGGCTCTCAGAAGCACGTTAGTCACTTTCAAAATGGATGATGTGGTGTCTTCATTGCTATTAGAGGAGATGCGAAGAAAGGCTTCCATTTCGAAAAAAGAAGCCCTTGCTATTCGTGGGAGATCCACGGAAAGAGGGAAGAAAAATGACAATAAGTCTAACAATAAGGGTAGATCCAAATCTCGTGGGAAGTCAAAGACTTCCAATAAGTCCAAGGAAAAATGTTGGAACTAAGACAAACCTGGGCACTTCCGTAAAGATTGCAAAGAGCCGAAGAAGAAGAAGAAAGGTTCAGATTTAGCTTCAGAAAGATCTCAAGAAAATGGCGATGCATTCATCGTAGCTTTGGTAGCCCATGCATCTGAAGATGTGTGGTTGGTTGACTCAGGTGCATCTTTTCACATAAACTCTCATCGAAACTACTTCTCAAAATATGAAGAGTTTGATGGTGGAGAGGTGTACTTGGGTGATGATTGTCACCTAAAGATAGTTGGACGTGGAAGGGTCACTATCAAATTTCTTGATGGATGATTAAAGGGAATCAATGGAGTTATGCACATTCCAAGTTTGGCACGAAACCTATTATCTGTAAGTATGTTGAATGATGTAGGTGTGCAAGTTTTTTTTTTGAAAGAAGGATGCAAGATGATGACAGGATCGATAATGCTTGCAAGGGGTACTAGGAGAGGTACCTTATTTCAGCTAGATTCATGTATTCCTCTATGTAATAGTTCTTCACCCTCACCATCTGAACAAACAGTGAAGAATTCTATGGTTACTGGTTCTGATGGCAATGCAAACACTTTGGAACGTAAGCTTCCTGCAGAAAAGACAATGTTGTGGCATATGAGATTTGGTCACATTGGTGAAAAGGTTTTGAGAAACCTGAAAAATAAAAATCTCATTGAGGGGTTAAATGATTGAAATCTTGAGTTTGACTTCTTTGAACACTATGTCTATGGTAAACAAAATCATGTTCAGTTTTACTCTAGTTCTCACCAATCTTCTGATGTTTTGGATCTTATTCATTCTGATGTATTTGGTCCTGTAAAAGTTCCTTCAATCTCCAAGTCTGTAGTTTTTGTATCTTTCATAAATGATTATAGTAGAAGGACATGGATTTATTTCCTTAAAAGTAAGACACAAGTCTTTAGTTGATTCAAGGAATTTAAAACCCTTGTAGAGAATCAAACTAGTAAGAAGATTAAGTGTGTGAGAACTGACAATGGTGTTGAGTTTTTCTTAGTAGAGTTTGAACAATTCTGTAAAGAGCAAGGTATCGAGAGGCATAAGACAACTCCTTATACCCCACAACAAAATGGAGTTGTAGAGAGAATGAACAGGACACTGATGGAGAAGGCTAGGAGTATGCTTAGTGGAGTTGGTTTAGAACAAAGGTTTTGGGCCAAAGCTATGGCCACTGCTTGCTATCTGGTTAACAGATCTCCTACATCAGCCCTTTTTGGTAAGACACCCATGGAGGTGTGGTCTGGTAAGAAGCCTTCAATAAGACATCTTCATGTTTTTTGTTGTGAAGCTTATGCACATGTTCCAAAGGAGAAAAGATCTAAGTTGGAAAACAAAGCTATTAAATGTATTTTCATTGGGTACAGTGCTGGTGTGAAAGGATACAAGCTTTGGGATCTTGTGATTAGTAAGGTGTTGTATAGTAGAAATATTATTTTTAGAGAGCTAACATATTCTCCTATTGTGTTACAACTAGATGAAAAAGAAAAGGAAAAAGATGTTGTTCAGTTGCCTTCTACCCCCGAGAAGACTGAACAGAGAGACCATGTTGGGTCTAATGATGAGGAGAGCTCTAGAAGCTCTGATAGTTCAGAAGAAGAGGAAGAACAACCTCAACCACATCCCTTGAGGAGATCCACAAGAGAAAGAAAGAAACTAGAAAGGTTTGGTTATTCTATGTTAGATTCCAGTTGTGATTTTGCTTTGCTTACTAACACTGATGAGCCTAGATCTGTGAAAGAGGCTTTGGGTATGGAAGATGCAGGTTCCTGGATTGAGGGTATGAATGATGAGATGGCTTCATTGGAGAAAAACAAAACTTGGGACCTTGTACCTTTTCCTAAAGGGAGAAAATCTATTGGCTGTAAATGGGTGTTCAAGAAGAAATTTTGTGCAGATGGCAGTGTTGAAAGGTACAAAGCTAGATTGGTTGCAAAGGGGTATTCAAAGGTAGAGGGGATAGATTATGGTGAAATATTCTCTCTTATTGCAAAGTTGACATCAATTAGATTTTTTTTATCTCTTGCTGCATCACATGATTTAGAGATAGAACAGATGGATGTGAAGATAGCTTTCCTTCATGGTGATTTGGAGGAAGAGATTTATATGTCACAGCCTAAGCACTACATTGTTAAAGGTAAAGAATCCTTAGTTTGCAGATTAAAGAAATCTCTATATCGTTTGAAGCAATCTCCTAGGATGTGGTACCTTAAGTTTGATGCCTTTTTGTTGTCAATTGGATTTGTAAGATCGAAATTAGATCATTGTGTTTATTTCAGAGTTGAAAATGATCACCTTCTTATTGTTGCATTATATGTTGATTATATGTTGTTGTTTGGGAAGGGTAAGGGTATGATTTCTGATTTTAAATATCAGTTGTCAGCATAGTTTGAGATGAAAAATCTTGGGGCAGCTAGGTACATCTTGGGTATGGAAATCAGTAGAGACAGGTCTAATAGAAAACTTTGGTTGAGTCAGAGTAAGTATGTGAAGTCTGTGTTGGACAGGTTCAACATGGCCGATTGTAGACCACTATGTGTTCTTATTTCTGTGGGAACAAAGTTACCTATAAGTGATTGTCCAAAATATCCTAGTGAGGTGGAGGACATGAGTAGAGTGCCTTATGCTAGTGCAATTGGCAGTCTTATGTATGTTATGGTCTGTACTAGACTAGACATTGCCCAAGCAGTGGGAGTCCTGAGTCAATTTATGGCTAATTGTGGATGGGTACATTGGGATCCAGTTAAGCGAGTATTCATATATTTGAGGGGTACATCAGATTACTCCATATGTTATTATGGTAACTCTTCTAGATCTCTACATTTAGTTTGTATTCATGGGTTTTGTGGATTTAGAATTGGCAAGTGATATTGACCGCAGAAGATCCACCAATGCTTATGTGTTCACTATGTTTGGTGGTGCCATCAGTTGGATGAGAAAGTGACAACTTGTGGTTGCTTTATCCACTACAGAAGTTGAGTACATGGCTGCTACTCATTCTTGTAAGGAAGCCATTTGGCTTAAGAGATTGTGTTCTGATGTTGTTGTTGATGTAGAATAGATTACTATTTGGTGTGACAGTCAGAGTGCTATTTTCCTTACAAAGAATCCAACTTTCCATGCCAGAACGAAGCACATTGATGTGTAGTATCACTTTGTGAGAGATATGGTGGAAGGTGGAAAGGTAAATTTGGAGAAGGTAGATAGTGTGAAGAATGTTGCAGATGCATTAACGAAACTAGTGGGCATTGAGAAGTTCAGATGGTGTTCAGAGTCTATGGGCCTTTTGGCGTATAGCACTTAGTTCCCATTATGTTCCTATTGCTCTTACAAGGTGTTCGACAAGTGGGAGAATGTTAGGAATAAGGTGTCTCAATGTTGGATAATTCCTATTCTTATTATTTGTTTTGTAAAATGTATTTCTTGCAAATAATGTCTGTGTCAACATCTTGAATTGTGTATAAGGAGATCATAGCTAAAACGGTTATGACAGATTCCTATGACACGTAAGAGCTATGTTAGGAATATTCAATGATAGGTGAAGACATGTGGCAACTGATAAATTCAAGTACTATACACTCTACCCCAATAATGGGGTTCAGGGCATCGCCCCAAAAAAATTTTTAGGGTTCCTATTTTCTCAGAGAATGGTAAAAACCCTAATACGGTTACCTTTGGGAGTAGCCCTAAAAGTGAAGTGCATGATATAAGCATTTTTAGGGTTGTGAAGAGGTGGATGCAAGAAAGTGTATTGTTGGTACTATGATTTTCTACTAGAGTCTTCTGTTGTCGCTGTTGAACTTGCATTGCAAGTGTATTATAACCTTGTGTTGAAGATAATACATTGTGTAGGTTCTAGAGGGGTGGGGTTGTTTTAGCGAAAGGTTTTTCACCACTGAAAAATCTTTGTGTTATGTGTTTATTTCTCAGTCTATTTTCTTTATGCTTTCTTGGCTAAAATATTGTTGTTTACATGATATTGAATCTGTAAGTGTAAAAGATTTTAATAGGATTTGCACCATACTTCTCTTAAGAGATTAGTGTAGGAAGCTATTTTCACACCTAAGTTTCCTTACAGTTGATGCCTTCTTTTTGCTCGAATAGGTCACCCTTTTAGTTTTAGGGGTCCCTACTTGAACTTGAAGTTGAAGTGGTGATGAAATTGCTTCAGCTTCAACTTCAACCAAACCTGCAATAGGACCATGAATATCTTGAGTAGTGATCACTTTTTTCTTTGAGTAGCCTTGTTACTTTTGGTTTTTGAAGACTTCATTGATGAGTTAGGCATGGCAACAATTTTTTATTTTATCCAACTTGCAATCCTAGCTAGCACATCCCTATTGTGAGAGAATACATCATCCTCTTCTCTTCTTCCCCAATCAATTTTGAGAATAGGTATGTACTCAATCTGTTCGATGTAA
This sequence comes from Cupressus sempervirens, assembly GCA_028749045.1. Classification (NCBI taxonomy): domain Eukaryota; kingdom Viridiplantae; phylum Streptophyta; class Pinopsida; order Cupressales; family Cupressaceae; genus Cupressus; species Cupressus sempervirens. Next base: position 293,567,526 of record CM053784.1, read on the forward strand.
AATGGGTCAAGCACCTCCTCTGAATCTTCCTCCTTTAGCTCGCATGTATCAAGATCCACATTAAACATATTGATTTGTTTAACTGTTAGTCTTGACCATAGTCTTTTCCTTACTTCAAACTCATTAGTACAATTCACCTAGTAGTCTTCTAACTATGGTGTGCGAACAAGAGAGACTGCATTCTCAACATTATTCCTAACAAACCCTGTATAATCAAAATCTTCCCAAGGGGAAAGGGTTTAAAGCACAAATGGGTCAATGATGTTTTTGTTAACATGGCTTGCTTTAGACTAGAACATCTATAGTGGTCGATTTCAATAGGAAAGAATATAGAAGAGGACCTCTTAGAAATCTCAAAAGACTTTATCATAGAGACAATTGTCTACACATTTCAGATAAAATAATAGAGTCTAAGTAGTAATTAGGAAACTTCAATGGTTCACTAGAAAAATCACCCATCCTAAGATATGTGAACCTAGGGAACTGAATGTAAAAGTAGCCATAGACTTGTATAGCTTGCATGGCTTCTTCAGATAGTCTATTGTTTTCATGACCTTGAAGTTCAAAGACCAGTCTTCCTAGAAAGACATCATTTACCCTTTTGAACTCTTTACACAAAGTAGCTTCTTAAAGGTCACTGTAATATTGGTAAATGGGCATTTCATCTATCAATAGTAAATGTGGGAGGTTTTCCCATTATTTAGACACTACTAGGACATAAATAAAAAAGGAGGACAAGAAAAATGGACCAAAGTTGCTGATGGCCACTAAACTCCTGTGCAAATTCTTAGCAATTAGGTTAGCTCAGTCAATGAATTTTTGTTCAACAGAAGTACAATGTCTACAATTTCCTTGATGAAATGCTCAATGGTTAATAGTTTGGGAAACCTTGAACCACCCTCTGCCAGTTTTAGAAGCCAAGACTGGGCTACCTTATTATCATAAATACTTTTTGTTTTGGCATATAGGCATTCTGCTTCCTCAAAACTCCATGGTTCATAGGGTTATTTGTAAAGGATCCTAAAGGCAGAATAAACATTAGTTCTTTTGATCTTAACTATCACTTCCCCAAAAAAAAAATTGATACACCTTGTGCTAGGATCATATTGATTTGTGCACTCAATAACTAGCTTTGGGCATGTGATTGCTACAGGAAAGGTGGTGGCTTCAAGCAACCCACTATCAACTAGTCTTTGGTAAATGGGGCCTGACTAGGTGTTTCTGGCTCTTTCAATGACATTGCTTAAATTTTTATTAACCAAAAATGTGTCACAAATTTCAAGCAAAGAGCTAAGGCGCTTTTCATATTTGGGCATTTTGGGGTGAAACAATGTCATGGCTTGCTATGGGATGACAAGGTCTAAAAGATACAAATGCAAATATTTCAAAACAAAGCAAGCACAAATAAAATTGTAGAGGGTAATGGTGGTGCACTTAGAGTTTGATAGAGCTATATCCTACGACTCATTCTCCCTACTAGATGACGCTAGAATTTCTTTTGCAAATGGCAGAATGAGCAGTGAAATTGCAAAATAAATGCATTTAAGTGCTAACTTAGAAAGGAAATCGCAATACAAATATGGTAAATAAATATAATAATTACTATTCATGTGTCACGCATCGGAAAAGACCCTCTCAGTGATTTTTTATAAATGCCTATCAAATCCACATGCCTATTAATGCTCCATGTCATCATGAAATGACAAATTTTCCTTTTTGCCAAATCTTGTCGTATCAGAACATGTACCACCTCGATGTTCTTATTTATTATCTTGCATGCCTTGGGAAATGTCTTTATTAGGGCCCACTTTTCCTTTTTATTTCAAAAATTGAATGCCTGCATGAAATCATGAGGTCAGTATAAAAAATTGATATTGAAGTTGAAGTTGAAGTTTGAGATGATCGGGCTTCACTTCAACTTTGACCTCACCAAGACTAAATTGGGTAAAGAAAGTGGACTTTTCCACAAACTTGAACTTGATGTTAATTGAAACTTCAAGTTCAACTTCACAATTAAGAAATGACTCACGACTGAATCATCCTAGGATACGAGAAAAATATAAGTGGTAACAACACCCACTGTCAATGATCCATCTGTCATTCTTGTTCACACAAGTCACAAGTGTAGTTGCCTCATCTTCATCAGATTTTTCCTTCATTGAAACATACACCACTTCATCATCATGTTCATTAGATTCATCTTTTGTTTCCTCTTCAGCAATATAGCAAGATTTTTTACCTTTGTCTTTGTAGTCCTTGTTGTCTTCGTCTATCATACTTTATGTACTTGTCACCACCTCTTTAGTTCTTCTTCTCTGGATATCTAGCAACAATATGACCAACATCATTGCAATTGAAACAAATGATAGGTAATTTACCTTTGAACTTTCCTTTACCTTTGTGGAATCTTTTTGCCAGTAGTGCTTCAAGTTGTTCTACATCCTCCTCCTCTGTATCACTGTCACTAGACACATACTTTATCATTTTCTTCTTCTTCTTCTCCTCAGGTTCATTCAATGACATCTTAGCTTTGAAAGAAGATTCAATATTTTTAGGTTTGTAATTATCAAAGTTAGATAGCTCAAAAGTAGTGATTCTATGTACTAGACCTTCAAGTGATAGATTATTCCCTAGTATACATCTCAGTTCTTGAATCACAAAAACTCTAATAGCATATATGGGCAATAGTGTTCTTAAAAATTTTCTTAGTACAGTATCATCATCTATTTTACCATTAGCTCCTCTTATTGCATTAACAATTTCTTTTATCCTCGCAACATATTGAGCAATATTCTCACCTTCTTCCATTCTCATATCATCAAACTTACCTTTGAGACTTTTAGCTTTGGCTCTTAGTACATTTTGTGTCTCCTCCATAGATGGTGGTCAAGGCATCCCACATTTTATTTACACTATCAAGACCTTTGATATCATAAAATTTAGCATAGCTTAGGGAAAAGGCAATCTCTAACATTGCCTGGTTATGTTCTTTCTTCTTTTTCATATCCTCAATTGTTGGGGCTCTAGCAGGATCAACATGCTTAGTAGTAATGGTAGATTGTGCATGATCTCCAAGTCCTCCAAGGTGTAGCTTCATCAAACTTTTCCATGTAGGAAAGTTATCTCTATTAAGCTTGGGTACTTTTCTTTTTGACATCTTGATCTTTGTGCTTCTAGTACCTTTAAACTAGTCTTCTTAAGTAGATGGCTTTGATACCAATTGTTGAAATACTTTAGAATAACTAAGAGAGGGGGGCATTTGGCAAAATCAATTATCCAAGGTCCATATGTTTAAATAAAACTTTTCATAGCTTAGTGAACCCATAAAATATTTATTTTCATGCATGCATCCATAAGATTATGCAATCAATTAAAAACTTATAGGTTACTATTAAATCAACTTGCAGAAATGTAAACATGAAACATAATAGATTCATCAACACACATGACACAATGATTTATGTAGAAATCCAATTTGAGAAAAACCACTAGTAACATGCTAATCTTTTTCACTTTTTTGAAGTGATGCCTTGTGAAAGGCCAACCTTGTTAAAGGTTACAATACACATTGTTAAAAGTGACCCTGTTAAAGGATTTCAATCACTCTATTAGGAGTGAGCCTTGTTAGAGGACTTTAGACCATTCACTTGGAATGTCACCCAGTTAAAAGATGTATAAATGACTATTAGGTCAACCTTAATCCAAAAGATTTACCCTAGACTAATACAATTAATAGAGAGTAACAGTAAGGCTTGATCTAATAACAACTTACAACTCCATTCACAAATTACAGATCTATGTTTTAGTCCTCCATTCTACTTGGCCTTCATACATTTTAACTCTGATAACTTGTTCACCCTTCAAGCATTCATACTCTTAAGCCTTCTTGCTTAACATGCCAATGTAAACTCTTCTCTTAGGTCACTTGATGAAGCAAAACCCTTGACTCCTTGTCTTCCTTAGGTTCTCACACATGACAACCTTTTCTTCTAACCAGCCATTCCTATAAATAGGAAATTAAGATCTTTCATCGCTCATTCTCCATTGTCCAATTTAGGGTTAGGAAAAATAGGTAGGATACAATGAATCTAACCTATATTTCATATCTCTTCTAGAAAAAATTTCTCAAATCCTCTTTGAATTCGCCTAAAAATAGTTTACCTTGAATTCTATATCCACCAACTCATCAACCTTATCTTCCACCTAGTTCACACAATACAAGAAAATAAAGTTGTTAGCTTAGATCCATTGAATTTATGATCTTTCAAATAATGCAGCCACTCAACATTATCTGGCTTTTAATGCCCAGCACATACTATGTTGCTGGACATCCTCTATAAATCACTCAGCACAAACTATAGTTTACTGGTGCTCAACATCAACTAAACTTTACTCGACACACACTATTTTGCTCGACATACACTCGAATAGACTTTTACTCAACTCCAAATAATTTTCTTCTTGGCTTTGCACTAACTTTTCTCAGCACCTACTATCCACTTAGTCAAGCTTGGAAGAGAAACTATGTATAACTTGTTCTTCTAAACTTTCTTAGTGTAACTAGCCTTTGTAACCTTAAGTATATTATCAATACATTATGTTATCACTGCCTTAACTAATTCTTGTACTTTTTAACATAATCATAACTCAACCTTTCCTCTAGGTGGTATTGTTATATCTTTTGATCAAATCCTCTCCATCAATAAAATAAGTGATAGTACTTAAATCATATAAATAGTTGTCTTACCAGCAAATAGCAGGTTTGGCATTAGTGACAAAACAATGATTGAAGCATATTGATCATAATTGTATCAATCTGTTCTCAATAATCTCCCTCTTTAATAATCTTCTTCAATCTATTTTCAACATTTACTACTTCTACCATTTGCCTTTTTCAAACCATTTTATGCCACAGAGCCTTAGTTTCCATCCCATTCTACCTACTTCATTCCATTAACGACAACATAGAGGCTAACAAAAAAGACAAGGGTAATGTCATTTTGCAGCAAGGGCTATTGTTCAAGCTTTACAACTTTCACTATGTGCTTTGTTCATCAGTTAGGGAACCCATAGTCTCTCATGCAATCACCCCCTCTAGGATCCTTAATGTTGGCCCTTCCCATACTAGGAATAAAAGACCCAAAATGGAATTTCAACCTGACAAAAAATCTAGCAAGCTCAAAAAAAAAGGCAAGCGTGAGGCTTAAAGTGTTGAGTCAGGTGATGTTATTGAAACCCTTGGAGCTTATAGGTCTAACTACCTTGCCAAAGATAAGTGTAAAGAAGCCTTGAAAAATGTCGATGGGACAGATTTTGGTAGTTATGTGGCTAACTCTATTGAGAAAATTTATGGTCATTCCTCTAGTAAATCCTCGGATTCCCCCTCCCTCTGATGTCAAAGATACCCTTGTTCCCTCCTCCTCATATACCTAGAGCTAAAACTCTATCCCAAATCCTACTTCCAACCCCTTTATTGTGTAGGTTCTAGAGGAGGCAAAGGAGGCTAGTGAATCGACTGCTGATGGGTTGATAGGCAAAATGAAGGAAAAAATTGACAAGCAAGACTCAAAGATTCGGGAGTTGAGAAAGGGAGGTAGATAGTTTCAACGATCATCTTGAGGACTTCAAATAGTACATTTTCTATTAAAGTTATGCATGCTTGTTATGTGACCCTTTGTGCCCTACATGAGAAGTTGACTTGGTCTAAGCTAAAGCCTAGTGAAGATTACAAGGATGTCTTCCAATTCCTCAAGGAAGAGTAGACCTCCACATTGTTGTCTAAGTAGTTGGGAAAATTATAATTTTTTGCTTTATGGGTTTTCCTAGTTTTTTGTTTAGCTTGGATGGCTTTAGAACTTTTACCCGCCCTGTGTGGCATAGATACTCTATTATTATTATTATTCTACTACCTAACATTACTAGTACTATTGATACTCTGAACTTTACATTTTTGGTTTTTGATAGAAGTAAGATAGATGTTTGTTTTGTGTTGAAAGGCACTAGTGCTATTAATGTGCTATTAAAGATGCTAGTTTGTTAGATGGGTCAACACCCTCTTTTTGCTTTTAATGATAAAAAAACATGATCATACTTAAATGTCATTGGGTACAATGATCAAAGATGAATATTAGTGAATACCAATAAGTTAAGTAACGAAAGTATAGATTGCAATGTGAACAAGAAAATTTTATATATATATATATATATATTCCTTTTTATAATGAATTATAAATTGATAAAATAAGTAATAATCTAAGTCAAATGTCATATGTTAACTATGTAATTGAAAGAGACACTATATGTAAAAGTCATTTATGAATAGACAACACCTTCGAACTGAACAATAGGTTGTGGACCTTCTCAATTCCCAAATGCAGAGATTTCATAACCACAAATATGGTCACATATACAAAGAGGGAAATGAGATTGGGGACTTCATGGATGCCACTGGACTACAAATGAAGGGGCTAAAGTGCTAAAGGGAGGAAAATCAACTTCTACATGAGACAAGGAAACTTAAAATGAGGGAGTAATATATGGGTATAGAAAACCATGCATGACACCATCAATCGGTACATGTGGCAGAAAAGTAATGGAAACAATGGCTACCCTTTGTGTAGTAGGACTTTTTTACAACTCCGAAAAGACACTTGGCAAACTACAATTATGAATCGAAAAGGCAACTTTGGCCTTTTTTAAAGATTTATGGGCACAAACTATTGATGATATCATACTATTATGGTGAGATCCTGGTGATTTTAAGTATTTATTTCCATGACATTGCCTTAAATTATAAAGGCAAGTGGTGTACTGATTATTTATGTAATATTAGAGGGTTCACACAAGTATGGTCTGACAGATGACTTGTTTACTAGCTATTCATCTCACTATCATCATTGCAAAAAAAAAAAGGTTACAACTACATTCAAAAAGGCTTTTTGAAACTCATTTGTGCTATTCTACAAAAAAACTTGTTTTGACATTTCTGTAAGCTCTTCAAGATGAAGACTATGAGCAGCAATAAGCTCCACATTGAACCTAATAGGATTGGCATTACATTTAGGAACAATGTGAAGGCCATGTTTGTGTGTGAGGAAGGGGGACTATTACAGTTCACAGAATGCATGTATGGTGAGCATGATGATAATATTTTGAAGTAGTTTGTTTCATCCTAGAATAATAGGAAGGTTACAGTGGGAGGCCTTACATTCGAGGTCAATGAAGAGGTCATCTCAAAAGCCACAAGTTGGGCCATGGAGGGACGAAAATGGAAAAAAATAAGTAAGTCTTCTGACTACAATGCCCTTAACCAATTCTTCAATCCCTCTAAGGAATTGGTAAGAAAACAAGGTGGGTTCAATAGGGAAGATTTGTTGGACATTTAGAAAGATATTTGCAACATTATTATGAAGTACTTCACTCTTGAAGGTAAGTTTATTGTTTACTACCTCTACCATTTTCCTTTTCCAAACCTTTTACACCACAAAGCCTTAAAATTTGCATCCCGTTCTACCTACTTCATTCCATTGACGAAATATAAAGGCTAACAAAAAAGACAAGGATAATGTCATTTTGCATATAGGGTTACTATTTAGGCTTTATAACTTTCACTGTGTGCTTTATTAGTTGGTTAGGGAATCCATAGTCCCTCACGCGACCACCCCCTCTAGGCCCCTTAATGTTGGCCCTTCCCATATTGGCAAGAAAAGACCCAAAATTTAATGTCAACCCAACAAAAAATCTAGTGAGCTCACAAAAAAAGGCAAGTGTAAGGCTTATAGTGTTGAGTTGGGTGGTGTTATTGAAACCCCTGGAGCTTGTAGGTCTAACCACCTTGCCAAAGAGAAGTGTAAACAGGCCTTGAAAAATGTTGATGGGTCATATTCTGGTAGTTATGTGGCTAACTCTGTTGAGGAAATTTTTGGCCATTCCTCTAGTAAATCCTTGGATTCGCCCCCTCCCTTTGATGTCAAAAATACCCTTGTTCCCTCCCCCTCAAAGACCTAGAGCAAAAACCTATCCCAAATCCTACTCCCAACCCCTTTGTTGTGCAGCTTCTAGAGGAGGCTAAGGAGGCTAGTGGCTCGACTGTTGGTGGGTTGCTAGGCAAAATGAAGGACAAAATTGACAAGTGAGGTTCAAAGATTCAGAACTTGAGAAGGGAGGTAGACAGTTTCAACGACCGCCTTGAGGACCCTAATGCATTTGCTATTAAAGTTATGCATGCTTGTTCTGTGACCCTTTGTGCCCTACATGAGAAGTTTACTGGGACTAAGCCGATGCCTAGTGAAGATTACAAGGATGTCTTCTAGTTCCTCAAGAAAGAGTGGACCTCTATGCTACTATCTAAGCAATTGGGAAAATTTTATTTTTTTGTTTTATGGGTTTTCCTAGTTTTTTGTTCACCCTGGATGGCTTTAGAACTTCTACCCACCTTGCGTGGTGTAGATACTCAGTTATTATTTTTATTTTACTGCATGACATTACAATACCGTTTATACTATAAACTTTATATTTGTTATTTTTGATAGAGGTGAGATAGATATTGTTGTTTATGTGTTGAAAGTCGTTAGTGCTTTTAATGTACTATTAATATACTAGTTTGTTATATGGACCAATGCCCCCTTTTTACTGTTGATCATACATAAATGTCATTGAATACAATGATCAAAGATGAATTTTCATCAATAACAATAAGTTATGTAAAGATAGTATAGACTCTAATGTGATGATTTGTGAGAAGGAAATGGAAACAAGAAAATTATAAATTGATAAAATAAGCATTAATCTAAATCAAAAGTCATATTTTAACTACGTAATAAAAAGAGACACTATATATAAAAGTCATTTATGAATAGACAACACCTTCAAACTGAACGAAATAAAATGGACATTAAACTACTATTTGGTGGTTCCTTAATTAGGTTGCGGAAAAACATAGAAGCGTTCCATCACATTTATAGCAATTTAGGCCAACATCGATTTTGAAAAGGTGAGTAGAGATTAATTGCACCGCTAAAATATCATTGACTCGACAGATGATTGAAATGTTCTGTATTTATTAAAACACGGGCATTTCCTTCACACGTCTATGTCCATCTTGTTCTTTCTTTGGGTCTTTCAAACGGTGCATTTATAAGGGACAGCCGACGACGTTGTTGATAGGAATCGTATTATTAGTTCGTTGGGGAAGACATTTTTTAGGTGAGGACTTCATCAAAAAACGACTCCAAATTTACTCTTAATTACTACTACAATATTTATTTAATATCTTTCAACATAATCTTAAACTATAATACTAAATATTTATATGATAATTGAATTTCAAAAATTAGTAGAGTTGAGAAATTATCTGATTGTTTTTAAAAATACAATATATTTGATAGAATTTTTTCATTTAGGAAATATGATAGAGAGTTGATGTTGATATTATATAATTTAAGTATTTAGGTGTATGAATTTAATGCATGTTATCGTTTATCTTGATTTCTTGGGGATTAGTTTTGAATTTCTTATACATGACTTTGACATATGAAATAAATTTATATTGCAATATTGATTTGTAACTTTTACAATTGATATGAAAGGACATGTGCTCTTAAAGTTCACCTTGAAATGATCTTCGATAGTTCAATTTTTTTAAAGAGAGTAAATAGTACATAAAAATATATTTTGAAGGTTGTTAGGTTTCTATGGTTAAGTTCTCTAGGTCAACTAGCTATTTGGTTAACTTTATAGTTTTGAACAAATTATTAGTCCCTGCAGGGAACTAATGTTCTCGTTTGCCCCTCCTAATTAATTTATGGCAAAGAAACGAATGTCATATTCCGAAGTTCGCAATGTCTCCACTGCAATCACCAATACAATCAGTCATGTCTCATAAGCATCACCTGCAGAGGCATAACATGTGTTAACCCGAGTGGCTTAACTGACACACTTGAACCATTGACTAATAGTGGTTATGAGTGGGCCCAACCACTCTTAACCAATACCATGAGACCAATGGATAATAGTGGCCCCAAGCTATTGGCTAAGAGTGGTTGGGCCCACTCCTAGCCACTATTTGTCAATAGTTTGAGTGTGTTGGTTAAGCCTGTCTATGCCAAAGTAAAGACGTAGGAGATGAAAGGAGGGATTTTCTTCAACAAGAAAGTGACTCCAATCTTTCATAAGATCTTCATTAAGGGACCAAAGATCTATTCCCACTTGGAATTCTCAACCTAGAAAACAACTTTATCTACCAGTTGCCACCAAGTATTTCCAAACTTACTAATTTAACCAAGTTGAACTTGAATAATTATCGACATCATGAAGAGATTCCTAATTTTCCCCAAGGAATTATAGAGTTGGTTGTTGGCAGTTGTACCCAATCAACAAGATTACAATGTCTGGTGGATTTAAAAAGGTGTTGTGAAAATTTAATAGGATTGCTTGAGCTCAACCCATTTGAGTGCTTGGCCGAGCTCAATGTATCAAAATGTATTAATATTAGAAGTCTAGACGTAGTTGAATTGTTGAGCTCATTATAAACTTTATACTTTGGGGGATCTAGTGTTTCTGGATCAAATCTCAATTAACATATTGAGGTATGTGTGATTCTATATTTTTTGTTCAAATTAACTCAGAAATGGAACTCTCCTCTTCTTTTAAGGATTTGGAAGTTTTTATGTTGTAGCATATTTTTTATTGTATCAACATTAATCTTAATCTTAGGATACACCTAGACTTTAGCATCTCACACAGACCTGCAACAAGATGTGGATGTTATGATAATACACCCTCTAAAATTACTTCACAAATCTTAGTTGTCAAGGACACCTTTGCCTTTTGATTTTTTTGAATCAATTTTTTTATTAGTCTTGTTTACATCCTTCTCTTATTAGAAATTCAAATACAACAATCCTAAACATTGACTTTCTACTGTTTGAAATAGCTCAAAAAATTTGAACTCCATGATTGCACCCAATAACAAGTGCATTTTCAGAATAATTATTGGCACATGCGAAGAAATGGAGGAAGTGAGATTGTGAAGGGTGCCATGGGTAGTTTAGATAGCTCCGTTAACAAAGCATCATCTTAAATTTTAAATTGAAAAAAATCACTTCTAATTTGAATTTTTAGTTTAAAAAATATTTTTATTTGTCTTTTATTCTATTTCACTCTACATTTAAAAATGATATTTAATTTTTTAAAACTTCTTTTAAAATTTAAAGATTATTTTAAGATATAAATTTGAGGGCAATCACAATTAAATAATTTCATATTTTGTTGGAAAACTTTCAATTATTTTTTATTTTGTATATTTAAATTCTTATAATGTTGTATATCTAGATATTTATAATTTTATATATTTAGACATTTTATATTTTTAACTATTAAATATGTTTTTTTTTTCTTTTGTAAATTTATAATGATCAAAGTCTTAAAAGATTGTTGAAAAGTGAACCTTTGGAAATGAAATGTCATGAATACTAGACATACATCAACAACTGAATCTTAATGAAATAACAAAATAGTCCTTAATAGACATTCATATTCTAGTATTTGTTGTTCAATTACTTACCCACTCTATGTAGGTTAGACATTTCAATAATTTATTTCTTCCTACTACAATAGGTAGGGACTCATGCTTGAGCAAAGCTCTTGTCAAAGAAAACATTCTCAAGAATGTAAGTGACCAATGTGATTTATGTATACTACTATTCTTTTTAGGATCCAAAACTCAAAGGTTATTTAATTCTTTTCCCTCTTGGATAATTGATGTAAACTATCATGCAATTGTATCACAAATTATTGTTATTCATACAAGGTAAAATATATAATCATATTAATCCAGTTTCTTTTCTAGGTAACTAAATTTCACAACTCAATTATCTAGATAATAAAAATACTAAGTCATCTAATTATCTTGTCCCAATTCTTAGATCTTTCAAACATCAAGTGTAACTAAACTCTCATGGCATCCTAATTCTTTACATTACTCTAGATATATGCAAATTTAACATCTAGACAACTCTAGGCTCTACTACTAAATAAAAATCTCTAGTATCACATCTAAGACCCAACTAGTAATTACTAATAGAATATCTTAAAATTGATGAAACAATGAACTCAATGGTTATTTGTAGTCAAAAGTCTAAAATATTGAACGTTTAATTTTTTTTTATCATTTTATGTTATGATTTTTATAATTCTTTCAAAATCCTCATAGTTCTATTGTTCACCCTGTATTGATAGTGTTGGAAATATAAAAGGAGTAACTGAGAGGGGAGGGGTGAATCAATTCTTACAAAATAAATCCTAGACACCTTAGATGTCAATACAAATCAAACTATGATTAAACTAAATTTTGCTATAACTCAACAAACACACATGCACCTGGTTTACACTAATAAATATTATAACTTGACAGATATTGAAATAACTTAGTAAATGCTTAACATGAAAACCTTAAGATATTATTTGTGATTAACCTTACTTTAACTTAGTTGAAAACACATAAAATAAATATCTTTAACATAATTGACACCAAGATTTAACATGGAAACCCAATTTGGGAAAAATCACCAATTGCAAATAGTTACTAATTTGCACTCTTCTGAAGTGAGCCCTATTAGGAGCCAACCCTATTAAAGGTTAATAAACACACATTTAGGTGTAACGCCTCCCCAAGGGATCCAAAAGAAATAACCTAAAGTTTTACTAAATTTGCAAAACTTTTTTTTTTAAAGGATTAACATACACATCAACCATAAAGTAGCAAAAGCAATAACATGCAATCATAATTAAGAAAACATAATAGATTACATTCCTTAAGGATCCCAAGACATTGAGTCACATTTAAATTTAAATAATATTAAGTCTAATAAATACCACATCCACATGAAATAATAATTACAAGTCCAAGTCCATTTAAATAATATACATTTGTTCCAAATGCCACTTGGCAATAAATTCAGAATGCATAATCATCCACTATACATGTCACAGGGTATGAATGGCTAAAAGAATATACATTTATAAAATAGGTTGCATCATCCCTTTTGGATCCATGAAACAAAGTATAATACAATAAGTGAAAATCATCCACCATAAAGATATAACCATCCATCATAATACACAAAGATAGAATGAAAGGACAAGTAGACAAAAAACTCCAGCCATGGCAACAATGGACAAATCTCAGTGGTAAGAGTAAAAAAAACTACCACCCAACCTCATGGTAACCCAAAAAGGTCCACTCCCACCGTGCTGAAGAGATAGTCTCAAGTCCCAAATAGGGTATCAATCCCAAAATCAAAAGTAATATGTAAGTCAAGGAAACCCTAAAAGTAATCTAACTCAAAGGTTGCAACATAAATTGACATCTAGACCTAGAGGCAAACATAGACACGTAGGAAATCTACTATGTAAGAGGGCAAGTGTCATCACACGAATTAACACTAGAATTACCTTGGTAGTGTAACTTGACCCTGACCACCTAGTGACTCTTTGTGGCACTAGTATCCTTTCGTACTAACAAGGCATACTAATGATGCATGGTCACAACCATGTGTTCTCTCTACTCCCATCCTAGTCTATACTAGCACTTGAGGCATGGGTGAGAACATACAAATACTCTTATTAGGTTCATTTTATCCCATTTAGTGTAGTGCTTTCACTCATTAAACAACTTATAATGGGTTACCTTAGTAGTCACTTTGGACCCCAACCTCCATTGCAAGCCACTTCCTGACATTACATATAGATAACCTACTCTAAGATCATGAAATCACAAATCAAAGGATCATAGTATATCACCTTAATCCTATACAAGTGACTAGAAAGCATGAAAAGATAATTCACAATAACCCATCAATTCTTTACAAGCAACTGGAAGACATTACCAAAAATATTGATCGAAGACTTAAAAAGGTTTAGTCAAATATGTCATAACATCCATCTCATTATCCCACATGGACACCAAAAGCAATAATCAACAAGATAACCAAACTCATCATAGAACATACCAATCACGTTACCATGGTTGAGTTTAAAAGATCAAGATCAATTCATCATAATATCACAAACATAGAACTCCCAAGTCTCTAGTAGACATCCTAATATTGGTCAACACTCTAGTCAACCCAAACCCAAAACATAGACAACATACATATAAGAGTGTAGTTTTGTAGTTTGGTTTGATTTTGAAAACACATAGTTGAGTTAATAGTAAGATTAAATTTTCATTCCAATGTATGTTTCATGTAAACAAGTTTCACAGTTTTCCGTTACAAATTAACCCATTTCTTATATTAGAATAAAAATCACAATTACCCTTATTTAATTATAAGTCAATTATTCCAAAATAATTTAAGGGTATTTATTTATTTAAATTATTAAAATAATAATTATTGATTTATTGAAATCAATATTATTATTAATAAAAATAAATTTAAAACTTGATCAGACAATATTCATCATTAATCAAACTTAATTATACTACTTATAATTAAATTAATTGATAATTATAAATAACAACTATATTAATATCTTATTAATTATAAGTTATTAATAATTAATAAAACTATTAATAATTTCATTAATTAAACTTAACTATATTTAAATATATTAAAAAAATCATTAATATTTAAATTAATAATTAATAAAACTTATTAATAAATCTATTAATTAATAATTAAATTTTATAAAACAAAAATTTAAAACACCTACGTATAATTTTAAAAGCCTGTTGACTTGTATGAGCCATGCGACTGTCCCAAGGCTTGCAAGCTTACTGTCGTGGCCATGGCAGCCCTACTACTGTTACAAGTGTACCTATTGTTCATGGCAACAAGCTTGCCATGTGGACCATAAATGGCCTCCGATGGTACATTGTCGTGGCAGGAGAAAATCAGTGGGAGGTGGGGTTTGGTGGCCTGCCTCCCCACCAAAACTTATATATATATACAATTTTCCCATTCAATTAAATTTTGTTTTAATATATATTTATTTTATAGAGTTTCTATCAATACTCTGATAGGACAAATATGACAAACTAATCAAATTTTCCTTAGTTTAAAATTTCCATTCTTTCAAAAAACCCTTCTCGGTCTAATTTTCAATTTTGAATCTATTGAAAGAGGGTTCTAATGATATTTTAATCTTTCATGTATACAGAAGAAACCCACATGCATACTAGTAATTCCAAATTACAATATTGAAAGATTCATCACAAAGAAATTTGGATAAACAATTCATAGTTACGAAGATTTAAATAACATAATTAACTAGGTGAATCAAAACACAAGAATCTACCTAGTTTTGATGCTAAAATCACAAACACCCAAAAGATTATGATAGAAATTTCTTTTCTCAAAACCTTCTCTTTAAAAATTCCTTCTCCAAAATTTTCGATACCTCAAAAATGGACTCTCCAATGCTGATAAGGAGTCCTCTCCTAAATTTGGGACACTAATTGTGTGATCACCCGAGGGGACTCCTTGATCACAACTTTTTAACTCTCTATTATCTTTTTCGAAACGTCATGCACACTTTATGCAATTTTAAATATCTTTATTTAAACTTACTTGCCTTCTCTTTTTTATTAATTTATTATATTTTATTCTCATGCATAATTTATGCAACTTTAACACTCTTTAATAAATTAATATCTTTTTTATTCTTTAATTTATTTTTGAAGCATTAATTGAAAAAATATTTATTAACTTAAGCAATAATAATATTTAGCATTTATTTACAAATGATCTCCTAAATATATTATTATTAAATAAAATAAATATTATTACCTTCTAAATCTAAACTATACTTTTATCTTTAAATTTAATTAATTTTCCAATTAATTAAATATTGAAAATATCATAATAATTTACATTAAATTAAATCATTAATTTAATCTTTTAATTTGACTTAATTAATAGAAAAATCACCAAAGACCTATAGGATGAAATAAGAAAAACCCTCAAAAAGTACCACATACAAGATTAAATTAAAGGGTTATAATCATGAATTTATGTCATACAATGCATTTAGGAGGTAATCATCTTAGATGCTTGTCCTAATTTTCTAGGACAAATCGTTTTAAAGGTTAGGATTTGGACTTAAGAATTTATCTCCCCTCTCTTACCATTGAGATAATGCGATAGAGTATGCTCATCCTAGCAATTTAAGAAAGTTGATACTTGGTACCTATAATTTGCATAAAATCCACGCATGTACAAACACATATATACTAAGCTAAATAGGCAATGGCAAGAAGTGGTGCATCATGTAGATCATGACTAGTAGGTGACTACGACTCCCTTAACCACATCAGAAAAATCATACATAAAAAGAAAATATACATGCACACCATACACATGCAATATTGGGTAAGTATCCATAAGAAAACACGTATGATAATCCATCTAAAAAATCATCATCAAATAATTGAAATCACTATAATAATCATCATCATGCATACATGAAGTAAATAGTACCAAGTAGTCTCATCATAAAATCAACTGAATATGAAACAATATCTAATAATTTGATAGATAATGCTACTAATCATCAAGCATAAAGTTGACCTAAACGAGTTCAGCAATAATAACAAAATGTAAACTAGAGGCAGACACTACATTAGGTGTGACCATGTTAGAGGATTTAATCACCCTGTTAGGAGTGACCTTGTTAGAGGTCTTTAGACAATTCAATTTCAAAATGTCACCTTGTTAGAGGATCTATAAATAGTTGTTAAGCCAACTCTGTTAAGAGATAGATCACTACTACAATGGTTAGAAAGTAACAATGGGATGACCTAATTTCTTATGCAACTAAATTGCTGATTATAGGTCTCAATTATGGCTTGTATACTTGATCCCTCTTGATCAAATGTATCTTTGTAGATCAACAAGAATATTCTACTTATCCTTCTAATTTTCTTCCTCTAAGCATCTTCAAATCTTCTATTTTGTTCTACACATTCAATCCTCAACTTGACCTTATATTTATATCTTACACAATGCCAAGTCAGCTTGAATACATCTTAGAATACTTAATATTCATCTCCTTAGTCAGCTAGAACCAACAAACAAAATATTGAACTTAATATGCCAAAACAAGAAAATCCTTCATTAGCTGACCCTACTCGATAGACACTTACTTAGCAATGGTTTTCTTGTATTAACCAAGTGAGTTCAATTAACACTACATATTCACAAATTTCCTTTGGTAACCAAGTGAGCTCAATGAACATTGGTTTCATCCAACATTTTCTTCATTAACTAAGTGAGCTCTACTAGCACTCAACTTCTACAAACTTCTCTTTATTGCCCGAGTGAACTCAGTAGACACTATCTTCTGAACTAGAAAAACTTTGAAATGCTTGGCAAACATAAGAAATTGTCTTCAATGCTTGAGTGAGCTCCACATACACTAACTAGAAATGATATGACATTTTGTGTAGCATCAAGGACAATACACAATTAATCAATTATTTTCAACAATCTCCCTCTTTGGCATTGATGGCAACACAACATGTCATAATACAATAAAATTTTAGAGAAAAATAATAGTAAGGAAAATATCCTTAGTTTCATTCTGATTCTCATACATGATAACTCCCTCTATTAGTATAAACTCCATCTACCTTTAGTAACTTCTCCCTCTTTGACATCTCATGCTAAAGACAATATTCAGTGAATACCAATGTACCTTATGTACTGATTTATTTGCAATGTGCATTTTCAATTTTGCATCAATTGATTGATCTTCAACATGCTCTAGTTATGCATCACTAAACATCATCTTAGTGAGCTTTAGATAGGAGAATGACCCAAAACTTACCTCTTAGATAAAAAAATGAATCCTTAGGTAATGTCTTAGTGAATATGTCTGCAATTTGTTCTTTAGTATTCACATATTCCAATCTTACCTCTTTATCCTATACCAATTCTCTTTAAAAATGATATTTTATAGCAATGTGCTTGATTTTTGTATGAATCACATGATTCTTTGATATATTAATTGCACTAGTGTTTTCATATAATATAACCACTAGATCCTTGATTTCTATCTTCATACCTACCAACAGTTGCTTGAACCAAACAACTGTTGCCACAAATTCTACCTCCATTGTAGATTGAGAAATACAATTATGCTTCTTGCTTTTCCAAGACACTAGCCTTTTACCAAGAAAGAATGCTCCACCAATAGTGCTCTTTTTGTCATCAACACTTCCTACCTAATCAAAATCTATGAATGCTTTTAAATCAAAATTTCCTTCCCTTTTGTACCATAATCTATATCCTTCAATACCTTTAAGACATCTAATGATTCTTTTGATTACCATCATGTGATTTTCTTTAGGGTTTGCTGAGAATCTTACCACCATACAAATTGTTAATGTAATATCAGGCCTTGTGTGCACTATATGTTACAGTTTTCCAATCATTGATCTATATGTGGTCTAATCTATCTCTTTGGAATCATCATTTTTGGAAAGATTATATCTAGTAGACATAGGTGTTCCAACTAGTCTTGAATCTTCTATTTCAAACTTATTTAATATCTCCTTGATATATCTGGATTGAGTAATGTAGACACCATCTTTCTTTTGATGGATCTGCAATCCAACAAATTTTTTTATCTCTCCAAACATAGACATCTCAAATTTTGTACTAATCTCTTCTAAAAATGCCTTTCATAAGTCATCATTTCTTGTAAATAAAGTGTCATCTACAAAGATTTCTACCAATATAATCTTCTTGTCTAGTCCTTCTTTGATATACAAACTATTGTTATCATTTGTTCTTTGAAAACCAATCTTTTTCAAGTAGTTATGAAGTCTTTCATACCATGCTCTAGGACTTGTTTGAGACCATATAATATTTTTTGTAATTTATAGACCATATCCCTTTTGTTAAGATCTAAAAAATCTTCAGGTTGTTCTATGTAGACTTTCTCATCAAGGATTCCATTCAAGAATGTAAATTTTACATCCATTTGATAAACTTTAAACCCTTTATGTGTTGCATATGCTAGTAAAGTTCTAACACCTTCTAATCTATCAACAAAAGAAAACATTTCACCATAATCAATACCTTCTTCTTGAGAATAACCTTTATAGACTAACCTTTCTTTTTTTTCTAGAAACTTCTCCATCTTCATTTAGATTATTTTTGAAAATCCACTTTGTGCCAATTACATTTTTATTCTCGGGTCTAGGAATAAGAGTCTAAGTCTTATTCCTCTCTATTCGTTTAATTTCTTCATTCATATCTTCAATCCAACTTTCATTGTCCAAAGCATCTTGCACTAATCTAGGTTCAAATTTAGCAATCAAACATTTACCTTTTAATTTTTTTCTTGTCATTGTTCCTTCCGACTTGCCTTCAATGATCTAATCAGGTGCATGATGACTTCTATCATATCTTGCTAACACAGGTTCTTTGGATTTGAATTTTGTTCCACTATCCTTTTTATGATCTTCTACATTAAGCTTGGGTCCCACTATTTGTGACTTGGGTCCATCAGACTCGATTTTCTCTAGCACTATCTCAGTAGATTTTAATTGTGACTCGAGTCCTTCAAACTATGACTCAAGTTGCATTGGTTGCAACTTGGTAGCTTTAGGAGATTTTTGAGACTTGAGAGGTGAGGTCTCCTGACTTCCAACTTGATTTGGAAATGTATCAAGTTCATAACAAACAAATCTTCTATAATCCTTACGTTCTTTGTTGCTCTCTTCACTCTTTTCTGCAAACTCGTCAATTCTTACATGTGCACTTTTTATGATTTAATGAGTGGAAAAATTCAAACATTTGTATGTTTTACTTCTATAGGAGTATCCTAGGAATATGACTTCATCACCTTTGACATCAAATTCTCCTTTCCTAGATTTGTTCAAGATATAACATTTTCTACCAAATACTTTCAAGTAACTTACATTAGGTTTCTAGCCATACCAAAGTTTATCAGGAGTTTGATTTGAGTCTTTCTTCAATTGTACTTTGTTCAAGGTATGCACTACAGTACTAATTGCTTCCTTCTAGTAGGGTAAGTGCACAAAGTTGTGGTGCCAAAAGGGAGGTATAAGTGGACACTCTTTTTTTCTGAAATCAATAATTTCTAAACTTCAACAAGAATTTGAAGATAGTTATGCTCAAAATTTTAAGATATGACAAAAACAAAAGTAGTAGTCCTCTGAATCTAGTTTCTAAACTACTATTTTTTTTTCAAAATGGTTTAGTTTTAGGTCCTCAAAAAAGGGGGCCACAAAAAGTGGTACTATTTATTCCAAAAAAACATAACAAAATACAAAGTGTGGCTCCCCTAAAATTTTACCTTTTTAAAAAAATTCTTTAATCACCCTAGTCAAAAGTTACCTAACACTATGCAGTTTAGCCCAAATTTTTTGGGTAATTTTATAATGTGTATTTTTTTATGAATTTTTTAATTAGACACATCCAAAAAATGTGAAATATCTATGTGCTCCCCCTAGAAATGATTGAAAACTAATCTAAAATCTAAAATTCTTTTTTTCAAAGTGTGTATAATGGAGTCTAGTTTCTAAAAAACTAAGTTGTTGCAAAATTCAATGAATGAGCTAAAATCTACAACCCAATTAGTACATGTTGGTTTTTGACAAAAAAATGGACATACATTCAAAAGAAATTATAGTTGAAAGGCTTGAAATAGTTCAAATAAAAAATAAATTATATGGTTATATAGCTAACACAAAGACCTACAATGACATGCAACCTAATTTTATCAATGCTCAACCATGAGGAAACTTGAAAGAGAGCACACAAGAAAAATCAATCATTTTTTGTATGTTTGCAACAAAACACATCTCAAACTAGTTTACAGATTCCAAACCTTTAGGTTGGATCCCTAAGGAAAAACCAAGCCTTAGGCTTGGTAGAATGTAAAGCTTTAAATAGTATGTGCATGCAATTTAAAGCTTTTAAAAATTTGAGTCTTAATAGCACACACAAGATTTAGTGCGTATGTACTTTAGTGCACATACATTACTAAGACCTAAATAGTGCATCGAGAGGAAAGGAGAGAGAGGAGGGGGGATGGGTGTGTGTGTGTGTGTGTGTGTGTGTGTGTGTGTGAGAGAGAGAGAGAGAGAGAGAGAGTAGGGGATGGGAGAGGGGAGAGAGAGGAAGTGTGAGATAGAGAGTAAGGGTAGCAGAGAGAGTATGAGATGGGAGGGAGAGATTGAGAGTAGGTGATGGGAGAGAGTAGGGGTGGCAGAGATAGAGTACATGATGGGAGAGAGAGATTGAGAGTAGGGGATGGGAGAGAGAGGAAGTGTGAGAGAGAGAGTAGGGGTGGTAGAGAGAGTGTATGGGACGGGAGAGAGAGATTGAGAGTAGGGGATGGGGGAGAGAGAGAGAGAGAGAGAGAGAGAGAGAGAGAGAGAGAGAGAGAGAGAGAAGGGAGTGGGAGAGGGAGAGGGAGAGAGAGAGAGGAGGATGGGAGTGTGTGTGTGTGTGAGAGAGAGAAAGTAGGGCATGGGAGAGAGTGTGAGAGAGTAGGGGTGGTAAAGAGAGAAAATAGGGGATGGAAGAGGGGAGAGAGAAAGCAGGGGATAGGAGAGAGAGGAAGTGAGAGAGAGAGAGAGAGTAGGTGTGGTAGAGAGAGTACAAGATGGGAGAGAGAGATTGAGAGTAGGGGATGGAGGCGAGAGAGAGAGAGAGAGAGAGAGAGAGAGAGAGAGAGTAGGAGATGGGAGACAAGAGAGAGGGCAGATGAGAGTGTGTCTATAAAAGAGAGAGTAGCCTGAGAGAGAAAGAGAGTAGGTAGTGGGAGAGGGAGAGAGAGAAGAATGGGAGTGTGTGTAAGAGTGAGAGTAGGGCATGAGAGAGATTGTGAGAGAGAGTAGGGGTGGCAGAGAGAGAGTATGGGATGGGAGAGAGAGGGAGTGAGAGTAGGGGATGGGAGAGAGAGTAGAGAGGGAGAGAGAGTGAGAGTAGGTGGTGGGAGAGAGAGTGGGAGAGGGAGAGGGGTGGGATGGGAGTGTGTGTGAGAGATCTAGAGAGTAGGGGATGGGATAGGAGAGAGAGAAGGGGGATGGGAGTGTGTGTGTGTGTGTGCGAAAGAGAAAGAGAGTAGGGGATGGGAGAGGGGAGAGAGAGTAGGGGATAGGAGAGAGAGTGAGAGAGAGAGTAGGTGGTGGGAGAGGGAGAGAGAGGGATGATGGGAGAGTGTGTAAGAGAGAGAGTAGGAGATGGGAGAGAGAGAGTAGGGGGTGGTAGAGAGAGTATGGTATGGGAGAGAGAATGAGAGTAGGGGATGGGAGAGAGAATGAGAGTAGGGAATGAGAGAGAGACAAAGTAGGCGATGGGAGAGGGAGTGGGAGAGGGAGAGTGAGAGAGAGAGGAGGATGAGAATGTGTGAGTGAGAGAGAGTAGGCAATGGGAGAGGAGAGAGAGAGGGGAGATGGGAGTGTGTGTGTGAAAGAGAGAGAGTAGGGGATGGGAGATGGGGAGAGATAGTAGCATGAGAGAGAGTAGGGGATGGGGGAGAGAGAGTAAGTGGTGGGAGAGGGAGTGGGAGAGGGAGAGGGAGAGGGAGAGGGAGAGAGAGAGGGGGATGAGAGTGTGTGTAAGAGAGAGAGTAGGGCATGAGAGTGTGAGAGAGAGTAGAGGTGGCAAAGAGAGTAGGGGATGGGAGAGAGAGAGAGTAGAGAGAGAGAGTAGGTGGTGGGAGAGGGAGTGGGAGAGGGAGAGAGAGAGGGGGATGAGATTGTGTGTGTTAGATCTAGAGAGTAGGGGATGTGAGAGGAGAGAGCGAGAGGGGGGATGGAAGTGTGTGTGTGTGTGTGTGTGAAGGAGAGAGAGTAGGGGATGGGAGAGAGAGGGGGGATAGGAATGTGTGTAAGATAGAGAGTAGGGAATGGGAGAGAGTGTGAGAGTGTGAGAGAGAGAGTAGGGGGTGGCAGAGAGAGTAGAGAGAGAGAGTGAGAGAGTGAGAGAGAGAGATAGTGAGAGAGTGAGTAGGCAGTGGGAGAGGGAGTGGGAGAGGGAGAGTGAGTGAGAGAGAGTAGGGGATGGGAGAGGAGAGGAGAGAGAGAGGGGGGATGGGTGTGTGTATGAAAGAGAGAGAGAATAGGATGGGAGAAGTGAGAGAGAGAGTAGGAGATGGGAGAAAGAGTAGGCAGTGGGAGAGGGAGAGAGAGGGGATGGGAATGTGTGTAAGAGAGAGAGTAGGGGATGTATGAGAGAGTGTGAGTGTGAGAGAGTAGGGGTAGTAGAGAGAGAGAGAGAGAGTATAGGATGGGAGAGAGAATGAGAATAGGGGATGGGAGAGAGTGTGAGAGAGTAGGGGTGGTAGCGAGAGTAAGGGATGAGAGAGAGAGAGAGACTGAGAGTAGGGGATGGGAGAGAGAGAGATTGTAGGAGGTGGGAGAGGGAGTGGGAGAGGGAGAGAGAGGGCAGATGGGAGTGTGTGTGAGAGATCTAGAGAGTAGGGAATGGGAGGGGAGAGAGAGTAGCCTGAGAGAGAGAGAGAGTAGTGGATGGGAGAGAGAGAGAGAGAGAGAGAGAGATTAGGTGGTAGGAAAGGGATTGGGAGAGGGAGAGAGGGGGATGGGAGTGTGTGTAAGAGGGAGAGTAGGCAATGAGAGAGGGTGTAAGAGAGAGAGTAGGGGGTGGTCGAGAGAGAATAGGATGGGAGAGAGAGTGAGATTAGGCATTGGGAGAGGGAGTGGGAGAGGGAGATAAAGAGAGAGAGAGAGAGAGAGGAGGATGAGAGTGTATAAGTGAGAGAGAGAAAGTAGGGGATGGGAGAGGGGGGAGAGAGAGAGAGTAGCTCAAGAGAGTGTAGGTAGTGAAAGAGGGAGAGAGAGGGGGGATGGGAGTGTAACACTCCGCCAAGGGATCCAAAAAAATTAACCTAAAGTTTTACTAAGTTTACCAAACAATTTTTTTTTTAAATCATGAAAGATAAACCATTCATATCAATCACATAGTAGCGGAAGCAATAACATGCAATCAACTAAAGCATACATAACAGGTTACATTCCTTAAGGACCCCAAGATGTTGAGTCACTTTTAACTTAATTAAAACTAAGTCTAACAACTACCACATCCACATGAAAGAATAATTAAAAGGTCCAATGTCCATATTATACATTTGTTTTGAATGCCTCTTGGCAATTAATTCTGGAATGCTCAATCATCCACTACACATGTGACAGGGTATGAAAGGCTTAAAAGAATATACATATGTAAAAATAAAGATACATCATCCTCATTAAATCCATGATACAAGTACAAAAAATTAAATGAAACCAATAACATACATGATACATCCATCCATCAATAAAGATATAACAACCAACATAAAAGATAACCATCCATTATAAAACACAACTAACTAAGTGTGCAGTTCTTCCCAACCATCAATAGCATCATTAGACCATCATGGACCCTAGCCATCCCTCTACACGTAACATCCCAAGTCACTGAAGAGATCATCGGTATTATCATAGTAGGAATGTCACTCCTAAGACATACTACAACTTATGTAGAAAGAAATCTGACATGCTACAACATATGCATAAAGAAATCTAACATGCAAAAATTAAGCATAAGATGATCCTACAAATTAGATAACATCATCTATCACATGCTAATCATCAATATAAAGAAACATACTAGTAAATAACATCCATCATAAGACCCAAGAACTGAATGAAGATAAATACCAACAAAGAATGCTCCAACCACAGTGTTTACGGATAGATCTCAAATGGTAAGAGTAACAAAGCACTACCACCCAACCGCGTGGAACCTAAATGGCCCATTTCCACTACGCTAAGGAGATAGTCTCAAGTCCCAAATAGGATATCAAATCACATAACGCAAGATAACAAATCACATAACACAAGTACTCTCTAAGTCCAGGAGTCCTAGAGTATACTAACTCAAAGGTTCCAACACATAGATCAACATCTAATTCCAAAGGCACAACAAAGACATGTAGGAATCTACTATGTAAGCAGGCAAGTGTCATCACATAAATCATGCTAGAGTTACCCTGGTAGTCTCTCAATAGACCCCGCCCCCCTAGTGATCCTTATGCGACCACTAGTATCCTCTCGTACTGACAAGGCATACTACAGAATGCAAGGTCATAACCAAGCATTCTCTCTACTCCCATCCTAGTTTATACTAGCACTTGAGGCATGGGCGAGAACATACAATTATCTTATTAGGTTCATTTTAATCCCCATTTAGTGTAATGTTTTCACTTATTAAATAACTTATAATGAGTT
Organism: Cupressus sempervirens; assembly: GCA_028749045.1. Lineage (NCBI taxonomy): Eukaryota > Viridiplantae > Streptophyta > Pinopsida > Cupressales > Cupressaceae > Cupressus > Cupressus sempervirens. Next base: position 293,592,796 of record CM053784.1, read on the forward strand.
ACCTTGGCAGCCACTTAGGGCCCTGACCCCCATTGCAAGCCACTTCTTGACACTACAAGTAGATAACCTACCCTAGGCTCATGAAATCACAAATCACAAAATCACCTCAGTCCTATACAAGCGACTCGATATCATCATAAAGATAATCAAAATAATCACATCAATTCTCCATGAGCAACTGAAAAGCATCCAATGATAATCATAATATCCATCAATTCTCAATGAGAAACTAGAAAGTATCTCAAAGTAATACTAATCGAAGACTCGAAAATGGTCAAGTCAAAACATGTCACAACATGGCATCATCAAGATCAAAACAAACACTTCAGTCCCATCAAGGTGACTGGAAAGTAATCCAAGTATAACTAATCAATGACTCAAAAATGGTTAAGTCAAGTATCTCAAATACGTACACCTCAGCTTCACACAAGAAGACTGAAAAGCAATAACAATCAGTAAATACAAACATCTCATAGAGCATACCATCACATTACCATGGTTGGGTTTAGAAAGATTGAGATCAAATAACATCAACATGCCATCACATTTGGATAACTCCCAAGCCTCTAGTGGACGTCCTAACTGGTCAACACTCTAGGACCTTCCAAACCCTTACACACATATAGCATAGAGAAACAAGATACAAACACATGTTTTTGCAATCACATGGTTAAGCCAAAAATGAGGTTTTAGTTTTCATTTTCAAGTATATTTCAAGAGTATAAGATTCTTCTACAAGTCAACCCATTTATTTTTTGAATAATGCATAGAATTATCCCTCCATTAATTTAAAAAAAATTCTAAAATAATCAGAAGATAATTATTTACTTATTTAAATCATTGAACTAGTTCCCATTGAATTTTAGATAAAATCATTCACATTATTCAAAACATTCGTATGATACTTATCAACTTTCAAATAATTAGTTTACAATTTTCTTAATACACTTCAAGGACAATCATTTATTTAAAATAATCTTCATTAATTTTAAGTAAAATCAATCTCATTAATAATTCAATTATTTAATTCCACTAAACACTTATTAATATCTCTCTTCTTTTAATTTGCCCTCATTTGAAAAATCCATTTACTTAAAATTGACTAATAATTAATCAGACTCCTTCTACTATTAACTAATCTTAATTAAATTAAATTAAATTAGATTAGTTAATAAATCATATAAAACTAATGCATAATAATAAGATTATATTTTAATTTGAACCCAAACTCGAAACAATTTCCAAATCTTGATTCTACTAGGGAAGATTGCAATAATATTTTAAATTCCCATAATTGTATGAAACAGTATGCATGCCTGAATTCCAAATTACAAAATTGAATATTCATTCATAGAGAATTATTCACACATAACAGACACAATGAAGATAGGAAGAGAAATAGTGTAATAAAATATGCTAAATAATCACAAGTGCCTACTTGAAAACTGATGCTAATTCACTAAGCCTGAAAAAATTGTAGAGAAGCTCCTCCTCTTAGAACCTTCTCCTTTTCAAAAATTCCTTTCTTCTTGAACATTCGCAATTCCTCCAAGAACTGAACCCCCCCGAGTGACTAGGAGTGCTTGTAGAAGCATATGAGGATGTCCCTACACACTAGGAGAGCCTGTATATAAAGGCCTCTAAGATGCATCTAGAATGTGTCTAGAAAGAACTAAGAGATAAGCATGAAAACTAAGCACATATCTTCCATGATAAGAAGATAAATATGATGAGGTGTCTAGAATGTTGTGGACACCATGTGCTCAAATAATGTGCTAACTCCTAAGTGTAGACAACACATGCATAATTAGAGTGCAAACTCTTGTGTTGTCAATATGACAACTCATAAGAGTTCGCATACTCTTGTGTGAATAAATATTAAAATAATGCACATTAATTTATTTAATATTCACTTGACTCCTTTTAAAATTAGTTTATTAATTTTAAATCTCATGCACTTATCATGTGGTCATGAAATTTAAATAAATTAATTTCTTTTCCACTTTTAAATTTATTTTCAAAACTTAATTGATAAAATATTTATTAACTTAAATAATAATATTATTTAGCATTTATTTAAAAATGAACTCTAAATATATTATTATTAAATTAAATAAATATTATCACATCGCAAATCTAAACTTATAACTTTTATCTTCAAATTTAATTCTTTTTATGTAATTAATTTTCCAATTAATAAAATAAAATAAAATATTGAAATATCATATTGATTCTCCATTAAATTAAATCTTTTAATTATACTTAATTAATAGAAAATTCACCAAAGACTCCCAAAGTAAAATATGAAAACCCATCTTAGCAAAACACATACAAAATCAAACCAAGGGTTAATATTACGAATTATGTCATGCAACGCATTCAGAAGGTACTCGACCTAGATACTTGTCCTAATTTTCAATTAGGACAAATGGCTTAAAGGGTTGGAATTTGGACTTGAGAATTTATCTCTCCTCTCTTACCATTGAGATAATGTGATAGGGTACACTCATCCTAGAAATTTAGAGAAGTCGATACTCAGTACCTGCAACTTGCATAAAATCCACGCATGGACAAGCACGATATATACTAAGCTAAATAGGTAATGGCAAGAAGCAGTGCATTGTGTAGATCTTGACTAGTAGGTGACTATGACTCCCTTCTTTAGGCACATCAAAAATGCCATACAAAAAGAAAACAAACACGCACACCATACACATGCAAGTATGGGGTAAGTATCCATAAAAAAACACATATAATAATAAATCATCTAACTAATCATCATCAATAACTGCAGACACTATAATAATCATCATACATACATGAACTATAAAGTACCAAGTAATCTCATCATATAATAAACTGAATCTAAAACAATAGTTAATAATCTCAAAATAATGTTACTGATAATCATCAACATAAAACTAGCCCTAAAAGAGTTCAACAATGATAACAAAAATATAACTTAGGGGTAGGCACTACAGGGAGTGTAAGAGAGAGAGTAGGGGATGGGAGAGGAGAGAGGGTGAGAGAGAGTAGGGGATGGGAGAGAGAGAGAGTAGGTGGTGGGAGAGGGAGTAAGAGAGGGAGAGGGAGAGAGAGAGTAGGGGATGGGAGTGGAGAGAGAGAGAGAGAGAGAGAGAGAGAGAGTAGGGGATGGGAGAGGAGAGAGAGAGAGTGAGAGAGAGTAGGAGATGGGAGAGGAGAGAGAAAGTAGGGGATGGGAGAGAGAGTGAGAGAGAGTAGGTGGTGGGAGAGGAAGTGGGAGAGGGAGAGGGAGTAGGGGATGGGAGAGGGGAGAGAGTGTGAGAGAGTAAGGGATGGGAGAGGGGAGAGAGAGAGAGAGAGAGTAGGGGATGGTAGAGGAGAGAGAGTAGAGAGAGAGAGAATAGGGGATGGGAGAGTAGAGAGAGTAGGGTATGGGAGAGGACAAAGGGTGAGAGAGTAGAGGATGGGAGAGGAGAGAGAGAGTAGGGGATGAGAGAGGAGAGAGAGTGAGAGAGAGTAGGGGATGGGAGAGGATAGAGAGTGAGAGAGAGTATGGGATGGGAGAGAGTGAGTGAGAGAGAGTAGGCAGTGGGAGAGGGAGGAGGAGAGGGAGAGAGAGAGAGAGAGAGTAGGGGATGTGAGAGGAGAGAGTGAGAGAGAGTAGGGGATGGGAGAGGAGAGAGAGCGAGAGAGAGTAGGGGATGGGAGAGGACAAAGGGTGAGAGAGTAGGGGATGGGAGAGGAGAGAGATAGTAAGGGATGAGAGAGGAGAGAGAGTGAGAGAGAGAGTAGGGGATGGGAGAGGATAGAGAGTGAGAGAGAGCATGGGATGGGAGAGAGAGAGAGTGAGAGAGAGTTGGCAATGGGAGAGGGAGGAGGAGAGGGAGAGAGAGTGAGAGAGAGTAGGGGATGGGAGAGGAGAGAGAGTAGGGGATGGGAAGGGAGAGAGAGAGAGAGAAGGGGATGGGAGATGGTGGGCTAGGGAGAGAATATTTTTCATATAGTGCATATGCACTATAGTGCATACACACTTTATAGTGCATATGCACTATAGTGCATACACACTTTATAGTGCATACACACGATGTGAAAACACCAAAAAAAGGTCATAAAGAAAATTTGTATCCCTATTGATCCATATTTTACTTTTTGTCTATTCTGTATTTTGTTGTTCCGATCAAAAACACAAGTTTCAAGCTATTGGAAGTTAGCAAAAACTATTTGAAGGCTTTTTGAACATTCTTTCATTCAAATTGAAGCTAACAAAGACCAAATTCAATCATTGGATATGCTATTTGAAGGCTTTTTGAATATTCTTTCTCTAGAAAAGGTTAGTGCAGTCCTTTTTAAATATTCTTTATTTTTATATAAAGACAAATTTGATTATAATTTGACATGTTGTTTAATATATAGTGAATTCATTGAAATTTGTACATGTGAATGAATTATTATTCAGACATGGTTAGAAATTTTGCAAGTTGTTTAATTTATATTGTGTATTCATTGAAGTTATTGTAATTTTTATTTGTATTTGAATGATTTGTAATTTACAAATTGTAAGTAATTTTGATGTCTAAATAATTTGACATATAAAAATCATCATCATGCTAAGGAAGAAACCAAAAACTAAAACAAATGAAGAGAGGGAGAGAGATTTGTCAATTAAAAGAGATAAAATAAAACTACTACGTGAACAAAGAAAATTGCAAAGCAATAATGAAGAATTGACTGTTAAAGAGGAACAAGAACCACTGATACAAAGAAACAAAGAGGAAGAATTGGAAAGATAGAGAATGAATGAGAATATTACGCTCAAGAAGACAACTAAATTGTGAAGCTACACCATCTTCCAATGTTGGAGTTATATCATCCTCTCATGTTGAAGAGATGCTAATTTGTAGATCTGACAATGTAAACACTCCATCATGTCATGTTGAAGGCACAACATCAACATATCAAGTTGGTGATATTCCATCTTTTGCACCTTATTGCCAAGGCACATCATCTTCATTTCGAGGTATGCAAAACACTCAACCTTATGATGATGTTCAAAATGTTGAGGGAATGGAAGAGATTATAACACCTTCTAGAATTTTTTTTAGAAGACCAAAATATTTGATTGATATTGATACTAACATTTTGAAACACAACATCAACATATCAAGTAAGTGATATTCCATCTTTTGCATCTTATTGCCAAGGCACATCATCTTCAGTTCAAGTTACACAAAACACTCAACCTTATGTTGATTTTAAAAATGTTGAGGGAATGGAAGAGATTATAACACTTTCTAAAAAAATTTCTAGAAGACCAAAATATTTGATTGATATTGATACTAACATTTTGAAATCAATGCTTGACAAGATTAGCAAGTGTACTTGTCAAAGACAAGTTAATTGTATGTGGAGATTATTCTTTGAAGAATTAAATATTACAGGTCAATGCCAATTATTTGTTGAAATGATGAGAAATTTAAAATTTAGGTCTATCATGAAGATTCTTAGGCTAAGAGCGATGGATGATTCAAATGAAAAAAGAATTGTAATGAATCTAATGAGTGCTTATGATAAAGTGGCTTCTAAATCACACACCAAAGATAGTAATATCACAAGATGAGTACTTACATTGACAATAGTAAGCACCCAAATGAAGAAAGCTTGAATCATGAGAAAGATAGAAAAAACATTGAAAATTGGTAGAGGTACTCTAAGGAGAGCCATGCTAAGGTGTGATAGATTGGAAGATCCAACAAAAAATGAGTTATTGACATTTAGTGGTAGACTACCATGAAAGGATAAAGAAATTAGTGAAGCTTTGAAATCATTGATCAAAGATTTTTGAAAAAATAATACACATGTTTCCCCTAATCAAAGAGATGTAAGAAGGAGGATTGGTAGCCAAAATCACGACCCACATGCAAAACATTTTTTGGACTCAACTCAGACACAATTTTTTGCAAAATTTATTGGTATGTATCCTCAAATTCGAATAAGTCAAAGATTTTTTGAGATGGGTAAACCTTTTTATGTGAAGATAAATCACACACACACACAACTTGTTGTTGTAGGATACATATTAAATTTTCTAACCATTTTGATATTTTAGGCATATATGTTTATTTTTGCATTCTAAGTATATTTTGCAAGATTTTGACATGAATGAGCCACCAAGATCTTTAAAAGAATTCATATCCAACATTTTATGTGAAATAGGGGCTGGTCAACAATTTTATAAGACATCATGCTTGGATGGTACATGCTTATTTTGTAGTTGTTTGCAACTTTTATCAACTTGTGAACATATGGATAGCATACATGTAATTGGAAATGAAATAGTAGATTACAAAAAATATAAGATAGTGGCATATGCTCTAAAAGATGGAAAACACAGTAATAGATGTGATTTAGTCATTGGCAAGATTCTAGTATATGAGTTCATGAAGATTTTTTGTGAAAAGATTATTTACGAGTATGCAAGGCATACATAGAGCTCAATGGCTAGATTTGCAATTCAAGTTGTGTAAGGATATATTTCGTCTAGATACCATTGTCTTAGTTGTAGACTTCACAGAGAACTACACACTACAACCACAAAATGAGGTGCAAGAAAAATATTATGCTTCTCAACATGTTTCCATATTTGTTCACATAATATTCATGCATTCACCTATAAGTGTAGAGGATGTCAGGAATATTTTGAGGGAGTACCATTTTTACATCAATGATGATTGATCACATTCTATAGAGTTTTTATATGGTTATTTTCAACTATTTTATGGAGATTTGGCTAATAGAGGCATATCATATCGTTAGCACATTATTTGGTCAGACAATTGTCCATCTCAATTCAAGAATGCATAGATATTCTATTGGTTGAGCAAGATGCACAGGTTGTATAGAATTCAATATATGTGAAATTTCACAGAGGTTGGTCATGGAAAGGGAGAGCATGATGGTGTAGGTGCATGCATCAAAAGAGCCTTAGCTTGTGAAGAACTAAAGTACAAAGATGGAGCAATATTGACAGATGCAAAATCCATTGTCTAGTGGTGTAACACTACAATGGGTATAGGTAAAGAAGGTGAGCCTATGGTTTGTAGATTTTTTTGGTTGATAGATAATACTAACATTGTACCATATGACAATTGTTGCACACTAATAGGATCAAGTGAGTTGCACTCTTTTAGAAGCTCTGATGTAGGTTCATGGAGTATCCACACACAAAAAATGGCATGCTATTGTCCATGATTTGTAGAAGAAAATTAGGATGACTATGAGTCGACTAAATGGGTGGACAAATGGGATATACGAGTTTTGGACCAATTGACACCTATCATCCCCCACAAGCACTAGAAATGGTAGAGATGGATTCATCTATTGACTTTGACCACTTGTCTGATCTAGTGCAACTTGGTTATATATATATCTTTGTAATTTCAATATAAATTTTTTTAACTTTTACCTAAGTATTTTCTAAATTAATGATTGCATTTTGTACATTTATAACTGCAGGCCATGCTTTTTCTATTATTGCACTTGAAGACAATAAAGAAGGGAGAGATTATTATTTGTGTCATTGTGTTGAAGCCAAACATAAATTGGATCACTTGGTTATAGATGGTGAAGGTTTAGAGTACCATATTAGTGTTGTGGTTGTAACTGGCACATGGCTTAGATAATATTCTATGAAGAACCCTAACTTGTCGTTATTCAAGGATTGCAAAATAGAGAGAAGATTCTTGATTATTCGAACCTTTTTGTTTCATCAAATTTCCACTTGATAAAATTTGGTGGAAAACCACATAATGAGACTCTTTTGAAAAGTTTACGAGTTAGACCATGAGGCAATACTTGAGACATTAAAATGTAGAACAAATCCAGTTGGTTCATTAGACTAAACAAGGAGAGAGGGAGAGAAAGAGAAAGAGTGGTGCAGGGTCACCTTGAATCATAAGTGTTAGGGTACTAACAATAAAGGTTGGGAGAGTACAACCCACAAGGACACCTAAACAAAGTTTGAAAGCCAAAACAAGGCCCAAAACCCCACACTTGCACCTTGACAACAATAAAGGCTTAACATATGAAACCTACTCTAGATATTTAACCATGAACATAGACTTAAGGCATGTTGTTTTTACATCAGCAGGGGCATATGAACTGAATTTGAAGGCCTCAAATTGAGAAAAAGTCTTAGTTCATTTACATCTTGGATTCCTAGTAGCCCAAGAAGCAAGGTTATGGCCTACAACTTAGTAAATGTTGAATGAAAGAAAAAAAAACCACCAAGACACCTCCTACTCTTGATATACTATTAGATTCCAAAGTGCTGAGATTACATACACAAAAATGCTACATTAACCTGTGGGGACAACAATTAAGGCTAAAGGGTTGATTAGGCCACTATTGCAAAGGAAGGACTATTTAGACAAGTGCTAGAACCACCAAACCAATTAAAAATGTTGAGGAATGTTTTGAATAACTAAATTCCAAGTTTGAGGCTTTGGAAATGAGTTTTAAGGTCTCAAGTGTTGACTATAGCAAAATAATGAGTTGGTGCATATATGCTACATGCAGCTAGGGCATCATCTTTCTCCCTTGTACCTACATTTCTACAACTAAAACCACAAAAATCTCAAAGAGTATTAAGAATAAAAGGACTCCACCAAAGACCATAAACTCAAGTTATAATGTGATTTCCACCAAAACCCTTAAATTTTGAGCTATTAGCACTAAAATAGGAATAACTTGAATTCTACAACATTTCAAGACCTCAAACTAGTTGCATTATAAAGGTAACTGAAATATACATCCAACCATAGCAAGATTTGACACCAATTCATCCATATAGGTCCATACCATGTAGAAAAACAACCCAAAATGCAGCAAAACAAGTTATATTTTATTGATTTCAAAGAAAAATCTTATATTATACCTTCCACTTGCTTCAAAGGGCTATATGAAGGTCTTCCCCAAATGATCCAACCAAATTTTAAAGGTTGTGACTCTTGGGGGAATGATTACAAATAATTTTGCTTAGTTATGTAAAAAGTTGCAAAGTTGCATAGCAACTTTTGCAACTTTTATTGTACTTTTGCATTTTTGTGCCTAAAAGGCATTTTAACTATGTAAATGAGTCCTAATTGACTTAATACAACTATTAGACCCTAGATGACAAGCATATGCATTCAAAATACAAAAATTGTGACCTTGTGACCTCATTGAGCAATGAGCTTATAAAACACCCAATATTGCTAATGGACCACACAAAAGGGCTAATGGAAAATCTAGGAGTCTAAAATCATGAACTTATTGAAAATATGGAAATAAAATTGGAAAGAGGTCATAAATGACCCAAAAAACTTGATTACATGATTTCATAAGAGGGGCGCTCCTGCACCAATCATAGGGCCCTCACCTTTTCATCTTTGTTATGTTATGCTCCAAGTGAGCCTTGTAAGGAGAATAAGCTAGGGTGGTGGGCTTCAATATACAATAAGTTTTAGAAATTTTAGTGGTTTAGGAATTTGGGCCTATTGACAATCTAAATGCTCTAAGGAAGTTACCTAAAACTTGTCTTAATCTACATATGCTCGGTTAGCACTTAATAATACAAGTTAGTTTGGTCATCCCATGAATATTGGACCCTAAATTATTTGAAATAGTGATATCGAGTGAATAAATTTATTGATTCTCTGGCATATCAAAACAAGCTGAGTTAATATTCTCAAGCATGAACAAACTTGCAAACATGAAGAGTTTTATTGCTACATTTCATCAATCTCACTGTGTTTATCTGTACGCCCGATTCTCACATATGTAAAAGCTTCAAAATAGCTTCTCCAAACTATTTCAACCAACTCTCATCAGTTGGGTTGAAGGTTTAATGCTTTAAAACAATAACAACTCCAACTTCCCTCTAAATCCTAAATTAGTCATTGGATTTTGAAAATTCAAAATTCGAACATACAATTTATTGAATTCTTTTAAACAAAATGACCACTAACTTATTCATTTTGATCTTTTATGATCATTAAACTTTCCTAGACCCTAAATATTCCAATTTAACCCAAGGACTCTATTGGTCCCCCTTACAAAGTAAATTTGGTCCCTTTAGGACTTTTAACAATTTCTAGGATTTTGTAATTCCCCACCAAGGGATCCAAAAGAAATAACCTAAAGTTTTACTAAGTTTGCCAAACATTTTTTTTTTAACAAGAAAGATTAAACATACACATCAAACACATCATAGTGGAAGCAATAACATACAATCAACTAAAAGCATATGTAACAGATTACATTCTTTAAGGATCCCATGATGTTGAATCACATTTAAATTTAATTAATACCAAGTCTAATAGACACCACATCCATATGAAAGAATAATTAAAAAGTCCAATGTCCGTTTAAATAATATACATTTGTTCTAAATGCCTCTTGGCAATAAAATTTAGAATGCTCAATCATCCACTGTACATGTCACAGGATATGAATGGCTATAAGAATATACATATGTAGAACTAGAAATACATCATCCTCCTTGGATCCATGATACAAGTACAATAAAATAAATGAAATCATCCACCATACATGATATATAGATAGAATAAAAGGAAATACAGACAAGGAAGCTCTAGCCATGGTGACTATAGGTGGATCTCAATAGTAAGAGTAAAATGCACTACCACCCAACCACATGGAACCTAAATGGCCCACTCCCACCATGCTAATGAGATAGTCTCAAGTCCCAAACAAGATATCAAACCAAATTTCAAAAATACTCTCTAAATCTGGGAAACTCTAAAAGCAATCCAACTCAAAGGTTCTAAAATAAGTTGACATCTAATTCCCAAAGGCACACAAGACATATAGGAAACCTACTATGTAAGCAGACAAGTGTCATTGCATGAATCATGCTAGAGTTACCCTGGTAGTCTCTTAGGACCCTCACCCCCTAGTGATCCCTATATGGCCACTAGTATCCTCTCGTACTGACAAGGCATACTACAGATGCAAGGTCACAACCAAATGTTCTCTCTAATCCCATCCTAGTCTATACTAGCACTCAAAGCATGGGTGAGAACATAAAAAGACTCTTATTAGGTTCATTTTATTCCCATTTAGTGTAGTATTTTCACTTATTAAACAACTTACATTGGGTTACCCTAGCAGCCACTTAGGGCCCTAGCTCCCATTGCAAGCCACTTTCTTGACATTACATATAGATAACCTACCCTAAGCTCATGAAAATATAAATCAATGAATCATATAAAATCACCTCAGTCTTATACAAGTGACTAGAAAGCATCAAAAGATAATTCACAAAAACACATCAGTTCTCTATGAGCAATTGGAAAGCATCTCAAAATTAGTTGATCGCAGACTCAAAATGATTAAGTCAGGTATCTAATAAACATACACCTCAACTTCACAAAAAAAGACTAGAAAGCAATAATTGAAAGTAAATACATCCCATCCTAGAGCGTACTAATCACATTATCATGGTTGGGTTTAGAAAGATTGAGAACAACTTATTATATCATCACAATCACATAACCCTCGAGCCTCTGGTAACAACCTAAGACTAGTCAAAGCTAGGTCAACTCGGATACCCCAAAGCATAGATAGTACATAGAAAACATAATAGACTCATAGTTTGGTTTGATTTGAAAACACACAGTTGAGTTAAACAATAAGATTTCATTCTTTGTGTTTTCAATGTAAGTTTTCGAGTATATAAAATTAACACTTTAACCCTTACTATTTAACCCATTCTCGTATTTATAATTACAAATCATAAGATGGCTTAAAAGTAATAATAATCATTTATTAAATTATTAAATTAATAATTATTGATTATTAAATATAGTACTCCCAATTCCATTAATAATCAAATTATTAAATAATAAATATAATTAACATTATTAATTGATATTTATTATTAATTCAAATTAATTTGGATAATCATTTACATTACTAAATTAAGAATCAAAATCTATTAACAAATTTCTTAATAAACAATATTTCCTAATCATTAATTAATTTAATAATTAATAATAAACTATGAATAAAATTCTTTAATAAATAATTTTTGCTAATCATTAATTAATTAAATAATTAATAATTAATAAACCAAAATGAACTAAATTTAATTTAATTATATTAAAAATAAATAAAAATTAAAACTTATAACAGTGTTTATAAATGCCCATCGGCCTATCGCTCATGTGGAAATTGCAGTAGCTTTATTGTTGCCACAGTAGAGTATTATCGCATCAGTAGCAATACCTGCTGTTGTAGCAACAATGTCTGCTATGAGTACCAATGGAGGGTAGAAGGTAAGGTAGGGGGGAGGTGGGGCTGTCACTGCCCTACCTCCCAATTTATATTATTAAATTTTATTTTATAAATTGTATTTTTATTTATTATTTTTTAAATAAATAAATTATGTTTTAAATTATATAAAATCAAATTTCAACAACAATCCCCATAATAATATTTTTAAATAATATTTATAATTTTAGTCTAATAGGAAAAATACATTTAACCATTTAAATTTCTAATTAAATTTTTTCTTTTTAAATCTCAAAACCCTTTCTGGTTTAATATCAAATTTACAAAATTAATGGACGAAGATTCTAAGATGTTTCAATCTCTACGCACTCAAAAGATTTAATCATGCATACTAGAATTTCCCAATATTGAAAACACTCATCACAGAGAATCATTCAAATAACCTTTCAATAAACACGATGAAGACAGAAAGGAGTATAACAAAATTTAGCAAATAATCACAAGTGTCTACCTAGACACTGATGCTAATTGTTACACCCAAGAAAATTGTAGAGAAATTCCTCCTCTCAGAACCTTCTCCTTTCTAAAAATTTCTTACTTCTACAAAATTTGTGTCCCTTGAAAATGAACCCTCAATTGGTGATAAGGAGTTCTCTCCTAAAATCAAGGCACTAATTGTACATTTACCTGAGTGAACTCTCTGCTCACCAAACTTCAACTCTCTATTAACTTTTCTTAATCTTTTTTTAATCTTTTCTTTATCTTTTTCATGCACATTAATTGAATTATAACATAAATTTATTAAATTTAATCTCATGCATGCATCATGCAATAATAGAACTTTTAATAAATTAATTTCTTTTTCACTTCTTAATTTATTTTTTATATTTTATTCTCATGCATTCTTTATACAATTTTAAAACTCTTAATAATTTAATATCTTTTCATGTTTTAATTAATTTTTGAAATGTTAATTGATAAAATATTTATTAACTTGAATATTATTTAGTATTTATTTAAAAATGAACTCTAAATATATTATTATTAAATTAAATAAATATTATCATGTTATAAATTTAAGTTTTTATTTTTAAATTATTTAAAAAATAATAATTTATCAATTAATTAAATATAATTAAATACTAAAAATATCATAATAAATTTTCATTAAATTAAATCATTAATTTTATCATTTAATTTGACTTAATTAATAGAAAAATCACCAGGGACTCATAAAATAAAATACAAAAATCCATCATAGAAAAACACATACAAAATCAAACTAAAGGGTTATAATCATGAATCAACATCATCCAATTAATAGAAAAATCACTAGGGACTCATAAAATAAAATACAAAAACCCATCATAGAAAAACACATATAAAATCAAACTAAAGGGTTATAATCATGAATCAACATCATCCAACGCATTTGGAAGGTAGAAAATTTAGATACTTGTCCTAATTTTCTAGAACAAATGGCGTAAAGGTTTAGGATTTGGACTTAAGAATTTATCTCCCCTCTCTTACCATTGAGATAATGCAATAAGGTATGCTCACCTTGGTAATTCAGAGAAGTTGATACTCGATATCTGCAACTTGCATAAAATCCATGCATGTAAAAACATAATATTCTAAGCTAATCAAACAATAACAGGAAGTGGTGCATCATGTAGATCTTGAGTAGTAGGTGACTATGACTCCCTTCCTTAACCACATCAGAAATGCCATACATAAAGAAAACATATACGCACACCATACACATGCAGTATAGGGTAAGTATCCATAAGAAATCACAGAATAATCACCATGCATACATGAAATATAGAGTACCAAGTAATCTCATCATATATCAACTGAATATAAAACAATATATGATAATCTCAAAACAATACTACTAGTAATCAAGCATAAAACTAGCCTAAAAGAGTTCGACAATGACAAAAAAATGTAAACTAGGGCAGGCACTACATCCACCCCCTAGACTTAGACTTACTCTTGGAAGCCTACAAGAAAGATAAAACTAAAGAACTCACTATGTGGGTCCCATTAGACCCTTTCCCCTTGTAGGAGAATATGACTCTACTAAGAACACTACAACAATAATATCCATGGTAACAAGGTGCCATAATAACCATAAATCATACTACTTTTAGTCACTTAGAGCAATATGATTTTGGTTTAATAGTAAACCAAAAACCATATCGATCCAACATTCATTCTTTTAACAAATACTAAAATAGATCCCCTAAACACTCTAGACCAAGGATCGACATCCTTAATCCATTGGAAAACATACAAGATGCTATAATAACTAGATGTAACACCCTGTCATGGGATCCAAAAGAAATAACCTAAAGTTTTACCAAGTTTGTCAAATATTTTTCTTTTAACAAGAAAGATTAAACATACACACCAAACACATCATAGCAGAAGCAATAACACACAATCAACTAAAAGAATATGTAACAGGTTACATTCCCTTAAGGATCCCATGATGTTGAATCAGATTTAAATTTAATTAATACTATGTCTAACAAACACCACATCCATATGAAAGAATAATTTAAAAGTCCAATGTCCATTTAAATAATATACATTTTTGTAATGTCCCCATCTTTTTAGCATATCAATCGAGTTCTTAGCCTTTACATTCTCCGAAGGCTAAGTGGAGAAATAAGGAGAAATTGATTAAATTAATTTCTTATAAAGTCAAAAGTCAAATTTTTTTAAAAAAAGAGTGACTTTATATTTAATAAATCTAATTAGTGAATGCATTAATTATTGGAAGGGGGAAGCTTCTAGTAATTTAATTCTCTAGAAGCATAATTAATTATTCTATTGCAAGGGAGAAGCTTCTAGCAAGTGCATTAATTATTAGGAGGGGGAAACTTCTAGAGAATGCAATTATTAAATATTTTATTTAATTATTGTATTGTAAGAGATAAGCTTTTAGCAAGTGCATTAATTATTAGAAGGGGGAAACTTCTAGAGAATGCAATTATTAAATATTTTATTTCCTTCTACAAGGGTCAAAGAAAAGTATAAAAAGGGGTGAGAGCTTTAATGTTTATCATCCGATTTTGTGAATTGCATTTGATATCAAGTTGGGAGAAGAAACTAAGGTTTTTGATTTCAGCCAGCTATTGGAGAACGTCAACCCTTCAGTGTTGCAACTATTTGAGGTGGTGAAATATCCATTGAATTTGGTATTTGGGAGAGCTTCAATTCAGGAGTTCTATTTTGTGCTTAAATTGGAGAATAAATTTTGATTGCTACAGTACACATGCAGGATGCTACGCTACAGTGTCTATGCTTGATTCATTCCCATTCTTGGGGATCACTATTATCATTGTACTTCATCAGCATATGATTTTTCTATAATAATTCAAAATAAAAAATTTTGGCATCATTGTTACATCTCGTTTCCATGTATTTGCACTAATAATACCAAAAGAATTGCATTTGAATATTAGTTCCTTGAGGGGTTACTATAGTGGTATCAGAGTAGTTTCCTACTAGCCTAATAGGGTTTATGCAACCACCATTCAATTTGGTTTTCAAAAGCAAAAATAAAAGAGTTCTATTTACATAGGGAACTAGCATAGCTGAGAACATGGTTGATAGATATTCTCAAAGCCCACCCATAATTATGAGAGATGATGAGGCTTTACAACGTCAGGATAGGCTTCTACAATCAATAGAGGCAAGCACATAGGAAATGATGGCTATGATGCAACATTTGATTGACAGGAGAAATAAAAATAATAATGATCAGGATGACATGAGCATAATAGGATAACAACATAGGACTTGGTCTGGGACAGCTGACAGACCCACACGTCCTACATTCAAGGAAGAAACTCCAGCACTCACACTTGATGCTATGGTAATAGATATTGTAGATGAACTCCGAAAAGTGAGGAATGAGTGGGATTCATTACTAGCATATGTACAAGATGGATGGACATTTGACAGGTACCTGAACTATAGAGCTGCTAGGAAGAAGAAGGTAGATAAACATAGTGAGTTGCAACAGGTCACCAACAAGTTGGCATTACCCACATTTGATGGCAGTGGGAAAATGACTGCTCGTGCTTGGATTCATAAGGTGCATACTTTCTTATCTCTGAAAACTATGATAGAATTTGAAGCACTCAAGTATGCCACTTTACACTTAGATGGGGCAGCTCATGATTGGTGGACACATGGCATGATTACATTGCAACACAATTAGGTAACCACTTATCAGGAGTTCATGGATAGATTAATAGAAAGGTTTGATAAAAAGGATCCTAGAGTTTATTTCTAGGAGTTAGCATAGTTGAGACAGTCAGGAGGTTTATAACAATTTATCAGTGACTTCAAGAAGCTTGCAATGATGATGCCTAACATTAAAAAATGGAGGCTAGTCATTTTATTCATAGAGGGATTGATTGAACCACTCGAGGGGTGGGTAAAGGCCTTTGATCCTCCTACATTACAAGAAGCTATGAAGAAAGCTCGCAGTATGGAAGTTGTAGCTCCAGTAAACCAATTTAGTTCAAAGGGGTCTTCATCATTTAGAGATAACAAAGGGGGATTCAACAAGGGTAAAGAGAAGGAAAGTCAACTACACCTTTGGATAAGGAGATGCTTAATGACCTATATAAGAAGAAGCTATGCTTCTTTTGCAAAGGTCCCTATGAGTTTAGTCATGACTGTCTTGTGAGGCCGAAGGGGAAGGCTAACTGGGTGATGTGGGCTTATTATGAGGGTTCGAATTTAGATAGCTCAGAGCACCATGATGAGGATCCTAATGAGGTAGAGGGTGAATAGGAGGTAGATAGTGCTAAGAAAAAAGAGGCTCTAGAGCTACATTTATAGGAGGCACGTCTATCTACTATTCAGAGAGAGGGATCTTTTAGACTTCAGGGAGTCTTGGCTAGATAGAAGGTTATTACTCTATTGGATATAGGTGCCACACATAATTTCATTGATGAGAAATTTGTGAAGAGGCATGGACTCATTATTGAGGAGTTTGAGGGATTGAGAGTCAAGGTAGCTAATGGATATACTCTTTGTTGTGACAAGATGGTGCGAGATTTACCTTTGTGCCTGAACAACTATGAGTTCAAGGTGGACTATCATGTGGTCAAAATGGGTGACATGGACATAGTACTTGGGATTTAGTGGCTATATTCTTTGGAGGAGGTTACCTTGAGATTGAAGGATATGGAGATACGATTTGAGGTCGATGGTAGAACTCATGTGCTAAAGGCTATCCGTAATGGTGATTTCAGGACTATCTCATTTAGGCAGATGGAGAGATTAACCAAGCATGAT
This sequence comes from Cupressus sempervirens, assembly GCA_028749045.1. Classification (NCBI taxonomy): domain Eukaryota; kingdom Viridiplantae; phylum Streptophyta; class Pinopsida; order Cupressales; family Cupressaceae; genus Cupressus; species Cupressus sempervirens. The sequence continues at coordinate 293,610,397 of CM053784.1, forward strand.
GATATGGAGTGGGTGGAAATATGCACCTTGATGTCTACCTAGGAGGAGTAGCATTAGACTAAATATCATCTGAATATTCAAAAATTGAGAACCAAGTATGAGACGGTATTCAACAAGATTCCACTAGGCAGGCCACTAGACAAAGGCATTGAGCACATTATCAAGCTGGAGGAAGGAACTAAGCCTATCATGATCACACCATAATGGCACCCAAAATGACTCAAGGATGAGATCAAGAGGACCATCAAGGAGTTTCTTGCAATGGGACACATTTGACCAAGTAAGTCACCTTTTATGTCTTCTATTGTTTTGGTAAAAAAGAAGGATGGTACAGATGTGTATTGATTACAGGGTGTTGACTAAGAGAACTATAAAGAATAGGTATCCCATCCCACACATCAATGAGTTGATAGATGAATTGCATGGGGCTTGCTATTTCACAAAAAATGATTTGTGATTAGGCTATCACTAGATTAGAGTTAGAGAGCAGGATATTGAGAAAACTGCTTTCAGATGTCATTGTGGACACTTCGAGTTTGTAGTCATGCCTTTTGGTTTGACTAATGCACCTACCACTTTCTAGTCCACTATGAACAGGGTCTTCCACCATCAGTTGAGGAAATTTGTGCTGGTGTTCTTTGATGATATTTTTATCTATAGTAGGACTTGGCAGGAACATTTAGAACACTTGGAGATAATATTGAGCATTTTACAGAGGGAGTCCTTGTATTCCAATGAGTCCAAATGTGATTTGGGATGACAGAGCTATTGTATCTTGGACACATCATTAGTGCAGAGGGAGTGTGGATGGATCCTGAAAAGATCTGTGCTATTGTTGATTGGCCACCACCATAGAACCTTACACAATTAAGGGGGTTCCTTGGTCTATGTGGATTCTATCATAGGTTTTTCAGTGGCTACTCATGAAATACAACACCTATGATAGATTTTCTAAAGAAAGGGGCATTTGTGTGGACTCGAGAGGCATAGGACTTTTTCATGCGATTCAAGGAAATAATGACTACATGCCCAATATTAGCATTGCTTGATTTCATGAATCCATTTGAGCTTCAATGTGATGCTTTTGGAGAAGGAGTTGGTGGTGTACTCATGTAGGAAAAGCACCCTATAGCTTATGAGAGTGGGAAACTCAGAGGGCCCGAGAGATCATTCAACATATATGATAAAGAGATGTTGGACATCATACATGACTTGGCCAAATTCAGACAATATCTTGTGGGCACAAATTTTGTATTAAACTAATCATAATAGTTTGAGGCACTTTTTGGGATAGCGAGACCTGAATGATCATTAGAAAAAGTGAGTGATTAAGTTACAGGCCTATGATTTTGATATCACATATGTTAAGGGGACACAAAATGTTGTTACATATGCTTTATTTCGTAGGCCACACTTCACTTCTATGATTTAGATATTAGAGGATTGACGACACTTGATTGTAGCAGAATATGCCATAGACACATGGGCCTCTGAAATAGTGGAGGGAACAACGATTGACACTAGGTACACTCTTGTAGATGATTTGATCATTTACAAGAACATGATTTACTTAATCCCAGGATCAAAAGTGAAGCAGTTGATTTTGAGAGCACTCCATGATTCACCTACATCAAGACATCCTGAGTATTTCAAGACTTATAGGTTAGTTCAGGAGCGGTTCAATTGGAAGGGGATTAAGGCTGATGTTTTATAGTATGTGTGTGAATGCCTTCTTTGCAAGCAGAACAAACAAGAGCACACTTATCCAGCAGGGCTCCTAAAACCACTTCCTATTCTTGACAGGAAGTGGGAGTGTATCTCCATGGATTTTATCACGGGCTTGCCTAAGGCCCAGGGGTGCGATTGTATCTATGTGGTTGTGGATAGGCTAACAAAATATGCTTAGTTCTTCCCTATCACTACTACGTACTCAATAGCTCAGGTGGTAGAGGTCTTCTTTAGGAAAGTTTTTAGATTACATGGTTTGCCTCAGAACATTGTGAGTGATAGGGACAGTTGCTTCATGAATCACTTCTAGTAGGAGGTATTTTGATTGTGTGGCACTGAGCTTACACCTACTACAAATAATCACCCACAGACTAATGGTCAAACAAAGATTGTGAACAAATGGGTGGAAGGGTATTTGAGGAATTATGTGGTAGCTCAGTAGGGAGCTTGGGTTAGATGGATATATCTTTATGAGTATTGCTACAATACTACATACCATATGACTATACAAATGGCACCCTTCATGGCACTTTACGATTATGAGGCACCTAGTTTCTTAGATTTGTTGTTGGGTGACAATTGTGTCCCTTGTGTAGGTGAACTATTATCGGAGAGTAAGGATATAGTTGCCACTCTTAGAGACAACATTGCTAGAGCTCAAAACCAGCAAAAAAATTATGTAGACCAAAAGAGGACTAAGCGTAGTTTTGAGGTAGATGATATGGTCTACCTCATGTTGCAACCATATAGGCAATCCACTCTCAAGAAGAGTGGTGTAGAGAAACTCAAGCTACGCTATTATGGACCATTCAAGATTGTTAGGCGAGTTGGTGAGGTGGCTTATGAGTTGGAGCTTCCTGCAAATAATATAGTGCACAATGTGTTTCATGTGTCATGCCTCAAAAAGGTGTTGGGTCAGAATGTGGTGCCTTTTACACTATTACCTCCCTTGGATGATGAGGGAAAATTGATATTGGTGCCAGAGGCTATCATTGATTTTAGGGAAAGGAACTTGAGGCAGCACACTATAAGGGAGTATTTGGTGAAATGAAAGGACCTGCCAGTTGAGGATGTGACATGCGAGAATGAGGAGTTTTTTTTTAGCATCCAAACTTAAAGTTGCTCGAGGACAAGAACTTTTAGGGAGGGCAGACTATAATGTCACCATCTTTTTAGCATATCAATGGAGTTCTTAGCCTTTACATTCTCAGAAGGCTAAGTGGAGAAATAAGGAGAAATTGATTAAATTAATTTCTTATAAAGTCAAAAGTCAAAATTTAAAACAAAGAAAAAAAAAAGAGTGACTTTATATTTAATAAATTTTATTGGTGAATGCATTAATTATTGGAAAGGGGAAGATTCTAGTAGTTTAATTTTCTAGAAGCACAATTAATTATTCTATTGCAAGGGAGAAGCTTCTAGCAAGTGCATTAATTATTGGGAGGGGGAAACTTCTAGAGAATGCAATTATTAAATATTTTATTTAATTATTGTATTGTAAGAGAGAAGCTTCTAGCAAGTGCATTAATTATTGGAAGGGGGAAACTTCTAGAGAATATAATTATTAAATATTTTATTTCCTTGTACGAGGGTCAAGGAAAAGTATAAAAAGGGGTGAGAGCTTCAATGTTTATCATCTGATTTTTTGAATTGCATTTGATATCAAGTTGGGAGAACAAACTAAGGTTTCCAATTCTAGCCAACCATTGGAGAACGTCAACTCTTCAATGTTGCAACAATTTGAGGTGGTGAAATATCCATTAAATTTGGTATTTGGGAGAGCTTCAATTTAGGAGTTCTATTTTGTGCTTGGACAATAAATTTTAATTACTATAGTGCGCATTCGTGATGCTATGCTACAGTGTTTATGCTTGATTCAGTTCCATTCTTGGGCATCACTATTATCATTGTACTTCATCATCATATGATTTTGCTTTTGGGCAAAGAAAATGAGAACCATCATGGTTGCTAATTATTTGTGAGACTTTGTGACGAATGAGTTCAATGATATAACCAACCCAACACAATATGCTACCCTTACCAACCCTTAGAAGAATCGGTTAAAGGAGTTAAGAAGAAAGGACACAAAATCCATAAGTCTCATTGAGGCGGCAATGATAGAGACTATATTTCATAAGATAGGAACAACTAACTATTCAAAGGAACCATGGGATATTCTTGAGAAAAACTTCAAAGAAACTGAGAAATTCTGAGTAGTGAACCTACAGATGATCAGAAGAGAGTTTGAGAACCTTTAAATGAAGGATAATGAACCTATTGCAGAATTCAACTCGAGCATCTCACCTTTGATAAACTAGCTCAAATCAAATGGAGAATAGTATGAAGAGCAAAGGCTTGTGGAGAAGACATTGAGAAGTCTACCTCAAAAATATGACAATCTTGTGATGACCATTGAGGAAATAAATAACCTCACCACATTGACAATGGATGAGTTGATGGGAATTCTTCAAACCCATGATCACCAGACTAACAAGTCAACTACATCTTCCCAAGAGAAAACTTTCAAAGTTCAAGAAAATTCAAGAGGCAAGGGGAAGAGGAAGAAATGGCTCTAGTAGAGGCTCAAGAAGTACAAGTCGTGGAAGAAATGGTCAGAAGAATGTTGGTGCAGAAATCTTAGGGCAAGTAGGCATTCAAGAGGGAGCAAGAAGCTCTCAAAACAGCTCGAGAGGAGGTAAGAAGAATCACAACTCCAACAAGAGCAATGTAGAATGCTATTACTATCATAAGTTTGGGCATTATGCAAGTGAATGTTGGAAGAAGCAAGGTGATCAATCAAGCCAAAGTGTGAATGTGGTTGACATGAATATAGGAAATGCAAACAATCCCATAGCCTTCATCATGTGTAACATTGGTGAAGATGACAACCTTGAGGTATGGTACTTGGATAGTGGTTGCAGCAACCGCATGAGTGGTAATGAAAGTTTATTTTCTTTCATTGATAGAAATTTCAAGTATGAAATTAAGCTGGGAAATAATAAAACCATTCCCATAGTGGGAAAAGGATAGATATTATGGTCTACACTAAGCAAGGAAAGAAGAAAGAGATATAAAATATATATTTTGACTTGGGTATGAGGCATAATTTGATGAATATTGGACAACTCATTCAAAATGGTTACAAAGTGCTGATGGAAAATGAAAGTGTGTCATTCATGAAAAGGATGGGAGTAAGAGGATATTTGCAACAATCCAAATGACAAAGAACCGGATGCTTCCTTTGAAGATAAATACATGTTTCTCTTCTCCAGTTAGTGTTGCACCTCCCAAGCATGCATGCACATTAGTACATCATCAATCAAATCTTAGTAGCATGATTAAAGACCCCTCTAAGCTATGACATTTCAGGTATGGACATCTTGGCTTTGCTAGTTTAAATTTATTGTCCAAGAAAAGGATGGTAGATGGTGTGCCAAGTATTGTTGATTCATATGACAAGTGTGAGGCTTGTATTTTGGGTGAGCATCATAGGATTCCCTTTAATTTTGATAATTTTAGAAGGGAATGGGCACCATTAGAATTGGTGCATTCTGATTTAGTCGGCCCTATACAAACCACTTCTATTGGGGGGAGTACTTGTTTTAGAACATTCATAGATGATTTCAATCATAGGACATGGGTATAATTTTTGGAAAGAAAATTTGAAGCATTTGATAAATTTGTTAAATTTATTTAGCCATGGCTGAAAATTAATGTGGACACTATGTAAAAGTCCTTAGGGTGGATAAAGGAGGGGAGTATACCTCTAATTTGTTTGCAAATTTTTGTGGGAAGAATGGCATCAAGAAGGAGCTTACAGCTAGTTATACCTCGTAGCAAAATGGAATGGCTAAGAGAAAGAACATGACCATTGTTGAGATGGCAAGGATCATGATGAAAGTAAAGGGACTCCCAACTAAATATTAGGGAGAGGCTATAGCAACAACAATATACTTGATAAACAGGTGTCCTACAAAATTAGTTCATGACAAGATTTGTCATGAGGCATGGTCAAGAAATAGATGGATAGTTGAGCATGTGAGAGTGTTTAGATGTGTAGCATATGCACATGTTCCGAAGGAACAAAGGAAAAAGCTAGATGATAAATGTGTGAAGTGCATCTTCACAGGTTACAACTTGGAATCAAAGGCCTATAGTTTGTATGATCCAATCACCAAAAAGATCATCATTTCAAGAGATGTGGAGTTTCTTGAAAATCAGTGATGGGATGGCATGGTAGATGAATCTTCAAGAACTTCAATTAAAGTGCTGATCATTTTTGAAGAAGAAGAAGTTGATGATGAACAAGATGATGGAGCAAAAAACTTAGGTAGTTGTAGAAAAAGGAAAAAATGAAAGCAACCTCAAACATGCTGAGTTTCAGCCCCTAGTAGCTCAAGACAACCCCGAGTTGGCATACAAAATAGTAGCAACAAAAATACTAAAAATTTAGATCCCACTCTCGATTCCCTATTGCCAAGAAAGACTAAGAGTCTAAGGGAGATATACCAAGAAAGGTACGATGAAGACTATGATGAGAGTATTAACTTTGCACTATTTTCTCATAGTGATCCAACCTATTTTGAAGAAGCTATGAAAGAAGAGAAATGGTGTAGTGCCATGGATGAGGAAATAGATGCTACTGAAAGAAATGAAACATGGGAGTTAACTAGTTTGCCTCCCAAGAAACAAGCAATTGAAGTTAAATGGGTTTACAAGGCCAAGTGCAATGCTAAAGGAAAAATAGATAGGCATAAGGCAGAATTAATGGTCAAGGGGTACAAGCACCAGTATGGTAGAGATTATGATGAGACATGTGCCCTAGTTCCAAGAATAGAAATCGTGCATGCCATCATAGTAATTGTAGCCCAACACAAATGGAAGGTATACCAAATGGATGTGAAGTCTATCTTTTTGAATGGTGTGTTGAAAGAAGAGGTATATGTGGAGTAGCTACCTAGTTATGAAGTTGCAAGTGAAGAACACAAGGTGTATAGATTGAATGGAGCTCTATATGGGCTCAAGCAAGCTCCAAGGGCATGGTACAACAAGATTGACTTATGGTTGATGAGAAATGGCTATAGAAAAAGCAATGGTAAGCCCACTCTCTACATCAAGGTAGAAAATAGTAAGGTTTTGATTGTTGTACTATACATAGATGACTTGATCTTTATTGGAAATGATAATTTCCTAATTGGTGAGTTCAAAGAGGCCATGAAGAATGAATTTTGAATGACAGACCTAGGTCTCTTGAAGCATTTTCTAGGAATAGAAGTAAATCAAATGCATGATAAAATCTTCATCTCTTAAGAAAAATAAGAAAATAAGATCATGGAGAGATTCAAAATGCAGAATAGTAAGGCAACCTCAACACCAACAACAATCAGTCTGAAGTTGAGCAAAGAAGATTGCAGCAAAAATGTGAATCCGATATTATAAAAGAGTATAGTTGGAAGCTTGATGTATTTGACAACAACTCAACTTGACATTATGCATGTAGTAAGTTTGATTTCTAGATTAACAGAAACACCAAAAGATTCTCATTGGCAAGTCACTAATACATTTGGCATCAATTTGCAATGGCTATGTGTCGCAATTACGACAGCTATGTCTTGCCACTATGATTGTAATAGACGTTGCTATTTTTTAGTCTCAATATACAACATCTACCCTATTCCATTGCAATTACGATGCATAGCCATTGCAATCCAACCACTTTCTTGTGACACCAACCTCATTGCAATTCATGGGGTATCTATCGCAATAGCGATGCCTCCAAGGTTTTTGCGATGGTAGTTGGGGCATCCACCTACAACAACTCCAACAACAACCTCGTCACAATAATTCCATTTTTTGTCACAATTGTGACGGCGATGGTTGAATTGAGACAGAAGGGGGCGTCACCTTTACAACAACCTCATCGCAATTCATCATTTTTGTGTCACAATTGTGATGAGATGTGACAGAACATGGCATCGCCACTACCGCTCTCCCATCACAATTGCGACGACGACGGAGTAAAACATAAAAAAAAAATTGTTGGCTTCCAACTATGTCAAAAAAAATTAGACCTCTTAAACCCTGCGTAACTTCAGTTGGTCACATCTTATATTTGAGCAAGATGGTGTCTTATTGGTGCTCCCTCAACTATTTCATGAGATATTATTATCAGGGCATCCAATTGGCTATAGGACATAGATGATTCCTGAACAATCAAATTAGCAATACAGTTGATCTACATTACATTTGGACACTTGATTTGAGGTTCATCTAATTGATTCCCATTCATCATAGGATCTTTATTTGATTAGACCTTGATAGAAAACATTGAGATTTCCTGAGCCCCAAGCCCAAATCGTGCAAGCTTCAATCTCAACATATCATAAAGCCTGTATATAGAGTTGAGCATCATATAGCTGGAAGCTTCACTTGCATTAGCTCTCAGATGGTGTGAGAATGCTTAGCTCTATATACAAGCTTTATGATATGTGGAGATTGAAGCCTGCATGATTTGGACTTTGGGCTTGGGAAATCTCAATGTTTTCTATCGAGGTCTAATCAGATAAAGATCATGTGATGAATGGGAATCGATGAGATGAACCTCAAACCAAGTGTCCAAATGCAATGTAGATCAACCATATTGCTAATTTGATTGTTCAACAATCATCTTTGTCCTATAGCCGATTGGATGGCCTGATAGTAATATATCATGAAATAATGGAAGGAGCACCAATAAGACACCATCCTGCTGAAATATAAGATGTGACCAAATGAAGTTACGTAGGGTTTAAGAGGTTTGATTTTGTTTGATGTTGGAGGTAGTTGAGAATGACGTAGCTGGAAGCTTCACCTCCCTTGTCTCCTCCCTTTGCCTCACTCCTTAGGCCTTAATATGTCATACTTATGTTGCTTAAATTATTGAGTACTGACAATTTTGCTAAAATTGATTCCTTACATTTCTTTTTCAAAAGCTTTCTTATAAGGATAAACTATGATAGAAACAATCTCTTCAACATGCACACACTTTTCCAGCTATGGTGGACTAGGAATGTGCAATATATATTTTGTGCACTACAATATCATGTAGTGAAATCGATTATACAAATACAAATATAGAAGTAGTGAAACCATGGAAGCAAAAGCCAGTAAAATTTGGAAGGTTCAATGAAAACAAATATTATGAAGAAAGATTGAAATGATGTGGCATTAGATTGAATACATCAATATATGTAATTGGATCAAAAATATCTTTGGATATTAATGCCAGTAAAGCAACATCATAATTTTCTGAGATGTGCATATTGATCTCATCATTTTTTATTTAATTAATGTTACTTGAATGATTTGAACAAAAACTTACATAGAATATTAAAGCTACTTTGATTTTTAATCCATGTCACTCAGGTAGAAGAAAAATAGAACAACTTTCTTTTTTAATAATATGTATAGCATACCTGAAATGCACCCGTAAAGCCCTATCTCAGTTGATTTGTTGTCAATCTTGGGATGACAACAAAAATTACTGGCATAGTAGGCTTGTACTTAGCAATCAACCTGGGGCAAATAAAACATAAATATCATGCTAAGAATCAAAATTCGTAGATGTGTTATCTGTATATCAGAAAATCAAATTCACATTGGCACATGTCAATAGATATAAAATCTAGAATTGATGAAATTTCTTGCATTATGAGCTAATGATTATGATAACCAAACCCCAATAGTGGTAAAAATGAAACCAAATTGTAACTTATCACCAATTTCCCAAATTCAATAGTTTCAAATGTCCAAGGAATATATAATGTAGAATAAGAAAATAATTACTTTGCAATTCATCTGGATGTTGTAAATACTGCTATGACAGAAGCTTTCACTTTGATTGCTGCACTTACCTAAAATTATCATACAAATACTTCTATTAAATTTATATCACTTTCCACATATCAAACGAATAGTAAATCACAACCAACATTAAAATTCATCTGTAAACAAAACTTGAGTCATGGCAAAAGGAAATTAAAATAATTTTATGTACTTACTGTAGAGGTTGCAATGCATTCCAACTGAGACATCGGTTCACTTTGACATTTGAGAGTCTTCTTAAAATAAACAACCTGATTGGACACTTTCTTTGCCTGCATGAAATAATTAGAATATGTTATCTTTTAAGTAGTTGTTCAGATCATAATATGATATCACAATACATATATTTAGAGAAGGGGGAGAGAAGGTTATTGGTTGACCTCAATTCTAATGATCAGTGGCTGAAACAATTGACTGTAACTAATCTCTATATCCTCCCACCCAGTGCTGAAGCAAAGTTCATTCCAAAGATTTTTTTTTTCGCTTAGAGAGTAAATTAGGTGAGATCGAGAAACTACGGTTGAAAGTAATCAGAATATATAAAAGAAAGAATGATGAACACAACAAAACCAAATTTGTGATGGGTTTTTAACAAGACACAATTGTTAGGCAGATGGTCAAATAACATCCTTCTGCTTGATCCTTCATTTAGAAATTGAAAACAACTTAATAAGCCATTAGAATGATCAAATACCACATTCTCTCTTGTTTACAACATTTCTCAGTTATCATTAGTCTAGATCATTCTTAGTTCATATTGACCTTCCATTGTAATGTACCTCACTCATGGAAATGCTTGATATCCACTCTTTTCAATGATTTTCAGATACCTGACCTGCAGTAAAGAATTGCAACAAAAGAAAGTTGTTATAAAGTAGTAGCCTAAATCTAAATGAACAAAATCTAAATTCTCAACCATTTATTCAATGCATCAATTTATTTGTGGAGCTAAATATTTAAAAAGCATAATGATTTTCACTGAGGCCAATATAAATATAAGCAATGAGCTTGTTCTCATCAGAAATATAGAAGTGAACACACAAAAGGGTCCAACACTGTAATGACTTTTATGGAGTCAGTCCAAAATGACCTGAAATGACTCAAATTTCAGATAAGTTATAAATCATGGTAATGAGCTAATGATACTTGCAAAAGCAATAATCTACATTTGTAAACTAAAGTTAAGAAATGACCTAAATACCTGATACAGTAAAATATGGTATCTCAAGTTTGACATGAATAGGCACCTGCTTTTTTGGGGTTGCTTCTTTAGCAGTTATGCTAGAAAGGCTAAATTCAGCCCTCAATATGTATTCATGAATCAAAACCCACATAATAAGTCAATCAAGAAACTAAAACATCAGGGTCTAGAACCATGGTACTATTAATCATCTTTGAACAAGAAAATCAATGAAAGCTGCAAGATACCTTTCCACCAAGAAATGATTTTATTTTCCAAAGCAAAGCATCCCTCTCTGGGGAGTATGTAGAAGTAACCATTGATGTGTGTACATGAGGTGTAGATGCATCAGCTGGTACTGGCAATTCAATTTCAACATTTGTTTCTGTACTGCAAAGTTAAAGAAAACCATGAGACAAATCAACAAATACACAGAAATATCAGTCATACTTAAACCATTCCTTGAAGCTAACATGTTAGAAAGATCTATCTAAATAGTAGATAAATCAGATCTAAAATAGGCATACATAAGCCAGAGAGATAATTTTAAACCTATGATCTTTGTATTGGTTGTGTGCTCTCACAAAATATTCTACCTAGCTTCTTGAATGCTTTTCTACTTGAGCTTCAACCCATATCAATGGCTTTACCTGCAAAGTAATAAAAACATATGATATGAAACCTACTTTAGAAGGATATCCTTCATAACAAAACTTCAAAGATTTGACAACAATTGCATTCTCTTGAATATATGAACAAACCTGTGTGCTAAGTCTATAGTTCATAAGATAAAAAGTCCCATCATGAGGTATGAAGGATATAGTTCTATCATTTTCAAAATGAGCAAGACGAATGCACTTGATAGAAGAAATAGAAATTAACATATGCCTTTTCAAGGGAAAAAGAAGACCAAGTACAACATCAAAGGAATTTGCAAGCACTTTAATATAAGATAAAATTGATAGTTTAAGGAATTGAATAAGAAAATGAGCTTGATTGCATACTAATGAAACTTGATGTCATCCAAATCAATTGATTTACCCTTTGATGCTTTTCCTTGAGCTTCTAGTAGCACCCTATGATTGAGTCCAAGTTTGCATTCTAGCATTCCGCTGAAAAAAAGTGAATCAAAATACACTTGTCATTAACAGCTAACTATGTAACATTTCAACAGTCATGCTGTACATTATAAATAAATAAAAATTAGAAATAGCCACATTTTGCACAAAACAAGCTAAACTAACCATGAAACACAATCAATAATTCAATGCCAAATATTAAATCAAAAGTTATAATGGTTTAATACTTATGGCATATGTATACAAAAAGAAATCATTAGTGGTCAAACTACTTCCAACACTCAATAATTATATAAAACATCTAAAGATACATACATATCAGTATTTTATTCTTTTTTTGTAATTTTTCATACTGTTTTATTTCCAAGATCGGCTGTGGGGATCCAACTTCAGCCTTGATATGGCAAGGGCAAGGGTGTCCTGACCAAATTATTCTAGATACATCTATTACAAACCTAGGAAAGGCCTACAAACTGTACGAATTGGACCTGGTCTAGGTATGGGACCCAGTGCAGCATAATCTAAACTTCAACATTTGGTTATTATAATTTGACTTTTAATCTGTCACTCTAAACTCTCCAAGAAATTGGACTCTGTTCAGTCATCCACCACAGTTCATTATTCTTCTATATTTGTTTTATTCTCGTTGAAGCATGTAATCTATTGAAATGCAAGTATCCAGCAACGAAGTTGGTTGTCTCATGACCAAAAAATTGTTATTTATTAAATCTTAACAATGAATATGAACATAATATTTGTACTTATAAAAGTTGGACTATTTTTAGATTCTTTTTCTGATGGTAATTCATAATTCTACCATGTAAAAATAAACACAAGATCTTTATTATCTGAACTCTCATGCGCCAATCTTGTTCTCATAATATATGTCTATTCCTTTAGCTGTGTATAAGCATACATGGGCCTTTCAGCTTAGAAAATGGGGTTTGTCCTATTTCAAGGCATTCCACAAGTAGTGTACATAGTTAAGAAAATAGGTGTATAGTAACATTATAATGTTCTCCATGAACCTAGCTGGAGTTTATAGTATTTCAACTTAGCAGAGATTATGAGAAACAGTTCCATGTTTCCTCTCTGTAGTCTATTAGTTTTATTTCTAAAAGAACTCAATAATGAGATTATGCATGGGGTAGGAAAAAACTACCTCAAGTACGCTCTCATCTTCAACACTCCAACCACATCAGATTGCACTATTTGCCCATTGCTACTCACAAGAATATTTACACTTTCTACTACATCCAAAAAGACCTTGAATAACAAATTAAAAGAACAAAATTAGTTAAATATCAATTGCTATATTCAATCAAAGCACAAATTTAAATCTGGATTAGCCTTCAACCTCATTTTTTTTGTATTGTATTCCTTCACTTCGCCAGGAAACTGCATTTGTAACAACCATTAGAGGTTGCTTAGTGACTTCCATCCTGTAATCATCCATTTTGATGAATTCACTAAGAATCTTTGCCTTTGTATAGTGAGGGTACTCGAAATCCATTATTTCATCTAGCAGTTCATACTGCACAATGGGAAATTAAAGTGGTGAAATGATATACACATATTTTAAGTTTTAAGTTTGTGATAAAATATTCTCAAATAGTTCATTACAAGGAATTTTGAACCCTCGACGCTCTGTGGCTTAGATTAAAAATAGATGTGTACACTCACAACAATGAGAAAATTGTCTCTTAAAGACTCTTCTTCTAGCTCTTCAAAATAGTGCTTGAATACCTGTAGAAATAGCACACATGACAATCCAAAACTGAACCTAAAGTTGACATGTGAATCAGTTATTGCAACATACTAATCATAGTAGAAAACAAAGAGGAACATTAACAACTCTTGATTACTGTAATAACACCTAAATATGCATGCAATAGCTACAAATAAAAGAATTATATGCATACACTAGAATCCCTGGCTCTATAGGTTTAGTAAGTTCCCGAAATGTAGTGTTCCATTTAATAATTGAAAATAGAGCCTTAGAAAAGAAATAAATTGTGAATGAGAAGTGTAGATTGTTGAACTTACATCCACAACTCAGTGTAAAAATAATAGCAAGCTAGTTGCATTAGAGTTCTATCTTGATGCTGCCATAAGGTAGATATTGTTATGCTGAATGAACATGTAAGTCATCCCATTGTCATAGAGTACTAGATTTTGTAATGTGGGATCACCCTATCCATGTAATTCCTTCAAAAAACTTGTCAAAACACATATGTTGAAACCATCCTCACACATGGCCAATTCAGCCTCATAAGATCTTGACAAGATATAAGAGAGGGGGATACATTTTAATGAATATATTCATACGAGACAATGTAATTTATGTGACATTGGCCACCTAAACGTCTTTAACTTTTAAGTAATTTGCACACCTCTATGTAAATATTCCATATCTGAGAAGCTTCTTTGTCCAACATTGCAATTTTTAACTTTATGATGCACATAGCACAGATGAGTCAAAAGAAACCATAGTTTCTTGTGTTCTTTCCACAGTTTTAAAAGAGTTATTATTGATAGATCCATGTAAGAATTTTATTCCTCTAAAAAAATTTTTATTACTAGTTTTAAAGAAAGTGGACACAAACTAACTAAAGAATCTTCAAATTGAGGACTGGAAGTTACATTGATGCAGAGCCTTCTAATATCCCCTTAAGGAACCCTATTCAACTTGAGGATTCAATGTCTTGGAATCCACTCAAGGAACTAGCGTTCACCTCAAAGATCAATAAGAAGTCCCTGACTTAGTAGATCTCTTCCACACACCATACCCATGAATTCACTTTCTACCTCGTTACCACAATCTCTTATTGGATCAATTTCCTTCTAGGTCACCTAGTGTACCTAGCACCTCCATCATACCAAAATCCAACTTCAGCATCTCTCACTAACCCTAACACCTTAGACCATCTTATCATGGCCTATCTACCATGCTTCAGCTCTTCACCAGCTTCCAACAAACCATCTTTCACCATTTCCTACTTTAGCCCTTCTAGGCCTGTCTAGTAGCCCTATCTTACAACAAATTGCACTTTTCTCTCTAACTCCCCAAAAAACCTAGTGACTTAGTCACCTTTTCAAATACCCTTTATGGTTTTCTTCAAACCTTGCAAATATCAGTTTCACAACCTATGACTATTGCACCTTTCTATGGCTATCACTACAACAATTAGGCCTAATTAGCCCTTGCCTAACAAAGCAACTGTGCTTTGCACACAAACCCAACTCTCCAAACCTTGAAACAGTCTTAAGGAATCTAATAAATGATAGGATTCCACAATTTTTTTGATCCTCCATGCATTTCTAGATACCTTTTCATCAAACCCTCCCTTTAAGGGTTTCTAGCCTAGGGCTTCCTAGAAAAGACCCTAAATCAACTCATAAAACCTTTCTATTGGATCAAAAACCTTTAAACATACTCCCTAAATTTTTTTCAACACACATTTATCCATTCCAACCTCCATTTGCTCATATTCACCATGTGGTAACTTGCAAATGCACCTTCACTATTTGGTACAACAATCACCTTGTTGTTCTTTTCTTTGTTCACTGTCACCTGCATCCTCCTGCATTAAAATCATAAAAAGAACATATTCATACAATTAAGTTCCTCTCCCACAAGTTACAGTCCATTCACAGAAAGTGGGAGAGGCTTGTCTCCATTAATGACTACAAAACTGTGACAATCAGTCACGTTCCTTGTGACAACAAAGATTTTAAAGATAGTTTTTTTTTATAAAATAGCTTACAAAGTCCTTGCCAAGAGTTAAAAAATCATGACAATCTTTTCAAGGAGCAACAACAATAAATCTTAAATATAAAGAACTTTATTGGATTACCAAGTCGAATCTTGCAATTAGGAAACTGTCATCGTGACAGTGAATAGCAGATTTCTTTGATTTATTTATTTTCTTGTTACATACACCTCTCTTCAACTTTTTCCCTTGTGTCTTATAAAGAAATTTCTTTTCTAAATGTTTTCCCATCTAACAAACTCATAAAACTTAACTAAAGCCCCCTTGGACACCAACTGCTCTTCTAACTATCTTATGATAGCAAATAGACAGTTTTTATAACTTTTTAAACATCATTACCTTTGATTATCTTTTGTGACCTTTTCTTGGCTAAAGACTTATAACAAATATAATTTCATTCCTAAATTACTCTAAAAGACCTTTTAAAACACTCTTCACACACCTATAACCTTAACTAACCCCATTTAAGCCTAAGTTGGCTTATGTTGCCAATGTTGGCAATTTTACAAGATCTTGCACTTTGAGTGCATTTTACATCATTTAGGGGCTTTAATAGCCTATTACATCATGTAAACACTAACATCCACCCATAACTCTTCCTAGGACACCCTAGGACTTCAAATGACCCCTTACATCATATTGACTCCCTATTTGTGCCAATTTGCCTATTCTTGGCAATACCTTACATTTTGTCAACTTTGTGAAATTTATTACATTTAATGGCTTTAATAGCCATGATTCATCATCAAATAACTCAATAGGTCTCCATTAGGCATTGATTTCCCTTGTACCTTCATTATATCCTACATAGCTCCTGGTGTACCTTGTAGGTTCATTTTTTCTTGGGTGCCCCTGCACCATACATGGATTCAAATGGAGGATCGGTAAAATATGGATAGGAAATTGACAAGTATTAAGAGTGATACCTCCTTTACTACTTAGTAATATCAAAAGTGAGGTTCACCACTAAGTATGTTGGTTAAGTGGTGGTGGTGATGGTGTAGGGGCCAACAAGGTTCAAACAACCACTAGGCCATTGTCATTGTAGGCTTGTGCCAATTTGCTCTCGGGGTTGAGCCTTAACTTTGTTAATTTTGGATGAGGTCCCCCATTTGTGGCCTCACCAATCCATAGCTCTAGTTCAAAAGCATTTTTCTAGGGGTCAGAGTGTGTGTTGTGTTGTGTTAGTGTGATCAAATCCTAATTCAATTTGCTTAAAATAACCTCTTCCAAGCAATGATATATTCAGATAACATAGTCCCAAGATAGTGCTGATCAAGGGTTTCCCTAGTTAATTATGATAATCATATCATTGGTGATAACATAGTCCCAAGATAGTGCTGAGATCCAAGGATGCAATAAAAAAGCTACAAGTTTAGAACTTCATGACAGTTCAAAGCATGAAGCCTTAGATGCATAGGACAAAAGTCTAAACATAGGACAAAATAGAGAAATATTTAGTATCTTATTGAGCTTGACTTTGTTTCGAGAATAGTTTAATATTCTCTACTGAACAGGGCCAACCACGTGAAGGTGGAAGCTCATTTGGCCCCACCCCCCTCCCCCTAACATCACTCTACATTCCCCGTTAACATCTAGCATTCATTCATTCTTTCAACCATTAATAAAATGTAACATTCAATCAATATCACATGATAACATTTATTAACACATTAGATTCGTAAACATGCAACATTCATCAATATTCTGCATTAACACATAATTCATGAACATTCATTAGCACATAATTAAATTCATTGAGACATAAAATTCAGTGATTATCAATTAAGGTATGTAGATGAAAATCATTTCTTTTTTTTCTTTCTATTTCTTTTTTCTATGTAAGCTCTAAGAGGAGCATCAGTGTCATCATCAATTCCCCCCTCATCAGTTGTTCTTTTCTCTATTCTTGATGATCTCAAATTCCTATGCTATTGCAAAGGGGGGTCCTCTACAATAACAAATAAAAGAGTTAAATTAAATTGTTACAAGTATTTAATTATTTTAAATAACATAGTTGTGGCGCTCTTTACCTGATCTGACCACATCATTTTGTCTAGACTTAACGTCATCACACTCATGAACATTGACCCCTCGATCCTCTACAGCTACTATACAAAATGTTATGTTAATCCAAACACCAATTGCAATTACATATAGAAAATTTAATAGAAAATGTATACCTCCACCATTGGGATGCACATCATGTGAACCTTCAACATTCACAAATTGTGTAGAAGGATTGTCAGGTTGCATTCCAACATCCTATGCATTGTTATCATTGCTTGCTTAAAATAGACATACTCACTTTATATTGGAACTTAACATCACATAGACTAATTGGTAAAGTATTCAATTTGAAATAAATTTCATTTAGCTTATTTACCTATGGCTCGGATGCATCATTATTAGAACCTTCCACACTGATTTCAGCTCGTAGCCGTTCAACCACGACTCTATAGCCTTGTTGGAAGCCAATTCTCTTATCCTCTTCTATGAGGCATCTCTTGAACTCTGAGCCTTGCATTTTTGCATGGTATGTTGAATTTTACTTGCATTGTTTCATCAACCAATGGAGGGTAGTTAAAATATCAAAAGGAAATACAAAAATTGCAAAAGTTGAGGATCAGGAGCATAGACAAGCTAGTCTATCCTAGCATTTCCCATCACAATATATTAAAAATTTGGTACAATTTTTCATTTACTAATAATTACAACTTGTGCTTGAAGTTTCAAAAAACCACCAGAGCCAAACTTGTGTGTCCCGTGCTTTTTCTAGTCTTGCCTTTATTGCCTTTGATGTGTCAGGGAATTTATGAAAAGTTTGAAATATGTTAGATAGTATAAATATAGAGGTTAATTAGTACATAATTACATTCTCAATAGTATCACATACCTTGGTGTACTCTCTACTAGTGTAATTGCATTTTTCTTGTCAGCTTTATACTTTCCATCCAAAATCAGAGCCTGCCACTCATCCTCAGGAACATAGGGTGGACGCTCGTACCTAGGGTTATCCCATAATTTTTTTATGTACTGGTCTGTAATATACTTCAAACATAAACTAGCTTTTTCAATGAGCTTGTTTCTCTCAAATGCACGAGGTCCAAAGAGTTGGTTCATGCTCTCTATAAGATCATCCTTCAACTTTTTGTCTTGGTTATTCCACCTTTTAAGTAAAAAAAAACATGTTAGACTCATAAATGAAGTGAAGCTACCTTTAATATAGTTTAAGAAATGGATGAAAAGGAAAACTATTCTAGCAATGATATGAAATCAAAATAGTAGTTTGGGGTTTTAGTTAGGATATGATGTTCCACCAAGTACGCACAATGGGCTCGAATATTCACAAACACTCATCACCAAGTTTTTTCCAAAAAACATCATTCCCTACAAAAAAATCATGGGATCAAATGTTAGTCGATGAAGAGTGATCAAAAACTAAATTACTATTATATCACTATAGAATAATAACTTTAAAGTACCTGAAACTTTGGCTACTTTTAATGGAATGCCTTCATCGTCACTGACAATCAATATGACATCCTTCACCATTCTCGTACTAGGAACATAGGAACATCTAGGAAATGATGTTGCAGCTCCTATTACAAAAAGTTTCATAAGTTTTATAAGTCTTTATCACGAAGTATAAACACATAACACTTAAACACATAACAAAAGAGAGAAAAAGAGGGATTTGTGTACCACTAGATGGTGCAATAGTCGATGCCTATAAGCTGCATGTTATCGACTCAACAGTCAAAAAGAGATTTGTGGTTGTCCTAGATAGAGGCGACATTGTAATAGGATCTAAAGCTGAAGAATAAAATTGTTAGAGCATGCATAAATATAGAATGCGTAGACTAGCATGGACAAGATTGTTAGAGCATTAAAAAAAAGGATTGTTCGAGCATGTGTTGTCAATGATTATGATAATTCCTATATATATTTAGTGGAAAAGACAAGTAGGGAATGGAACATGTGATCTACCTCAACCACCTGTAGCACCCTCATCATGGGAATGGGGCTCAAAATCATGCAAAAAACTCTATAAAGACAACACATCCATATTTTAATTAATGCCATAAAAGAGCATAACATAAAAACCATTATTGCCATAAAGGTCTTCCTGAGGCAGTTTGTTTGGATTCCCCGAGGGGGTCTTGGTCTCAAATGTTGGATTTTGAGGGAATCCCTTTTCGTTGCAGGAAATGCCACTTGACGGGTCACGTTGCTGCTTGTTGTGTAGCTGGGAAATCCAAACCCCGACGTTCCCCCTCTTGGTGGACTGGGGCCTCCTCTGAGCATTATACGGTGAAACAATCCTCGGTTGCTCCTACGATTTTGAAGGTTGAGGCTAGTGTTCCTTTCATGCTGGTGGTTGCGAAGGTTGCTTTGGCGTCTCATCCTATGGATTCAGTGGCTATGGGCAGCATTCTTTCCAAGCTGGTGGTTGAGGATTTGGTCTCTCCCCCTACTTCGGTTGACCCTCCTAAGGGTCAGTTGTTATCTATCTCTCATAGGGTTTTTGTTGAGGCCTTTGCGTCCCCTAGGTTCCACGGGTCTTTGTCCTCTAAGGATTGGGTGATCGAGGCAGTGAAGTTTGAGGACGGTTGGATTGCAGTTAAAGGGAAGAAGGCTAAGCCTTCTTCTCCCCCTTTAGATATGACCCTTCAGTCGCGTAAGGGAAACCTCATTTTAAAAGGATAATATTTTTTTCCCTTATGCTGACTGGTTCTTCTGGGTTGGTGTTATGGTCTTGTCTCTAGTTTTTTGGTATCTGGTTTGGATAGCCTTCCTAGCTGCTTTGCTCCAGTCTGTTTGTCCTTTCAGATTCCAAATTTTTTGGTTAATTTTACTAGTCATATCTGTTGGTTTCAGGTCCCTACAAAACCTGGTTTAGTTGTTTGGCTGGTTTCAAGTCCTTTTAAAACTTGGTTGTGCTTAATGGTTTATCTTTCTCTTTGATGTAATGGGTTTCGGGGCCCCTTCAAAACTTGCTTTTACCTTAATCTAAAACATAAAAACCATTATTGAACTCTTGTTATAATTAAAAATTTCATTAATACTTACTTTTAAGGTTTCAAAGGTGTGCAACAATTCAGATGCCCTATCTTTTATTTCCTGAGTAATAGGCTTAATGGTTGCCAAACGTATAATTTCTTTGCCAATTTTCTTTAGCAACTTTTTAATTGAACCGATCGGGTCATTGGTCTCTGCTAAATCAATATAAAAAGGGTCCTCCTTAGGGGTGGGCTATTGAAGAACTGCAAGTTCCTTTCCCTCCCTTTGACCACTGGCCCTCTATGACAACAATAGTATTAGTATTATCAAAATTAATCCAAAACAATGAAGAAAAAACATTAAAAAAATAACATTTTGCTTCTATCTAGTTTGCACAATTACAATGAGTTTTACTTGGTCATGTGTAGATGAGCCAGGAACATCGCCAGCATCCCCTCTGAGTGGTTTCTCCATATTGTGCCCCTATGTCAAAGATCAAGTATAAAAATGTTAGCCAAAAAATTATTGACTAAATGGTATGTTGGAGTCATTGATTAGAAGTTGGTTTAATAGTATGTACCACCCCCATGATAGTAGCTTCATTTTTATCTATGTAGTTCAAATTTTAATCAATAAGAAGCTCTTCCCCTACACGTATTGATTTTATCGCACAGATGAATACATGATTTCCCTCGCGTGCCTCAAATATGCAATTGGATTGCTTTATAGTTGACCCAGTTCATGTACTATTTATAAAACCTGCAATATTCTCTATTGTTTTTGGCCTTTCATCAATATATATAGCCACACTTTTACTTTGATTATTGTCTTGTTGTTGTATATAATCTGCCTAGAGGGCATACCTACACATACTTTTTTTTTATTGAACAATATGCATCCAACTTTTGTAATCGTAACATGGTCCAACATTCTCCATCAATTCAGAAACTTTGTTGTAAGACAACTTTATGCCGTCCATAGAAAATAGGCCCAAACCATGTAATGATGATGGTGCTATGCGATATATCCTCTTGTTAACACAAAAATTAGTGTTTATTGGAGGAAGTTCCTTGGGTACCCAATGTTTCTGTAGATGTTGGTACCTCAAGGGCACCTCGATGTCGCCTTTTGTCTCATCATCATAAGAACATGACCCCCTTGAGAAAGGAAAAATTTCATGCATCTATTGAATTTCCTTCTAGTCCTTTGACCTCTAGTTAATCTCCCTGTTCTAGATAAATTGCATGTCTCACTTTCCTCTTCTATTCCTATATTTCCCTCACTCGAGGAAGACACTTCTGACAAATACCTATTTGCTGGTACCTGCAAATGGGAGAGATCTTAGAAGACATCAATCTTACTATTGATAAGTGTATTAAATAGACTATCTATAAGGAGTATTGACTTATACCTATCAATCCATGAGACTATGCAGGATGCTCCTGAAAGGGGTTCAGTTTCCTACAAATGTAATTCAATTATCGTGAGCATAATCACATCATAATCATAATCACATCCATCATAAGCATTACATAAAAATTAAAAACATTAAAAGGTACACAATATAACACTTAAATTAGGCTCACATTATAAGCCTACTAGGGAAGTAGGCGTAGTGAAGGGCTAAGCACTTATATTATGTTTTCCCTATGAATTTTATTCTAGGTACAACTCCCTTTTATAGATATTTAATGAATTCCCTTTTCTAAACTAAACACTTACAAATGCTTTTGACCTGAAAGAAAATAAGGCTCAATACATTCACACATCAATATGTGTTTTAAATAGATTTATTTAATTAATTTAGATTAATAGTTAATTTAGATTAGCAGTATTCTATTTCTAGTTGAAACTTGTAGCTTTACATAGATAATGAATAAACTATGTAACCATATAAGAAAAATATATTTCTATCAAGAAATGGATATTAAATAGATTAAGGATTGATGGCATAACTCTAAATTTCATCATCATCATCCTCATTGTCATCATCATCATCATCATCATCATCATCATCATCCTCATCATCATCATCATCCTCATCATCATCATCATCCTTGCCATCATCGTCATCGTCATCGTTATCATCATTGTCATCATCAACATCATCATCAACGTCATCTTCATCATCATCATCAATAACAACATCTACATCATCTTCTACTTCTTCGGTATCTTCTTCTTCCATCGCATTATACTTTATTGGCCTTCCTCTCAATTCATGTCTAACAACAAATGACCAACCTGGTTTCTGTGGAACTTCTGAGTAAAATACCTGCTCACATTGGCTTGGAAGAACATAGGGCTCATCCCCAACTATCTCAAATGACCTTGTATTAACCATTGTAAATCCATTATCATGTTCAATTACAGTTCTATCAGGATCATTTGGATTAAGTCATAGCCTGTACCATTTGACAACAAAGAGTACTAATTTGAAGGAACTAAAGTCACACTCAAGTATATCATCCAAAATGCCATAGTATCAATTTTCAAACTCTCGAGGATGTAAGTCATTTCTAGATGAAATATTAGTCACTTAAAAGACTGTAGTTATTCCTGAATCACAAGTTTTCTTGTTGTCATCCAACACTTTGATGCGGAATTTTTGACCATTATAGAACATAGCCTTGTGGTGTTTAACTTGCAATAATATGTGAAACATGTTAAAATTATTGTATCATGAGTTGATAAACATACGGGTGATTAATAAATTTGTATGTACCTAGAAATCTCTTAAACCACATTCTAAATCTATTTCCCTTTGCGTAACATTGGAATCTCCATTATGATGGGCTTCTTTAACCAATGAAGATACACCTTCCCATGTTAATGTTCGACCAGAATGTTGACATCATTCAATCCATACCATCATCCAATCAAGATTGTTTGCAATATACAAATGTAGTGCATCCCACTCTCGAGCACCTGTTCAAAAAAAAAAAAAAAAAGACAACTTACAACCGATTTATTTTGAAGATTAAGAAATAATTTATTACAATAACATCTTATTATTTATTACCTCTCACTTTCCTCAATGTACCTTTCCACATCAAGTACTCCCCTTCTAATTTTTTAAAAGGCTCGAGATCCCAAATGTGATCTACATGAATATTTGATGCGAACTTAGGAAGATATTCAGTAATGTACACCATAGTCTAGTATATCATATATCCCTCTGCCATAGAACCCTCAGGATGTGCTCTTTGTCGAACCAAAGCCTTCAAAGATTTCAAGTGGCTCTCAACCATCCACATTGACCTAGTGTGTACAGGTTCACACAATTCAATCTCCTCAACTAGGTGTATGAGGCAGTGGTCCTGTGCATTGAAAAAAGTTGGAGGTAGACACTTTTGCATTTCACACAGTAAATGAGGAATTGTTCTCTTCCAATAGTTTATATCTTCTTTATGGATTTCTTTAGATGACAACCACCTACATTAAGAGATTCAAGTCACAAAAAAGTATATAGATACGAGACTTTACAAAATAATATACAATAGATTACATAGCAAGAAAAATAAATCACGAATATAATAAATATATACAACAAATTGAACAGATATTACTACTTACCTCATGTATTTTCCAAGATTGTATATCACTTGTTTGATGTTATTGTTGAAGGGCTCTGGGAGAGATAGAGGAAGCACATACTATAGTAATGTTAAACCAATCATTTCATTATTTTCTAACATAACATAACAAATAGTACATGTAGTTTATGAATATATTGTAAATACAGAAGAACATAACTTACCTTGATGAAAGTATGCCAATCATGTGTTTTGAGCCCTGGCCCAAATTCACTTTTTTTTTATATGAGATTGTTTATGTTCGTAGCAAATCCTTTGGGAAATCAAATTTTTCGTATGACTTCTTTTATGGCATCACTTTACTGCTCCGTTAATAACCAAGGAAGGGCACTTGTATTAATCTGATCTCTGTTGCTATTTGAGTGAATGAAATTCTTCAATGCATGATTGGATTCATGAATGTCATTACAAATTTTGATAATTTTTTCTTTGTCACACCTTCCATCCAATATTTTCCACAATTTCTCTATTATATTCTTTCCAATATGCATAGAATCAAATAAATGCACAATTTGTAAGTGCTCATAGTAGGGCAACCTGCTAAATTGTCTGGGATAGCTTTTTAGTCCCTTTGGAAGGTTGTCAGTACTGCCTTGACGACCTTCATGATCATCAATTACACAATTAGTAAACAAAAATCACAATAGAAATATATAAATTACAAACAT
The DNA here is from genome assembly GCA_028749045.1 of Cupressus sempervirens. Taxonomy (NCBI): domain Eukaryota; kingdom Viridiplantae; phylum Streptophyta; class Pinopsida; order Cupressales; family Cupressaceae; genus Cupressus; species Cupressus sempervirens. Next base: position 293,635,288 of record CM053784.1, read on the forward strand.
AAACCATTAGGTGGAATGACATTACCTCGACGATTAATTCTATTATATTCCAACTTCCATAGGCAAGGTGTCATTCTTTGTGGCTTTGATGTAACCCTTTCTTTCCCATTGAAAAGATGTTTTTCTGTACTTTGATACTTATGATTCTTGTGGAGGAAGTGTCTACACTCATCAAACACCTGCTTTTCTAAACTTTTTGAACGACGAGATTTCATCTTTGGACTACAAACTGGACATGCAAATTTTCAGTTTGTTTGAAGACCTATCAAGATAATGATATAATTGGATTATTAAATATGTTCATTTTTTATAATTAAAATTATCGTGCGCAACTTGAATTCACTATAACATACCACAAAAATGTGTTAGCCCTAGGGACTCATGTATTGTCCATGCAAGTATTGCATGGAATTGAAATTGTCTTTGTCCTATTGGTCTAGACACATCATACATAGTGACACTGTTCCATAACTCCACCAACTTGTCGATAAGAGGCTCAATATATACATTCATATCTTTAACTTGATATTTACCTACTTGAATGAATAGTAACATTACATAATTATTGTGACCGTTTTACTGCAAGATTTGTAAGTACATGTAAATTAATAACTATCAAATGATAAAATACCTGGAACAATCATTGCCAATATAATGTGCTCCTTCTTTATTGACATCCACGGAGGAATGTTATTGTTAATAACAAAAATAGGCCACACCAACTAAACAGATCTCATCTCTCCAAATGGATTGACATCGTCTGCTGCCAATGAAAGCTTGAGATTATGAGGTTCTTCTTTGAAGTGTTGTCACTTTTCCTCTATGTGCATAAATATCAAACCATCTGCAGGGATTCAAATAATGTCATCTCGACTTCTATTACATGCATGCTAATCCATAAATTGACCCAAGCTACTACACCTGAATAATTGTCACATCCGTGGAATAATGGGGATGTAACGAAGAACCTTTTGAGGTGCCTTTTTTGTTAGTCGATATGTTCGATATCTACTCATATGAAATACAGGGCATTGTGTTGCAAATTCATGTTCTTTATAATATATAATATGATCATTGGGACAAGCATGTATTGCTTGATACTCCATTCCAATATCTTTCATAACAGCAGATAATTCTCGATATGAGTGAGGTAGAATATTTGATAATGGTAATAGAAACTCACCTATCAATCTACAACAAAAAATATAAGTTGTTAATATAAACAATATTAGTGGTACATTATTCACCCTTTGTTAACTATAAAGACATATATGACATACCTTAACATACGTGACATTGTTATGTTGGATAAACCATTCATAACCTTCAAGTTCAACAACAACAATACAACAAAGAGAAGAGTTGTTTGGGAGTCTTTGTATAGGGGCTTGTATGCCTTCTCAAGTAGAGGTACATCGAGGTTATCGTCATCATTATCATTAGATATGCTTGGACTAAATGTGTCATGGATCAATGTATTAATACCATCATCTTCAATTGTGTTTTTAGGCGCATGATCGTCATCTTCCATGTGATCATTATCTTCACCTTGGATATTTGCACCTCCATGTTCCTCCACTTCGAAAACCATATTCTTCGAATTGTTGTGGTTCATATCATGTACTTCCCTGGGGAGATCAACCTATATAAAATTGATTAACATAAATAAACCATGATCATCAACTCATCATCAAGTGATTTCATATGTATATAAATTGTTAAAATGATATAATGAACGACTTACCAGTGGGTGATAGTTATGCCCCCCTTCAATGTGACCATTCTCCCTACAATGTCTCTTAACTATTTTGATTAGCAGTCTTCTACGGTTTAAGCCCTTACAAATTTTGCAAGGAAAATAACATTTTTCATCACCTTTTCTTTTCAAGTTAGACCACAATCTAGCGATTGTCTCCCTATTTTGTTATTCACTTATATTATCTGACATGATCGTTCTTTGCAAAAATAAAAAATTGGGCTATGAAAACTTCAGTCTACAACTTTCATAAACTAAGAAAAATTGTTGAAAGTACACAAATCTTCTTAGACCTAGCTAAATACTTTAATATTTTAAAAATACTTTCTTTGACTTTATTCTTAAGACATTTAACCCAATCACCTTTTATAACATTCAATCAATTGCTCTAGGAAAATTTGTGGATAAGATTATTTGTAAAACTTTGACCAATCGCCTAAAGGTCTTATTTGAAGAGACCTTACAGGGCATATGCACCGAGTTGTGGTGCCAAAAAGATGACAAGGTTTTTTTTTCTAATTTTCAATAGCGCGTGCGCGCTATGGCTTGGGTCACCCAAGCCATAGTTCTGATATCCAAAAAGTTATATGATGGGCTGCAAACCTGCAGCCCATCATTTTCATTTTGCTTTTTGGCTCTCCAATAGCGCGTATGCGAGTTTGATAGCAAAAATTCACCACCATTTTCCAAAATGCCTCCTCATTGATGAAATCCAAGACAACGAGCACACTGATGACGATGAGGTAAGTGATATAAACTTAACTTTACATTGTTTAATATGTTTTTCATATTGTTTTATTGATTTTTGATATTCTTTTGTAGGGTTTTTACAAATTTCATTTAGATTTGTTTATTTAGTTGGATTTCAATTGATTTTTTATTAGGAAATGTCCATAATCAACTGAAAAATCCACAAAACCCTCAAGAACCTCAAAATCAAAACCCTCCTCAAGAAGAACAACAAATTCCACAACCCAAACCAATTGCAAGACATCCGCCAGGCACACAAGAAAATATAAGAAATGAAATACAGAGAGGCAAAATTGAATTAGAAAGACTCATTGCTCGGTTGAAAGAATCTGGACAAACCAATCTAATGAGGGCTCAATTGGCATCATCCCTCAAATCCATTAACACTCCGATAGGCTCAGTTAGTGGTCCGTAAGATATTTGGCGGGCTAAGAGGGATGAACAAAAAAGATTTTATGCAAATAAATTGTCATATGAAGATGTTAAAAAAAAAAGAAATATCAAAAGGTAGTATATGTGCATTATTTAGAAAACTCGGTGAGCCAAATACTGTTAGAGAGGGTACTAAATGATTCCCCATCCATTGGTGTATACATGATGCTTTTAGAAATAATTTTTGGGATAGATGGTGGATGGTTTTTCATGCCCCTCCTTGCAACAATCACGAGGTCCCCATGTATTTTTTGAAGAAATTATATTGTGAGTTTGTCCTTGGGGAGATCCCCAATTATTTTGATATGTTAGACTCCTAGGGTAGAGGTGGGGGGTCATCATTTGAGAGGCCAGGAGCACGTCGTGACCCTAATGTAGTTAGGGCACCTGTGGTCCATCCACATCACGAGCATGTGATTATTCCTTTAGTTGTGAAGGAACATGTAGAGACCAGCACTCTAGGGACCATTAATTCTTTGACGCAAACCCTCATCAATTCCACGAGCCCATTAGTTGAGGGGGAGCCTTCTATGCATCGTGGTCACATGTGCACTTCATGTGGATCCCTATGCACATTTGGCACTCATGTCGAAGATGTTGCGGATGATGGGCTTATCACCGATGAGTTCCTGAATGAGACATTTGGCATTGACACACAGGTAAATTACTAATTTGATCACATTTCATATGTATAGTGAATGATTAATTCATTATCATTTATTGACATTGTTCAAAATTTAGGGTCAAAGTGTTGCTGGGCCTAGTAGTGATCCTCCAGCCCCATTTTTTGTCCCTTCGACGAGTCCTGAGATATGTATCATTTTAATCATTTTAATTAATACATATATTTATTATGTAATCATATTAAGGATTGACAAAAAAAATTATGCATGTGCATCAGTTCTCCACAAGACCCTCAACCTTTACCACAGACATAGAGCAGAGACATCATACGAGCTTCACACAAGTACAGTTGTTTCATGTTAATTTAATTCATTTGATTATATTTATTCCATGTTTCATGTTAGATATAACGTGTATTGTATGACATGCAGCTCATGATGTCGGACACACCTCCTCATCTGCGATAGTCTGTTGATAGTGGAGTGGCCGCAACTGTGGCTAGCTCACAGCTACTAACGGAGGTATGAAAGAATTTTCTTCATTTTAGTTGTTGTCTATAATAGTTAATCTCAAAATTTCTAATGTTATTTATAAGTGATTATATTTATCGAATTGTTGTAGGGTATTGTCACGCCTGATCGTCTACGAGCATTTGAGGTGGACTTATAGAGTGACTATTTGTTGGCGGTAAGAAAATAATTTATTTTGTGTGTACATATATTTGATTTCAACGTATAATAAATATTGATTCATATCTACTTTCTTTGTATCAGTTGGACCTGGAGAAGAGCCTCAACAAGAGGTCAAGTGAGCATGTCAGGAGGGCCCTGTCATCTCTACTATCTCCCTCCACACGACGACAGAGGATGTCGAGAGACTTCTTTCCTTCCCCTTGTGGGAAGGAAAATATGTAGTTGAGATATTTGATACATATATATATATATATATATAAAAGAGAGAGAGAGAGAGAGAGAGAGAGAGAGAGAGAGAGAGAGAGAGAGAGAGAGACTTGTTTCGTTCCCCATGTATATATATATAGGCATCAGAGAGACATATTTGACATACATTTGATGTACATATGACATTATATATTTGATGTATGACATTTATTTTATTTATGACATTATTGGTTAATATATGATATGTTTGTTCATATATGACATTATTGGTTATTATTTTATATTATATGTTTGTTCATGTATGACGTTAAATTAGATATGTTCGTGTATGACATTAAATTAGATATGTGCATATATGAAATTAAATTCAATTTATAGAGAGTTTCCATTATGTCTACCAACTAGTAGATGTTATTTTTTGCTTTATTAGTATTTCTCAAAAACTGCAAAGAATTTGTTTCTGGTGAATAGTTGTAAACAATTGTGATCATCGACTTCATGTACTCATGGCTTTGGCTGTGAACACTTGTAACTTTGGCTATAAGCATCCATGGCTTTGGCTATGTGCATTAGTGGCTTTGGCTATGAGCATTTACGGCTTTGGTTGTAGGCACAATATAGCCTTGGCTGTAGGTTGTCTTTCTTGCTGCATGTCAAAGTTACCTTCAAGAATATCATTAGTCTAAGATCATTATAATTAAAATACTATGACATAATACCTTGGAAATAATAGTCTTTAACCCATTACTTTATTTGTTAAAACATCATGTAGTATCTACTATAGTGCTTCTACTCAAATATATTTTGAAAAATACTTAGTACAGCAAAGAAATGTCTATGGAAAGCTTGTCAAATAGGATATTGAAGAACTAAATGTGAACAGTCATTAGTACCCATCAATAAGAACACAGACATCTTTCTCAAGGAAGCCATATGACATTAGCTTAATTTATAAATTTCCTTTGCAAATAACTAGAAGATGCTATGAATCTTAATACAGAGTTAATCACGAACTCATTATTCCATCCAAGAAGAATATATCACCCTAAGCCAATTAACCGACAAGATAAAAATTAATTCAATTTCAACAAAATTTTGAGTATAACAAGCATCTTAGGGATTCTTACAAGAATTAACACGATGTTCACAAGAGCATTACAAGTTCTCGTAATGCTATTTCACATATTGTAATCATATTCAATTTTGAATGGCCATTTTTGTTACAAGCATAAATTTTCTTTAAGGTCTTTTAATTCTAGACATGAATTTTATTCTGAAGCTTTTCTATGACAACCCACTCAATGCATATATTTTTGTTCCACATTATGCTGATTTGACTTTCATTGGTTGATTTGGGTCTAGACATGACGTTATTCACTACCTCTTTATATATTATTTTTTTGTAGTGAGGTTCTAGCCTGAATGAATTTATTAATCATCGAAGTTGTGAACCTTGGTCGAGATCCTTACAAATATATTTTCAAATTGGACCTCAAATAGTTTTCTCAATCACCCCCTAGACACAGATACTGAAATTGTAGTTAATTACAAAATTAATACAAGTTTAATTGAGAAGTATTATGTACCTCAATAGGCTAGATTGTTATTGACTGGGAAGCTTTATCTTAGAGTAGTTCGTTTCCTAAATCTTTAGCGCAATGACACTCTTATGGAATGTGGAATTAGGTATGCTAGCTAAGGAACGTTCTTTAAAAGGCAGAGGAAACTCAAGACTCACATCTTTCCAATCAATATAAATGTTTAAATCGCTTCTCTAATTTTTTCTATTTATGATCTTCTTAAAACTTAACTTTCTAAATGCATTGATGGGGAAATAAAGATCTTCTAGGAACTAAAGGCTAATCATGTTTAATACTTACAATTCTTTGTATTTATCTAATAATTTAAAAAAGATTATACAAGTGTTTTCAAAGAGCAACACTTGTCACTAACATCATAAGAAGGAATATCCAAGGAGAATTACCACTGATCTCCCACCACCAAATTCAAGAGAAAACAAAAATCCACTACTAAAGAGATAGTAACAACGATCATCCCTAGTCTCTCCCTTATCACAAAATGATTACCATCAAAATTTGCATTTCCAATTGTGACATGTGCGTTGAAGCGATAGTAACATTTTCACTCTCTTACCTAATGTGGGAAGGACAAGGCCATCTTCTCAGTACTTCAAAATACAATGAGTTCCATTTTTTCCCATATTGATAATCGTTGACTTAAAGTATAGTCAAAGTATTGACAACCCATAGGAACTCAACCTTTGAACATCCCATCTGTAAATGACCTCATAAAGAAAGTTAAATAAACCTACATGAAATAGTGAAACAAAAGTTGCATACTTGTGAAGATGATCAGGCTGCAGGTGATCAATATGCCTCAAGTCTATATTCAGTACTTTTACTATGGATATAAATGGTTTGTTATATAAAAGACTTATATCCACCAGATAAATAATCATTTTCTTACTATGCTATCCTTATCCTTGGCTGATCTCTAGTCTCTGCAACATGCTCCTATAGGAACTGGAATCTCATCCGTATCTCGCACGAGCTCCGAGATATGCCCCGTCAAAGATTGCAGCCCTATGGCATTTAGTGACCTTTAGGGACATTTCAGTTGAGCGTGCCTGAGAACATTCGAGCACTGAAGGGGACAAGATGAGGTTGGAGATAGGGTTTACCTGGCCACCCAGAGATAATGGAGCAGACAGTTTGATCCTATGATGAAAGATGAGAGAGATTTGGCAGTTGGCAACTTTGTACTGGCCAACACTGCAAGTTTCAACATCACCCGAGATGGCATTGTAGAATGAAAACAAAATGTGATCTCCAAAAAGTGAGAGAGGTTATTGTAGGTCTTTGCAACACGGTCCTGTAGGAACTAGAATCTCATCCATATCTCGCATGAGCTCTGAGATATGCCCCGTCAAAGATTGTAGCCCTGTGGCATTTAGTGACCCTTAGGGACATTCCAGTTCAGCGTGCTTGAGAATGTTCGAGCACTAAAGGGGACAAGATGAGGTTGGGGATAGGGTTTACCCGACCACTCGGAGCTAATGGAGTAGGCAGTTTGATCCCACAACGAAAGATGAGAGAGATTTGGCAGTTAGCAACTTTGTACTGGCCAACACTGCAAGTTTCAACATCACTCGAGATGGGATTGTAGAATGAAAATGGAATGCGATCTGCAAAAAGAAAGAGAGGTTATTGTAGGTCTCTGCAATTTAGTCCTATAGGAACTAGAATCTCATCCATATCTTGCACGAGCTTCAAGATATGCCCCATCAAAGATTGCAGCCCTGTGGCATTTAGTGACCCTTAGGGACATTCCAGTTCAGCGTGCCTGAGAATGTTTGAGCAGTGAAGGGGACAAGATAAGGTTGGGGATAGGGTTTACCGGCCACTCAGAGCTAATGGAGCAAATAGTTTGATCCCACGATGAAAGATGAGAGAGATTTGGCAGTTGGCAACTTTGTACTGGCCAACACTGCAAGTTTCAACATCACCCGAGATGGCATTGTAGAATGAAAATGGAATGTGATCTCCAAAAAGTGAGAGAGGTTATTGTAGGTCTCTACAACATGGTCCTGTAGGAGCTAGAATCTCATCCATATCTTGCATGAGCTCCGAGATATGCCCTGTCAAAGATTGCTGCCCTGTGGGATTCAGTGACCCTTAGGGACATTCCGGTTCAGCGTGCCTGAGAACGTTTGAGCACTGAAGGGGACAAGATGAGGTTGGGGATAGGGTTTACCCAGCCACCTGAAGCTAATGGAGCAGACAGTTTGATCCCACGATGAAAGATGAGAGAGATTTGGCAGTTGGCAACTTTGTACTGGCCAACACTACAAGTTTCAACATCACCCGAGATGGCATTGTAGAATGAAAATGGAATGTGATCTCCAAAAAGTGAGAGAGGTTATTGTAGGTCTCTGCAACATAGTCCTGTAGGAACTAGAATCTCATCCATATCTCGCACAAGCTCCGAGATATGCCCTATCAAAGATTGTAGCCCTGTGGGATTTAGTGACCCTTAGGGACATTCCGGTTCAGCGTGCCTGAGAACGTTTGAGCACTGAAGGGGACAAGATGAGGTTGGAGATAGGGTTTACCCGGCCACCCAGAGCTAATGGAGAAGACAGTTTGATCCCACGATGAAAGATGAGAGAGATTTGGCAGTTGGCAACTTTGTACTGGCTAACACTACAAGTTTCAACATCACCCGAGATGGCATTGTAGAATGAAAATAGAATGCAATCTCCAAAAATAAAGAGAGGTTATTGTAGGTCTCTACAACATGGTCCTCTAGGAATTGTAATCTCATCCATATCTTGCACGAGCTCCGAGATATGCCCCGTCAAAGATTGCAGCCCTGTGGCATTTAGTGACCCTTAGGGACATTTCGGTTCAGTGTGCCTAAGAACGTTTGAGCACTGAAGGGGACAAGACGAGGTTGGGGATAGGGTTTACCTGGCCACTCAGAGCTAATGGAGCAGACAGTTTGATCCCACGATGAAAGATGAGAGAGATTTGGCAGTTGGCAACTTTGTACTGGCAAACACTGCAAGTTTCAACATCTCCCAAGATGGCATTGTAGAATGAAAATGGAATGTGATCTCCAAAAATAGAGAGAGGTTATTATAGGTCTATACAAAATAGTCCTGTAGGAACTAGAATCTCATCTATATCTTGCACGAGCTCCGAGATATACCCTGTCAAAAATTGCAGCCTTGTGGGATTTAGTGACCCTTAGGGACATTCTGGTTTAGCGTGCCTGAGAATGTTCGATCACTGAAGGGGACAAGACGAGGTTGGGGATAGGGTTTACTCAGCCACCCAAAGCTAATGGAGTAGATAGTTTGATCCCACGATGAAAGATGATAGAGATTTGGCAGTTGGCAACTTTGTATTGGCCAACACTGCAAGTTTCAACATCACCCGAGATGGCATTGTAGAATGAAAATGGAATGTGATCTACAAAAAGTGAGAGAGGTTATTGTAGGTCTTTGTAACACGGTCCTGTAAGAATTGGAATCTCATACATATCTTGCACAAGCTTCGAGATATACCCCATCAAAGATTGCAGCCCTGTGGGATTTAGTGACCCTTAGGGACATTCCGGTTCAGCGTGCCTAAGAACGCTCGAGCATGAAGGGGACAAGATGAGGTTGGGGATAGGGTTTACTCGGCCACCTAGAGCTAATGGAGTAGATAGTTTGATCCCACGATGAAAGATGAGAGAGATTTGGCAGTTGGCAACTTTGTACTGGCCAACACTGCAAGTTTCAGCATCACCCGAGATGGCATTGTAGAATGAAAATGGAACGTGATCTCCAAAAAGTTAGAGAGGTTATTGTAGGTCTCTATAACATGGTCTTCTAGGAACTAGAATCTCATCCATATCTCACACGAGCTTTGAGATATGCCCCATCAAAGATTGTAGCCCTGTGGCATTTAATGACCCTTAGGGACATTCTGGTTCAGCATGCCTGAGAACATTCGAGCACTGAAGGAGACAAGACAAGGTTGGGGATAGGGTTTACCTGACCACCCAGAGCTAATGGAGCAGACAGTTTGACCCCACGATGAAAATGAGAGAGATTTGGTAGTTGGCAACTTTGTACTAGCCAACACTGCAAGTTTCAGCATCACCTAAGATGGCGTTGTAGAATGAAAATGGAATGTGATCTCCAAAAAGTGAGAGAGATTATTGTAGGTCTTTGTAACATAGTCCTATAGGAACTATAATCTCATCCATATCTCGCACGAGCTTTGAGATATGCCCCATCAAAGATTGTAGCCCTGTGGCATTTAGTGACCCTTAGGGACATTCCGATTTAGCGTGCTTGAAAATGTTCGAGCACTGAAGGGAACAAGATGAGGTTGGGGATAGGGTTTACCTTGCCACTTGGAGCTAATGGAGTAGACAGGTTGATCCGACGATGAAAGATGAGAGAGATTTGGCAGTTGGCAACTTTGTACTCGCCAACACTGCAAGTTTCAACATCGCCCAAGATGGCGTTGTAGAATGAAAATGGAATGTGATCTCCAAAAAGTGAGAGAGGTTATTGTAGGTCTCTGAAACACGGTCCTATAGGAACTAGAACCTCATCCATATCTTGCACGAGCTCCGAGATATGCTTCGCCAAAGATATTTGAATTCACAGTGTTTAATGAGAATATAGTTGAGGCTTGCTTTACTTTTCTATGTTAAGTTTGGCTTTCAATTTTGGTTTCCCTACTTATCTATGTGAAAGTTCCACTTTCATAAGTAACATGGATGCAATAATACTAAATTAAGTATAGGTCCATGGTTCTAGAAGCTTCACATAGCTTCTCTTCAACTATGGATCTTGTAAGCATTGTACCATGACTATTGGTGTTGTGAGAATATACAAAGCATATATATTGTTTGACCAAATGTCTTCAATGAACATGAACTATATGGAAGAAGAGAAGACATGTTGCAAAGTCTTTGCAAATTTTCTTCAAGAAATGTAAGGAGCCATGGGTGATTCAACCAAATTATTTGGTAAAATAAGAGGAGGAATGAATCAACCTTGATGATAGAGGTAAATGTTGAATAATATTTATTTAATCACATTGTTTGAAAAAACTTTAATGACCTTTAAATACAATTGAAAGAAATAGAATTGATCTCCCTTACTCATGTAGATGAATAAAATTGGAATTTAAAAAAGAGAGGGACATCCACCATAAAACCATGCAATCATGCACTTCTTGATGGGAGTATCATAAGTTCATTGTTAGATGGATATGCCAAATGTGGAAGAATTAAAAGGAAAATATGTTGATTGATTGAATACAAGCATCAAACCAATGTGATAACAAAAAATCAAAGTTGATTCCATAAGGTCTAACAATATCATATAATTCATTTATCAATAATTTGAAACATCATAAGCATATGTCTAATAATGTCATACATGAAATATATGTAAAAAATGACATACATAGAAAAAATTATACAAAAGATATGTCCAATAATGCCATATAGGTGTAAAATGTACATCATCAGATATATACTCTTTCCAACTAGGGGAACAAAATAAATCCCTAATTGTCTTAAATTGCCAACAAGTGGGAGATGACCAGTGTATATAATGAGGTCTTCCTAACATGCTCACTAGTCCATTAGTCTAGAATCTTCTGTAACTCGACATGTTACAATCAAAATTATATATGAATAAATAACTATTTTATATAAAAATATATATATATATTTACACATAAAACTTAATATTTTCTTACAGCTAGCTGATAATTCCTCTGTATATACACCTCAGGGATACACTGATGGTCAGGAATAATAAGACCCTACAAAAACTATCAAAGTTACCACTCGATTGTGCCTATGAATTTTATTGAATTTTAGTACTAATGAAATTTTAATGTAAACTCTTTCATACCTTAGTCATTGGCTTAGAACTAGTGAGTGCAATAAGGACTCATTGATCAATACAATGATGAAGATGTAAAGGTATCTTTGATGTCAATAGCTGAAAATGATAATACATGAGACTCAAATGCACTTATGAAGAATACACATTTTCTTTTGTCTCCATATCAAATAAAATATTTTGGTACCTCTGTGAATGTAGTATGACATCCTTCATTTTATAGTGTTGATCCCAAAGCTACAACACTTATTATTTATTACACATGTATGTAAATCTATTAAGCATCAAATTCAACACCTTTGTCTACAAAATAATGTACTATATGTTAGAGTAATAAATTCATTTCCTTAGTAATTAAATTATATTGATATAATTAATAAGTTACTTATTATATTGATATAGTTTACTTATAATTCCTTTCGAGTTACAACTAATTGAAATGATTTCCCCAATTTTCCATCTAGTCACTAGAAAATTGGATTTTTTGTCTCTTTCTCTTAAAGAACCAGATCTACTAGTTCCTTTGGTCTAGAAGCCTTCCATTGAGATTGTGGTTTTGAAAGGTTCAAGGGTTGAGGAACTTTTTATAGAATATCTTGAAAAAGGAGAGGTCATGTATAATGGTTTTGAGGAAGGCTAGACTTCCATCCAGATGGTGTTGCGAAATGGCCAAGCGAAGGAGGAGGTAGAAGAATAAATAGAATAAATGCATGAGAAGGAGGGTCATGGGGGCAATGGATTCAAACCCACAACCAAGCTTTTATACCATTATACAAATTACAAATTATAAGATTATGCCTTTCATGATAGTCGCATTTTCATATTGGCAAATGAAGAATGACTTTTGGAACAAACATAATAAATACTTCCAAATAAAAATGAAGCCAATGTATTCTATTATAAGCTTTAATGGTAAAGACCAAGCCCAAACATTTATTAAGGTGTAGCATTTATAATTGTCAGGTTCATGTGAAGAAGTCATTATTCATATTCTCATTGTTGTGTAATTTGATGATAAGAAGAATACAATGATATAGAGGTTGATAGTGACTTAAAACTTTACAATATGCAATCAATGAGAATTTTACATTGAGGGGGGAGTAATAATCAATGTTTCATTCTCATTGTTTGAAAAACTCTTATATAAAGAGGAAGTAGACAGATGATATGGTTTAGTCTTCTTTTGAGAATCTTAGTCATATTGGTTCAGAAGGATCCATGATACAACTACTATACTTAGCATGACCAATTGATGCTAAAAACCTTAGTATTGATGATACAAACCTTAGTATTGACATAATTTAACCTCTGCAATTCCACGCATAAGATGATTATCATACAATGGTACTTGAACAAAGAACACTAATAAATATTGAGGATGTGAATTGATAATACCATTTTGTAGATGATTTTGGCATCTCACCCTTTATCACTTGTGTGTCAACTTTATTAGCCCTCTTATTTGGTGACCTACAAATGAAGAATTAGCATAGTAACAAATCTAAGATAAGATTAAAAAAATGGGTCCTACTAAAGAATCTAATATAAATTCAAATAGTGTATCTATATTCTAAACAAATCAAAACTAAATCTCATCACTTACACATCATAACAATATAGTCCACCTTAGTCATGTGATAGTCCTGGGGAAGAGGTTGTAACATTGTATTTGGATCCAACTGATCACTTTTTCTCTCTCTCTCTCCCAATTCAATCTAATGAGCCAACTGGATCTGCTTGACATTTTAATGTCTCAAGTATTGCCTCATGGTCTGACTCACAAACTTTCCAAAGAATCTTATTATGTGATTTTCCACCATATTTTATCAAGTGGACATTTTATGCGACAACAAGGTTTGAATAATGAAGAATCTTCCTCTCTATTTGCCAATCGTCAAATAACCACAAGTTAAGATTCTTCATAGGATATTGTCTAAGCCATGTGCCTGTTACAACCACCGCACTGACATGGTACTCTAAACCTTCACCATCTATAACTGAGTGATCCAATTTTTGTTTGGCTTCAACACAATGACACAAATAATAATCTGTCCCTTCTTCATTGTCTTCAGGTGCAATAACAACAAAAACATGGCCTGCAGTGACAAATGTACAAAATGCGGTCATTAATTCAGAAAATACTTGGGTAAAAGTTATAAAGTTACATATTGAAATTACAAAGATATATATATATATATATATATATATTACCAAGTTGCACTAAATCTGACAAGCAGTCAAAGTCAATAGATGAATCCATCTCTACCATTTCCAGTGCTTGTGGGGGATGATAGGTGTCAATTGGGTCCAAAACTCGTATATCCCATTTGTCCACCCATTCAATTGACTCACAGTCATCCCAATTTTCCTCTGCACATGATGGACAATAGCATGCCATTTTTTGTGTGTGGATACTCCATGAACCTACATCAGAGCTTCTAAAAGAGTGTAACTCACTAGATCCTATTAGTGTGCAACAATCTTGATATGGTGCAATGTTAGTATTCTATCAACCAAAAAAATCTATGAACTATAGACTCACCTTCCTTACCTAGACCCATTGTAGCATTACACCATTGGACGATGGATTTTGCATCTATCAACATTGCTCCATCTGTGTACTTTAGTTCTTCATGAGCCAAGGCTCTTTTAATGCATGTGCCTGCACCATCATGCTCTCCCTTACCATGACCAGCCTCTGTGAAATTCCACATATATTGAATTCTACACAACATGTGCATCCTGCTCAACCAATAGAACATCTGTGCATTCTTGAATTGAGATGCACAATTGTCTGACCAAATAATGTGTTGAAAATATGATATGCCCCTGTTAGCCAAATCTCCATAAAATAGTTGAAAACAACCATGTACAAACTTCGTAGAATGTGATCAATCATCGCTGATGTAAAAATGGTACTCCCTCAAAATCTTCCTGTCATCCTCTGTACTTGTAGGTGAATGCATGAATGTTATGTGAACAAATATAGAAACCTATTGAGATGTATAATAATTTTCTTGCACCTCATTTTGTGGTTGTAGTGTGTAGTTCTCTGCAAAATCTACAACCGAAATAATGGTATCCAATGGAAACGTATCCTTGCACAACTTGAATTGCAAATCCAACCATCAAGCTCTATGGGTATGCCTTGCATACTCGTACATAATCTTTTCACGAAAAATCTTCATGAACTCATACACTAGAATCTTTTCAATAACTAGATCACGTCTTTTACCATGTTTCCCATCTTTTAGAGCATATGTCACTGTCTTGAATTTTCCGTAATCTACTATTTCATTTCTAATTGCATGTGTACTATACATATGTTGACAAGTTGATAAAAGTTGCAAAGAACCACAAAATAAGCATGTACCGTCCAAGCATGATGTCTTGTAAAATTGTTGGTTGTCCCCTATTTCACATAAAATGTTGGATATGAATTCCCTTGAAGATCTTGGTGGCTCTTTAATGTCACAATCCTGCAAAACAAACTGAGAATGCAAAACTACACATATGTGCCTAAAAACATCAAAATGGTTAGAAAAATCAATATGTATCCTACAACAACAAGTTGTGCGTGTGTGATTTATTTTCACATAAAAAGGTTTACCCATCTCAAAAAATCTTTGACTTATTCAAATTTGAGGATACATACCAATAAATTTTGCAAAAAAATTGTGTCTAAGTTGAGTCCAAAAAATGTTTCGCATGTGGCTCGCGATTTTGGCTACCAATCCTCCTTCTTACAACATCTCTTTGATTAGGAGAAACACGTGTGTTATTTTTCCAAAAATCTTCGATCAATGATTTCAAGGCTTCACTAATTTCTTTATCCTTTCATGGTAGTCTACCACTAAATGTCCATAAATCATTTTTTGTTGGATCTTCTAATCTCTCATGCCTTAGCATGGCTCTCCTTAAGGTACCTCTACCAATTTTTAATGTTTTTCTTGTCTTTCTCATGAGTCGAGCTTTCTTCATTTGGCTACTTACTATTGTCGATGTGAGTACTCGTCTTGTGATATTACTATCTTTGGTGCATGATTTAGAACCCACTTTGTCATAAGCACTTCAACATTGGAAGATGGTGTAGTGGATGATATGACTCCAACATTCGAAGATGGTGTAGCAGATGATATGACTCCAACATTGGAGGATGGTGTAGCTTCAAAATTCAATTGTCTTCTTGAGCATAACAATCTCATTTGTTCTCTTTGTCTTTCTAATTCTTCCTCCTTGTTTCTTTGTACTGGTGGTTATTGATCCTGTTCAAAAGTTAATTCTTCATCATTGCTTTGCAATTTTATTTGTTCACGTATTAATTTCATTTTATCTCTTTTAATTGTCAAATCTCTCTCCCTATCTGCATTTGTTTAAATATTTGGTTTCTTCCTTGACATGATGATGATTTCTACATGTCAAATTATTCAAACATCCGAATTACTTAAAATGTGTAAATTACAAATTATTCAATTACATATAAAAATTATAATTATTTGAATGAATACACAATATATATCAAACAATTTGTCAAATTTCTAACCATTTCGAAATAACATTTCATTCAAACATACAATTTTTAATGAATTCACTATATATTACATAACATATCAAATTATAATCAAATTTGTATCTATATATCGACAAACAATATTTAAAATGGATTGCACTAACCTTTTCTATTAAAAGAATATTCAAAAATTCTTCAAATCACGTATCCAATGATTGAATTTAGTGTTTGCTAGCTTCCAAAAGTGTTGAAATAGTGTTTGCTAGATGTTGAAACCCGTGTTTTCTGTCGGAATAACAAAGAGCATAATAGACCAAAAGTTAAAAATGGATGAAATGGGCCCCAAGGTTGGTTTTTGACCATTTTTTGGTGATTTAAGATAGTGTGTATGCACTATAAAGTGTGTACGCACTATCTCAAAACACATCACTCTCCATCCTCCCTACTCTCTATCCTCCCTACTCTCTCTCCCATTCCCTCCCTCTATCTCTTCCTACTCTCTCCCATCATTTACTCTCTCTCACCCTCCCTCTCCCACCACCTACTCTCTCTACCTCTCTCACCCCCTCTCCTCTCCTATCCCTGACTCTTTAGATCTCTCACACACACTCTTATCCCCCCTATCTCTCTCACTCTCCCTCTCCTACCACCTAATTTCTCTCCCCCATCCCCTACTCTCTCTCTTCTCTCCCATCCCCTACTTTGTCTCTCTTACACACATTCCCATTCCCCCTCTCTCTCCCTCTCTTGCCGCCTACTTTCTCTCCCCCATCATCGTATTCTCTCTACCACCCCCTACTCTCTCTCACCCTCACACTACTACTACCTACTATCTCTCTCTTTCAAGTTCTCTCTCTCCCTCCCTACTCTCTCTCCCCCATCTTGTACAAGCTTTCTCTACCTCTCCCACTCTCTCTCCCATCACCTACTCTCTCTCCCATCCCCTACTCTCTCTCTCTCTCTTGCCTCCCATCCCCTACTCTCTCACACTCTCACACTCTCCCCCATCCCCTACTCTCTCTCTTCTCTCCCATCCCCTACTCTCTCACACTCTCACTCTCTCCCATCCCCTACTCTCCCACACTCTCACTCTCTACCATCCCCTACTCTATCTCTCTTACACATACACCCCCATCCCCCCTCTCCCATCGCCTACTTTCTCTCCCCCATCGTTTTACTCTCTCTCTCTCTGCCACCCCCTACTCTCACACTCTCACACTCTGTCCCATCCCCTGCTCTGTCTCTCTTACACACACACTCCCATCCCCCCTCTCTCTTTTCCTCTCCCACCACCTACTTTCTCTCCCCTGTCATCTTACTCTCTCTCTGCCAACCCCTACTTTCTCAAAACACATCACTCCCCATCCTCCCTACTCTCTCTCCCATTCCCTCCCTCTCCCTTCCTACTCTCTCCCATCCTTTACTCTCTCTCTCACTCTCCCTCTCCCACCACTTACTCTCTCTACCTCTCTCATCCCCTCTCCTCTCCCATCCCCAGCTCTTTAGATCTCTCACACACACTCTTATCCCCCCTATCTCTCTCCCTCTCCTACCACCTAATTTATCTCCCCCATTCCCTACTCTCTATCTTCTCTTCCATCCCCTAGTTTGTCACTCTTACACACATTCCCATTCCCCCTCTCTCTCCCTCTCCCACTACCTACTTTCTCTTCCCCCATCGTCGTACTCTCTCTACCACCCCATACTCTCTCACACACTCACACTACTACTACCTATTATCTCTCTCTCTCAAGTTCTCTCTCTCCCTCTCTACTCTCTCTCTCTCTCTCCCCCATCTTGTACAAGCTCTCTCTGCCTCTCCCACTCTCTCTCCCACTGCCTACTTTCTCTCCCCCATCCCTTGCTCTCTCTCTCTCATCTCCCATCCCCTACTCTCTCACACTCTCACACTCTCCCCCATCCCCTACTCTCTCACGCTCTCACTCTCTCCCATCCCCTACTCTATCTCTCTTACACATACACCCCCATCCCCCCTCTCTCTTTCCCTCTCCCACCGTCTACTTTCTCTCCCCCATCATCATACTCTCTCTCTCATCCACCCCCTACTCTCACACTCTCACACTCTCTCCCATCCCCTTCTCTATCTCTCTTACACACACACACTCCCATCCCCCCTCTCTCTTTTCCTCTCCCATTGCCTACTTTCTCTCCCCCATCATCGTACCCTCTCTCTGCCACCCCCTACTTTCACACTTTCACACTCTCTCCCATCCCCTACTCTCCCACTTTCATAGATACACACACTCTTATCCCCCCACTCTTTTTCTTCTCTCCCATCCCCTACTCTCTACATCTGTCAGACACACTCCCATCCCCCCTATTTCTCTCCCTCTCCCACTCCCTCTCCTACTGCCTACTATCTATCTCTCTCAAGTTCTCTCTCTCTCTCTCTCTCTCTCTCTCTCTCTCTCTCTCTCTCTCTCTCTCTCTCTCTCTCTCTCTCTCTCTCTCTCCCATCCCTTACTCTCACTCTCTCTCCCATCCCCTACTACTTTCTCTCAAACTCTCACACTCTCTCCCATCCTTTACTCTATCTCTCTTATAAATAAATACACATTCCCATTCCCCCCCCCTCTCTCTCTCACAGTCCTTGTCCCACTGCCTACTCTCTCCCATCCCCTACTCTATCTCTCTTAAATTCTTCCATTCCACCTCTCTCTCCCTCCCACTCCCTCTCCCACCACCTACTCTCTCTCTCTCTCTCTCTCTCTCTCTCTCTCTCTCTCTCTCTCTCTCTCTCTCTCTCCCTCTCTCTCCCATCCCTCTACCATTGGCTACTCTCTCTATCTCTCTCTCCCCTCTCTCATTCTTGACTCTCTCTCTTTGACACACACACACCCATCCCCCTTCTCTCCTCTTCCATCCCCTACTTTTTCTCTCACTTGCTCTCCCTCTCCGACTCCCTCTCCCACTGCCTACTCTCTCTCTCACTCTCACTCTTACTCTCTCCCTCTCCACTCTCTCTCTCTCTCTCTCTCTCTCTCTCTCTCTCACACACACACACACACACACACACACACACACACACACACACACACACACACACACACACACACACACATTTCTATTCCCCTCTGTCTCCCCCCTCCCACTCCCTCTCCCATCGCCTACTCTCTCTTCCATCCCCTACTCTCTCTTGAGATACTTTGTCTTCCCCCTCTCCCATTCCATACTCTCTCTCTTTCACACACATGCACTCCCATCCTCCTCTCTCAAGTTCTTCATCTCCCACTCTGTCTCCCATCACCTACTCTCTCTCTCCTCCATCCCCTACTCTTAATCTCTCTCTCTAAACCTGTACTCTCTCTCACACTTCCTCTCTCTCCCATCCCCTACTTTAAATCTCTTTCCCCCATCCCGCACTCTCTCTTTTCCACCCAAACTCTCTCTCACACTTCCTCTCTTTGCCACCCGTACTCTCTCTCTCTCATCCTATACTCTCTTTGCCACCCCTACTCTTTCTCACTTTCTCTCTCCCATCCTATACTCTCTCCCCTCTCATATCCCCTACTTTCTCTCTATCTCTTTCATGCACACACATAGCCATTCCCCTATCCCCCCCACCTAGTTCTCTTTTGCAACTTACATCTTAATAGTGTGTGTGCACTATAGTGCTTGCACCCTATAGTGTGCACACGCTATTTAGAGCTGAGGTTTAAATAGTGCATACACGCTATAGCGCGTGCGCGCTATAAGGCGCATGTGCTATTTAAAACTTAATCAAACCCAAGCCTAAGGCTTGGTTTTGCCTTGGATATCCAACCCAAAGGTTTGGATTTGATGAACAGGCCTGAGACGTGTTTTCCAGCAAACATACAAAAAATGATTTTTTTTCTTCTGTGCTCCCCTTCAAGATTTCTAGTGGTTGGGTATCAATAAGATCAGGTTACATAGCATTATAGGTCTCTATGTTAGCTATCTAACCATATAATTTATTTTTAATTTGAACTATTTCAAGCCTTTCATCTATAATTTCTTTTGAATGTATGTTCATTTTTTGTCAAAAACCACCACGTACTAATTGGGCTATAGATTTTAGCTCGTTCATCAAATTTTGTAACAACTTAGTTTTTTAGAAACGAGACTCCATTCTGCACACATTGAAAAAAAAAAAGTTTTGATATTAGATTAGTTTTCAATTATTTCTAGGGGGAGCACATAGATTTTCACATTTTTGGGATGTGTCTAGTTAAAAAATTCGTTAAAAAAAAAATAGACATTATAAAATTACTCAAAAAATCTAGGATAAACTACATAGCGTTAAGTAACTTTTGACAAGAGTGATTAACAAATTTCCAAAAAAAAGTTAAAATTTTAAGGGGGCCACACTTTGTATGGTGCTATGTTTTTTTGGAATAAACAGTACCACTTTTTGTGGCCCCCTTTTTTGAGGACCTAAAACTAAACCATTTTGAAAAAAAATTAGTAGTTTAGAAACTAGATTCAAAGGACTATGACTTTTGTTTTTGTCATATCTAAAAATTTTGAGCATAACTATCTTCAAATTCTTGTTGAAGTTCAAAATTTGTAGATTTCAGGAAAAAGGTGTCCACTTATACCCCCCTTTTGGCACCACAACTTTGTGCACTTACCCTACAACATTAAGCCACTAAAAGAAATTTCAAAACATATAAGCTAAAAGTCTAGTTAAAATATACATTAGATTAAAAAATATACAATTTTCATACCTGAGTGCGCGGCTATAACTCGTGCAACGGCCTTCTTGCTTAGCTATAGAAGCTCTCCAACAATCAAATTATACAAACTACAAGGCCTAACAGAAATTTCAAAACATATAAGCTACAAGTCTAGTAAAAATATACATTAGATTAAAAAATATACAATTTTCATACCTGAGTGCGCGGCTATAACTCGTGCAATGGACTTCTTGCTTAGTTTTAGAAGCTCTCCAGCAATCAAATTATACAAGCTACAAGGCCTAACAAAAATTTCAAAGCATATAAGCTACAAGGCAAGACATATTACATGACATGGCAAAAGGAACAAAATTTACAAGCTTTAGCAAGACATATTAAACGACATCATAGTGCTAGAGAGATCACAATTATATGAGTCAAACATAGTCATGAAAAAGCACATAAATTAGTTATTATATGCAATTAAAAGATATAAAGTTAGATAGGGACATCCATAGGGCATATTGAAGAAATGAAATGGTCATATAGATTTCATATGGGATTTTGAAGATGATAGTGTTCTAAGGCAAAGAACAAAGAATCCATTCATATAACCATAATGGCATTAAATGTTAAAGCATGGACAATCATCAAATACCAAAATAGAGCAGCAATAAATCATTAGCAATAGTATTTTCTTGAAAGTTTCTAAAGCCTTTTCAAAAAATCCATTTTGTTCTTTTAACTCTTAAATCATTTGCTTTCATTTCTGTAATGATACAATAGCAAGCAATGTTATTCAGAATTAGATTCAATAAACCTTAGCAGTGTAAATAGCCATCTCCTCTAAACTGGACTCTAGACACAAGGGGGAATTCACATACTCTTCCCCTAAAGGTATCCTGAAGAATAAAAGCCACTATTCTTGAGTTTGTGAATTGCACCTCGAGATGAATGAAGCTTAAAAGGAATGAAAATTGTTTTCATACATTTAAATTAGGATGTAATATTTATTCATAAGTATATACCTTGCAAGCACTTATAATTGCTATTATATGTGTTGCAAGAAAAGAAGAAGTTTCAAGATAAGTTTACATTGATGCTATATGTGTTGCAAGAAAAGAAGAACTTTACATTGCTTTAACTTGCCATTGATGAGTATCATCTAAGACTTTTAGCAAAATTTTCCTAGAAATTTTTATCAATTTTGCCTCTCCATAATTATACTTATTAAATAAAATAAACCACACAATTATCATTTAGTACAGGAGAGTTATGTTCATATGTTAAGAGACAATTCATTTTCTATTACGAAAATCTGGGGATGCCATATGCTCTCAAATATATTATATTTACTTTTGTTCTAATTTTATTACAATTAATTTCAATGTAAATTAAGGTTATGTTTTTTTTGAAGAATGATATTGAATGGCAAGTATGTGCTTCATCACTTGGTAAGATTTTTACTAAGGCTCAATTAGATGAGAGAGCCATGATTGAAGAGGCCTCAAATTCTGTAGCTGTTGATATGCCAACCATTCGTCCAAGTGCTATTGAGGAACATGGTGAAGTAGAGAAACCAGAGTCTTCAGAAAAACCAAAGGAAACGAATGAACCACTTGAGGAAGATGGATGCTAGTTAGGTAAGGTTGATTCTAGTGAAAAAAGATTTGAAAATTTTGAAACTCCCTTACAACAAGATATAAATGAAGAGGTTGAGATGCACCTAGTGGAAAAGTAGGAATCTCCAACCATAGTTCAATCATCAATTGAGATCCTGTCTCAGAGTGATGATATTGTGAAGCAGCAAGAAGAAGGGTTGCTAATTGTGGAGCTGGTTGCTGGAGCTGATGCTAATGCTTTTGCTTTTAAAGAACTCGAGTCTCAAGGGGTTTATTCTAGTGTTGATGTACAGAATGAGAAAAATTTAACAGATAACAGTGATATTCAATGGAACAGTGATATTCAATGTAATAATGATATCAACAGTGCTTTAAGACAGGACACATCTCTTAGATAGTGAGATATCAATAAAAGGCAGTGATGCTGAATAGATGTCACTGCTATGACAAGCAAGGTCTTTTATATTACAGAGATCTCGAAGATGATAAGAGCAGTTAGGTGCAACATTATGAAGAGTCATGACAAAAGGAAAGAAACTAAGAAATGAAGACAATATCAAGGGCATTGATGAAAATATCAAAAGAATGTGATAGCTATTAGAGAAGATACGAAGCAGATGAAATATATTTTTACACAAATGTTTCTAGTATAGGAGTTCTTATAATAGTTTTCCATTTTTATTAACTTTCATTATATAAATGAAGATCTATCTAGGCTGCATTGCTTGCAAAGCAAATCTTTATGATTCTGGTAAACTTACTATTGGTAGTTGGGTAAGAATGGCACCTTACATCAAATGTAGGATGATTAGGTTGATCTAGACATCCATGGAAAATATTGTGACTCAGAGGGATTTTACATGAATATTAGGTTCTAAATGATATTTACCACTATACAATTTTGAAAAAAAAAGTGATGGTTATGACAACTCTGTAATGCCCCACCAAGGGATCCAAAAGAATTAACCTAAAGTTTTACTAAGTTTGCTAAACATCTTTTTTTTTAAAGCAAGAAAGTATAACATACACATCAAACACATATTAGCGGAAGCAATAACATGTAATTATAAGCATACATACATAACAAGTTACATTCCTTAAGGATCCCAAGCCGTTGAGTCACATTTAAAAATAATTAATCCTAAGTCTAACAACTATCATATCCACATGAAAGAATAATAAGAAAGCCCAATGTCCATATAATATACATTTGTTTCGAATGCCTCTTGGCAAATTAAGTTCGGAATGCTCATTCATCCACTATACATGTCACAGGGTATGAAAGGCTTAAAAGAATATACATTTGTTAAATTAGAAATACATCACCCTCTAATCCATGATACAAAGTACAATAAAATAAATGAAACCATATACCATACATAATACATCCATCCATCATAAAAGATAAAACGTCCATCATAAAACCTAACCATCCATCATAATAATCCATGAACAAAATGAAAGTAAATGCCATGCAAGAAAGCTCCAGCCATGGTGACCACGGATAGATCTCAATGGTAAGAGTAAAAATCACTACCACCCGACCGCGTGGAACCTAAATGGCTCACTTCCACTACACTGAGGAGATAGTCTTAAGTCCCAAACAGGATATCAAAACACAAAACACAAGTACTCTCTACGTCTGGAAAATCCTAAAAGTATACTAACTCAAAGGTTCCAACATAGATAGACATCTAGACCCAGAGGCACACAAGACACGTAGGAAACCTACTATGCAAGTGGGAAAGTGTCATCACAGAAGTCATGTCGAAAGTTATATGAGCAATCCCTTAGGAATCTCGGGTCCCCTGTGATCCTTTGGCCACTAGTATCCTCTCGTACTGATGAGGCATACTACGAAATGCAAGGTCATAACCAAGTATTCTCTCTACCCCATCCTAGTTTGTACTAGCACTCAAGGCATGGGAGAGAACATACAGTTATCTTATTAGGTTCATTTAAGTCAGTATTTAGGTGAGATGTTTTCACTTATTAAAACAACTTACAATGGATTTCTCCAGGTAGCCTCTTAGGGCCCTGACCCCCATTGCAAGCCACTTCCTGACACTACACATAGATAACCTACCCTAGGCTCATGAACTCACAAATCAAAGAATCATAATAAAATCACCTTAGTCCTATACAAGCGACTGAAAACATCATAAATATAATCCACAATCATCACATCAGCTCTCCATGAGCAACTGAATAGCATCAAATAATAATCATAATGATCACAACAAATCTCTATCAGCATATGAAGGCATCAATGATAAATCACAATATCCAATGGTTCTCTAATCAACAACCAGAAAGAATCCCAATAATAGAACACAAAACTGATCGAAGACTCCAAAATGGTCAAGTCAAAACATGTCACAACATGACAACATCAAGAACAAATCACTTAAAACATCTCAATCCTCTCAAACAACTGGAAGGCAAATCAAATATAACTGATCGATGACTCAAAAATGGTTAAGTCAGGTAACTCGAATACATACACCTCAGCTTCACACAAAGAAACTGGAAAGCAATAACAACTAGTAAAAACATCAATATCATAGAGCACTGCATCACATTACCATGGTCGGGTTAAGAAAGATCAAGACCAAATCATCATAACATCACATTCACAACCCCAAGCCTCTGGGAACAACCTAAACTGGCCAACACTAGGACAAACCCTAAAAACTCCAAAACACAAACAACATACATAAAACAGAACGTAGGTATCAAGTTTGGTTTGATTGATAATATACTATTGAGATGTAACATTTCAGTTTTAGTTTCAAGGTATGATTCTAGTTCAAAAGATTTCTAGATTACCCTATAGGTTGACCCATTTACTTGTTCGAATGAAAAAAGAATTACCCTCCCATCATATTTTAAAACAATAATTCTACAATTTATTTTCAAATAGAATTCATCATTAATTAACTTTAATTAAATTAATTTTTATTAAAGTAATTAATAATTATAATTCTAAACGATCATATTAATATCTTCATTGATGATCAATTTATTAATATTTAATCAAAAATTATTAATAAATTAATATTTACATAACTATATTTAAAATGCATTAATAGTTAAATTATTAAATATTGATAAAACTAATAATAAAACATTATTAAATATTAATAAAGCTAATATATATTAAAAATTATATATAATATAAAAATCTTTTTTATATATATAATATTAATTCAAATAGCAATTAATATTTTTAATAAAAATCAATGCAAAATTTATATTATTACAAACCAAAATCGAATTCCAACTATATTGGAATGGGCACAAATTAATATATATAAGCAATTACATAAATCGTTGTCCCTGCAATCGTGTGAACTGTTGTCGCTGTCATACTGCGACCACAGTCGCAGGTACGGCTGCACAGCAGCCTCCAGCTTTTATAGCTGTCAGTCAATGAAAAAGGGAGTAGGGGGGGTGGCTAAGCTGCCCCTCCCTATTTTATTTTATATAATTTTATTTTGAAAATGTTTGTTATTAAATAAAAACAAAACTTTGCTATCATACAATTTTTTTTTTAAAATTTTAAAAATGAATTTTATTTATTTTATACAATTTATAAATATTTAAATTCATTAACAATATTTATAAATATATATATATATATATATATATATATATATATATATATATATTTTTAAATATTCTTTTTTCATCTTTACTCTGAAGGAGAAAGTATTTTTAACCATCCGAGTTTTCAATCTATAATTTTCAATTTTACATTCCAAACCCTTCCCAAAATAAATTCTAATTTTCTTTATTCTAGAAAATGAAGGTTTTTGATAACTCTACTATTCTTCACATATACAGAAATTATCGACAAGCAATTAATAATTCACTGTATTGAAAAGTTTAAACTTTCATCATAGAGAAATTGGATTTACAATCCACAAACACGAAGAAGACAGGAAAGAGTAATTGTGTATTTAATCAACAATCAAAGCACAAGACCCTACTTGGTCCTGATGGTAATATGAAATCCCCGAAAAACTATGAGAAAATTTGCTCCTCTTCAATTACTTTCCTTTGAAAATATTTCCTAGAATTCTTCTTCTGAAATTCGCTTCAAAAAGTTGTCTCCCCAAAATTTTGTGTCTCCAAAATTCACCCTCCCTCCAAAATGAACCCCCAAAGTTGTAATAAGGAGTTTTCTCCTCAAATTGGGGCACTAATTATGCATTCACCCGAAAGGACTCTTTGCTCAACTGAGCTAACTCTAAAATTAACTTGTATTAATCTTTGCTTTATCTCTTTAATGCACATTAAATGAATCATTAAATAACTTTATTTAAATTTTCCACTTGACTTCTATTTTTAATCATTATTACTTTTAAACTCATGCGCACTTCATGAAATTAAAATAACATTATTATTCCCACTTATTTTATCTTTTAATTATTTTATTTTATTTTCAACTCATGCTCGCATCATGCGATCTAGAAACTTTTAATAATTTAATATCTTTTCCACTTTAATTTTTATTTTAGAAACTTAATTGATAAAATATTTAATTAACTTAAATAAAAATAATATTTATCATTTATTTAGAAATGAACTCTAAATATATTATTATTAAATTAAATAAATATTATCTCGTTCTAAATTTATCCTTGAACTTTAATCTCCAAATTTAATTCTTTTTATTTAATTAATTTCTCAATTAATTATAATTAAATATTAAAATTTCATAATGATTTTTCATTAAATTAAATCATTAATTAATCTTTTAATTAGACTTAATTTATAGAAAATACACCAAAGACTCATAAAGACAACATACGAAAACCCATCATAGCAAAAGACATATTAAATCAATTAAAGGGTTATAATCATGAAATTACATCATTTGATGCACTTGGAGGGTACTTAACTCAGATACTTGTCCTAATTATCAATTAGGACAATTGGCTAAAGGGTTTAGGATTTGGACTTAAGAGTTTATCTCCCCTCTCTTACCATTGAGATACTGCGATAGGGTACGCTCATCCTAGCAATTTAGGGAAGTCGATACCCGATACCTGCAACCTGCATAAAATTCACGCATGTATAGACACAATATTCTAAGCTAAACAAGCAATGGCAGGAAGTGGTGCATCGTGTAGATCCTGACTAGCAGGTGACAACGACTCCCTTCCTTAACCACATCAGAAACACCATACATAAAGAAAACAAATACGCACACCATACACATGCAGTATGGGGTAAGTATCCATAAGAAAGCACATGTGATTATTAACCATCTAACTAATCATCATCAATAACTAAAAACACTAAATAATCATCATACATACATGAAATATAGAGTACCAAGTAATCTCACTATATAATAAACTAAATGTAAAATAATATCTGATAATCTGAAAGTAATGCTACTAAACATCAAGTATAAAATTGGCCTAAAAGAGTTTGGCAATTAAAATAAAATGTGAACTAGGGGTAGGCACTACAAACTCAGTCAAAAGGATGTTCAACAGAGCATAAGGTCTGGTGAATATTATAGCAGTAAGAAAGAGATAAAAAAGGCACGTGTCTTAGAGACAAAGATACAAGTTTGTCTAAGAGAAAAGCATTACATAAACTAAGACAAGAACATTGTTGTTGAAAAGAAGAATACTGAAATCTAAAAGGAAAGCCCAAAGAACGAGAATTCTAGTGCAAAATAGTGATCAACAAATTACAGGACAGCAGCAATCAAGAATCATGCAATTAAGATAGTAAAAAGAAAATTAATGAACAAGAGCCAAGTCATTAAATGTTGCTCATTCAAAGACAAACACAAGTGCTGCAAAAGACTAAAAACAATGAGAAGGAATTGGAGACATCTTGAGCAGAGATCAATCAGAAGTCATCAAAATCAGTCACTGTTATCTAGGAACAATGTTAAAGGACAGTGATAAAGAAATATGACATTAAAGGACAGTGATGAAGAAATGTTGACACACTTTTATATGTATGTTCAGTGAGTGCAGATCAAGAACAATGGTAAATGTTGAAAATAACAAAATAGATATGTCATCAAATGGAATCCATAATAGTGATGACGAGACAGTGAGATGGACTGTTATAGAAACTCAGAGATGATAGGACATGACAAGATGTACATTTACCATTGTCTAGAGGAGCATCATCATTAGAGGTTACAAAAGAGCTATCAACAATGATATGAGTAGATTTAATGACATTAAAATAGCATGATCGCAATTAATTTTAATGAAGAAGAAGAGAAAAACTATGATAAATATTAGAGAGCATGATTCATATGATGAGGGGCAGAAAGAGAGATAATTTCACCTTTTTGTTATAGGTATTTAGAGTGTTTGCAAGGCGATTCACTATCCTTGGATACATTCACAGCTTTTATTTGAAGGATATTCACCATATAATGATCATCAATTTATTGTCTTGTCTAAGGGGTCCAAGCACTAATGTCAAAGACCATTTTCTATTAATAATGATAAACACTTTTGGTGAAGATACAATATCTGCAATTGTATGAAACGATGTTCTTGGTTACACAAAGTAGACCTAGAAATGTAGTAAGAATATTATGATGGCCATCAGACAACAAAGAGCAGTGAGGTGGCCAAGGGTAGAAACAATGTGTGTGCCATATAAAAGCAGCAATAATATATATATAAGAGAAAAAATAGTGATCAAACAATGTAAGGAAACAAAGAGCAGATATGCATCCAAATAGCGCTACTGCAATGCAAAAAATAGTGACATCAGAGAGAAAGATAGTGGTGAATATACATGCAAAACAGTGATTGATGTTATGAATAAATTATAAAAAATGAATGTGAATAATAGTGACATGGAAATAGTGAATAAATAGGAATATCGATATCAGAGGATAGGAAGATCAAAAACAGTAGTCAGAGATTAGTAATACAGCAAAATTGGGTACATTATCCAGTTTTTGAAGTTCTTGATTGGAGGTGTTTAGATAATTGGCCTATTAAGTTTTATGCTACTTGAGTTGTACTTCCTAAGAATCCTCCTTTTAAGTTCCAACCAATGTGGCTTCATTTCATGGCTTCGTGGTTCTGAGATGGAGGCCTGCCATATGAGCATATGATAGAAGTAAGAAATTGCAATATGTTTAAATGCCATATCAAGAAATGGTCATGTACTGGTAATATTTATGCTAGGAAGAGGTAGGCACAAGATCGTGTGTTGTCACTTACAAAAATTCAAGATCTTGTCTTTTCATAGGATTTGAGTAGAGAGGAGTCTCAAGTTGTTTGAGAACTTAAGTAAGTAATGAGAACTATTTTTAGCAAGTATAAGGTAAGGGTTGATTGGCTTTAGGAAGGAGATACAAATATAGTCTTTTTCTATAATTATGTGCAAACTTATAGTTAAAATAGGATTTATATATCTACTTTGGTTAATTTAGATGGAATTTATTTAATATTTTCATATGTTTTGTCTCGAAAAAATCTATGTGGTACTATTTAGAAGATTCATCCCTACTAAGGATGAGGGGAATGATATAGAGATGGGTAAGGGCTCTTTATCAACTATTAGGCAGTCTTGCCAAAAGATCAAATTGCAATACAAACTGACAATGTTCCTTGGGGCTACTAATGGCTCACATATACAAATACAAGGACTCAACTTCACGAGGGTTCTACTATGGTTTCCAAGGTCCTCAAACACCTAACCCAACCCAAAAAGTTCCCTCACCAAGTTAATGGTTATAAAGATTAATTTGAGCTTGAAAACATTGTTTCAGGTTTACAATTTTTTGTTCTCTAAATAAATAAACCCTCTATGATCAGGTAGTTGGAGCAGGAAAACATCAAATGCTTGGAGTGTATTTGCAGCGTTCATGTTTAATACTACTAGCTACATTAGTGCTCTTGAGTTCTATTTACATCTTTGCAACTCCAATCCTGAAGCTACTATGGCAGGAGGAGAATGTATCAAATCTATTAGGAGAATATGCACTTTGGATGCTATCAAAATTGTCTGCCTATGCATTAGGTTTCCCAATGCAAAATTTTCTTCAAGCACAAAGAAAAGTCATGGTAATGGCTTGGATTGCCTTGGCGGTGTTGATGTTTCATGCATTTCTGAGCTGGTTATTAATCTTCCAAGTGGGTTTAGGGTTAGCTAGAGTAGCTATTACATCAAACATATCATGGTATATTATCGATATTAGTTAGCTTTTGTATATAATTTACTTTTTCCAAGAGGCTTGGAAAGGGTTCTCTTGGCTTGCTTTTCATGATCTATGGGCTTTTCTTCAAATGTTAGTGGCTTTGAGTGTCATGATATGGTTAGTAGCACAATCACTCTTTCTATTTTGTGTTCTAAACTCAATTTCTAGTATAAAACCTAATTAGGATATGCAATGATGGGTAGTTTTAAAAATACAACAATTCAAGTTTGATGCGCTACCTATTTGGTAAGGAACTCCTCCACAAGTTTGTTTCAAAAATCCAAATTTTTCCTCAAATGCAACTTATCTAGTAGCAATGGACTTAGATCTGGGTATTTTATAGGTGTAAATGTTTGTTACCAAATTGGGCGTCTCATGGTGTATATGATTGTTTAAACCAATAATAAGTTACAATAAGTAGTTAAATGTTCTCCTTTTGATAGTTCACTCTGTTCTATTTACAACATGATTTTTGAATGGATGGAAAACCATGATCTTCGTCGGTTTCAATGTTCGAATTACATATGAATTATTCTTATAGTATATATTCTGTGATGAGTGTTAGGTCATTGGGCGTTAATAACACGATACTGGCTATAATAGAAATAATTACACTGAATTCGCCTGACCAATCAATCAAAATATATTACTGGTGGTGTTGTATACTTAGAACCTATGTGTATGAATGTAACTAATTTATCATTTAGCAATAAAACTTCCACCCACACAAATTGCTAAGTTGTGGACATTTCTCACCTGCAGAGCCTGATAATATACCCTTCTTCAAATGAATATAATGCAAAATGTCGATGCACATACCCTTCTCCAAATGCATATAACGTATGCGACAGCCCCTAGTTTTGTAGGTAAGTTTGAGCATTTTTGAACGCGGAAGAAGTTGGAATAAAATCCACGACCTAATTTAGTGCCAATTAAGTTTTATTTGGGTTTGGGAGATTGTGAATGCGGATGAAGATGAGGATGAGCCGGCATAGCTCTCCCTTTCCCAAAGTTTGCAAAGAGATGTTTCTCCTTTTGTTCTTTCTAATAATTCTCCCTTCAGTCTTATGTGATTATCGATGGTCTATCTGCAACAATGCCTCAACTTTCATAGAGGGGAGTGCATACTCCACAAACTTGGATCGAGTAACTATCGATTTGTCTTTCAATGCACCTCAAAGTTCAAGTTTTCAATGTTTGGAATGGCATATAACACGACTTGATATGCCGCAGAAGAAAACTCACCGAATGACCAATGCGGGCTTCTTTTTTTCAATTATAGCCTGACGACGTTGCAATTGCAACACCTATGTTGCCTGATGTCGCAATTGCGACGTCGTCGGGCTATAATTGAAAAAAAAAAGGCAAAAAAAAAAACATTTTCCCACCATCGCAAATTGACCCCTAATATATTAGTGAATGGGAAAGTGGATCCTAATGCATTGGAATGGTACCAAGGGATTTGGCATTTTGTACACTACAAATAATGATTTCAAGTTGGTTGGGTACACTATTAGTGATTGGGTTGGAAGCCTAAATGATAGGAAGAGCATTTCCAGATATATGTTTCATATGGGCTCAGGTGCAATTTCATGGGCATCCAAGAAGAAACCTATTGTTACTCAATCTATAGCTAAGGTTGAATATATAGCAGCGAATGCAAAAACATGTCAAGCTATTTGATTAAGGAGAATTTTGACAAATTTGAATAAAAAGAAAGAGAATGGAACCACAATCTTTTCTAACAACATTTTCTTAATTGTATTGTCAAAGAATCCAGTCTTCTATGGGAGAATCAAGAATATTGAAATCAAATATCACTTCATTAGAGAGCTAGTGAAGAATGGAGAAGTTAAGATAGAATTTTGCAAGTCTGAGCAATAGCTAGTAGATATATTCACTAAACCATTAGACATAGAAACTTATGTGCACCTAAGAAGTAGTCCTGGCATAGTTGATTTGGATCAGGACTGATCCTTGCATTGTTGCTTTGGACAAAGAGAGAGTGTTGAAATCTATTGGTTGCCCTTTGAGCCAAGTGCCCACCTACCCATCTAACACATTTAACTCGTTAGGTGAGTTTGAATTTGAAAAAGAGAGGAAAAGTTTTTGAGATAAGTCAAATGGAAAATATGCTCATTTCATTCAATAGAGTAGAATGAGAAGAAGTAGGAAGGACAAAGAATATCATAGCAGAGAACATTGCATTAAGAAAATAGAAGGAATAGAAAGATGATCAGAGTTGTAGCATCACAAGATGAGTTCTTTTGTTCTATCTAAGCTCATTTTTGTCTGTCCTAGGAAGTAGTGATTTCTCTAGGCATTATTGTGTGTAGCCTTATAGTGTTATAAGTTTGTATTACAAATAGAAGTTGTAGGTTAAAGTATTTTGTTTTTGGTTGTAGCCCTATGTTCCTAGTTTTGTAATAGTTGAATTAGTATATGAATAGAAAGAAAGCAAAAGGGCATATTAGTTGATCCAGTTATTTTGGCTCATTGTTATCTTCATTTCTATTTATTCAGTATTGTGCAAAGTATTTGTGGAAGTCTCTATTATTACCTCTGCATTTTAATGGTGGAAATGACTAGACAACATGTTTGTTATTAACTTGCTTGGTTCCCTTGTTAATCGAGTCCTCCTTGTGCTAACTTGGTCTACAAATTTTTATGTTGTGTCCACTAAGATATAGTTGAGTCCACTAAGTTCTTTTCCATTCTTACCAACCTCACTCAATCTCTTCCCTAACTGAGCATACTGAGCTCACTCGATCCCTTCGTCTACCAAGTTCACTCAGTGTAGTGTTGACTAAGCACATTGTTGCTATCGACCTCTCTCCTTTGGCGAGTGAGTAACTCTACACCCATTTCTACACCTATTGGTGCCGAGTAACTTGACATTGTTGTCACTCATCTCCTTCAAGTGTCGAGCAACTCTGCACTCACAGCATTGTGCTGAGAAAACTTTTGTGAAGTCATTTTTCTCATAGGATACATAAAAGAAGGTTAAAACATAAGTAATCTTACAAAGTTTGTCAAGTTAAGCAGAACAATCAGAGGCATTTTTTGCAAAGAGATGGTGTTTTGTTAGTTTATGGGCATTAAAGTCTCCACATAAATAACTAGTAGATTGATCAACATTTTAATCCTCTTTCGGTGGGTCACATGAGTTTTTCCTTCACTTCGTTAATGATTTTCTACTATGCTAATTGTTTATCATGATGTCTTTATGCTTACAATCCTTGTTTGATTGATTTATTATTGTACTTGCCTTAGACAAATACTATTGCATTCATATTCCTGAACACTTAATTAATTTCTATCATTTCAATGAATAAGATGCAACTATTTTTCAATAGTTCAAATAAGTCTAAAGTTATATTGTTTATATTTCATTTTTTTATATTAAACAAATTATATAATTGGTTGAATTATTTTTGTGTTATAGGAGCCCTTTTTTTGGAAGCATTTCTACATTGCACATTTTTAGGCTAAATTTTTGGTAATGTGACAATTTCTAATATTTATTTTTATAAATTTTTATTGTTTATTTTACTACAAGATTACTTTTATAATTTTAATTTTCCTATCATGTACATGATTTATTTTTTAATTTCTTTTTTAAATGAAAATCATTACTTTATATTCCAAATTTTTTAATAAAATAGTATAAATTTATAAAACTGAATTTTAAAATTTAAATTCAAGTACATTAATTATCTCATTGTTTCGCTAAACAATTTTAAATTACATGAGCTCCGTATTAAAAGATATCATACTTCAAATAAAAGAAAAATTTTAAAATTAAAATAAACAATTATTGTATCAAATTTTGACTATAACAAATAACAAAAATTTAATCTTATAATAAAAATTATTTCATACATTTCAATTCACTAAAAAAAATTTAATCTTGTTATACAAATCTTTACTATGCTCACACATTTCTATTTATATTGCAATTCACTAAAAAAATTGCAAGTACACACCACTATGTGGCACTTGTTTTTATTGTGATCATAAATTCAATCTTAATGTACAATTCAATTTCATTGAACTACCCAAGTTAATTGTTTTGGAAAGAAATCAGAATGAAATATCCATGTTACACTTTAATCTTTAATTTATTTTTTAAAATCATTATTATTTGATATTACAATTGTATTAAAAATTACATTTATTACATCAATTCTATTAAATAACAAAATTCATCATTAATTCACCATTTTTTTCATCTATTTAAAAACATCTACCAAAAAAAATCAAAACAATTATCATTCACAACTATTATACCTAATAATTCTCATCCTTGCCTATGTGAATCACATGACAATTGTTAAATAGTCCATATGCTTGTTTGAAGCTTACTATCAATTCATGTAATTCTAAACATCATTTTTTTTTAAAATGGGACAAAGATTGTAATTATGTTATTGACTATTTCCTAAATGTTCAAATGTAAGATGGAGAAATCTATGTTTACTTAAAGAAAAAGATCAATGCCCCGAGTATTTACTTAGTTTTCATGTTATATTATTTTTCAAATTAATATAATATATTTATTGTAGATCATGTCATTTTTTCTGATTATGTGCATTGTTTCTGGTATAAGATGCTTTAATTCATTTATTTTTAAAATTAGACTATACAATCTATTATCAAAAAATAAAAGGTAAGAAAAAAAAACATTGAACTTATTTTTATATTGCTATTTTGATTTAAGTGTGTAGTTTTGAGTTAAACTCATTGACCCATGTTTCATGAGTAGTGATTCACAAGAATCCATCTCTCATTAAAATAAATGGAACACTTAGTACTCATTGGATCTAGGTGATTCTTTCAATCCCAATACTACTCCAACCCTCTATGGTTAAACAATAAGTGTGCTCAAGCTGGAGTAGTGTCGGATTGGGTGGCCTCCAGGGAAGTTCTGGTGCTTCACCTCTATGAGTATCACCTAAATCCAATGAGTGCTAGATGCTATATTTATTCTCATGAGAGATGGATTCATGTGGTTCACTACTAATAGAATATGGATCAATGAATTTGAATCAAAACTACACTGTTAAATCCTAATAGCAATATCAAACATTGACTTACTGTGAAAAATGTCTCCAACTTATCAACATAAAACCTGTTGTCTTTCTTCTTAATAATCAGTCATAGAGTTTAATCTGAAACAAAATATAAACTTACACAACTATTACCAGAAATTATAAATAGTTAAAAAATACTTATAAAATAAAAGGAAGCAATCATAATGATGGTAGTTTAACCTGTGCAATGCGGAGACGGGGACTGTCCTGAAGCAGCTTGTAGCGGTGGGTTTTTATACCAATAATAATACAAGTCATACCAAGCAAGATGCCTATTGCAGAGAGCAAATATCCAGAGAAATAGTCTTGTTTAATGATTTCAAGCCAAACTAAAAATGTGACTCCCACACTCGCTCCTAATACAATGCTAAACAATAACCAGTTAAAATAACTAGACATGTGCTTCCTCTCCGTTGGATCCTTTTCATCGAACTGATCTGCTCCGAGTGTTGAGCCTGTAGGTAACAAACCACCAGTGCCAAATGCAATGAGATATAAATCCATAAACAGTATTGTTTCCTCTCGGCTGTCCACTTCCTCTTTTAGGTTTAGAGAACGGATATAGGCTTGGAAGGCCAATACTGTATATCCCTGGAAAATCCAATCATATGTTAAAGGATTAATTGTGATGGTAGACAGAATAAGGGTATAAGTTTTATTATCAATTGAAAAATTGATAGTTTTTAAGTAAAAGATACAGTAAATTATGTCTATGTATGTGACTAGATTATATACTATCTTTTTTCTATTAGAAACGTATGTGCTTCTAAAATTAGTTAAGAATAATATATTGAAGCTTAAGTCGCTTCATATCTAGATGAAGAAAACGGTCTTTCTTGTAGGTAGACCACTTGCATCATATATTACGTTTTCTTCAATTAGAAACTTATGTACTTGTAGAGTTTGACCATGTACCACATTTTTCTCAAATAGAAACTTATATACTTGTGTTTATTAACTAGTTAATATAGTAAAATTTAAATCGTCTCATATCCTATAGCTCTACTATAATTGATAAAAATAACATGCTGAGACTACGTATCATATTTTTTCTCAATTCCAAACTTATTTACTTATAAACCTAATTGAAGATAATATATCAAAACTTAAGCCACCCAATCTTTAAAAGAAACTAGCTAATACATATGCCATGGAAGCTATAGCTGCGGAGATGGTTAAGGTGCGCAATCTGGAGAAGTATGTATCTGAAACAAAAGCACCCACTAAACAAAGCAGATAGGTTGTTCCCACGAAATTTGTTACAGTTGTTGCAGATTTGGAAATGTCAAAACACATAATCAACATTAAATATGTACTGAGATTGCATGCAAGAGAAACAAATGCCATGTTTTGGAAGCCCATCAAGACTGCACCATTACACACACCTCAAACATTAGTATATCAAAATGATCGAATCTATATACATCTCATAATAATATATATACACATCTAGAATATAGTCTTGGCATAACATTACCAAAAGTAAACATTGCTGCTCTAAATCCGCCATGATTATCTCTGCGAGCAGCTTCTCCCTTCCAATTGACATATCCTTGCACTGTGTCGACGAGTTCTCCCTTCTCTAACTCCATAGCCAAAATGATTTTCTACGAAGCCAACGATATTTCCCTGAGTAGGTAATCTGATATTATTCATTTGGGCCTGACGCTCATGGTTGACATAAGACTTCAAAAGGATATACCCGTTAACAGCGACAAATTTGCACGTTGGGATTAACAAACTGACGACAAATGAAACCTGGAAATAGCGAGTTTCGTCAATAATAATATAGCATTGCTGCGGTTTGAACCGTATGCAGTCGTTGTTATCGGTATGGTCAGGATTTGGTGTCTTGTAATATAGATGATCGCTAGGAATCTATAGGGGTGACTATTTGATTCAAGATATTTACCAAGTTTTAGATGCTTTTGGTAGAAGAATTTATCATATAAGAGGAATATCTCTTTGTATTTATGATTGTTTTTTTTGGGTACGTGGGGTCATATATATATGATTAGATTTATGTGCTTTTGTTGTATGTGGTGTCATATATATAATCAGATTTATGTGTTAGAATTTCTTGTCATTTTGAAAGAGTTTTTGATAGGGGAGATGGTCTAGTAGTTGTCTAGGATAATTTTGGGTATCTAGAATTCCAAATCTGTACATTGAAATCTGTCAATTTTTTTGGCGAACCTTTGTAGGTTAGTGAAGAGCTTAAAGCTAACCTTTCAGTTTTTCTGCATTTATGGAGTCCTCTATATAACTTGTACAATGTGAGGTGGTCTAAAAGTGTCATTTTAAAACATTCACTTGGAACCCATTATGTTTACACCCAATAGCCACTCACCAAATAAGTAGTACTTTTGCACAAATGGACCAATCAACAACCAAGAAAGCTAAAAAGTGATAAACTATTAGTACAAGTGTTATCATTTTCAAGGCCTTTTTTATTAGTGGTAATTGGGGGGGTGGGGGGCGAGAGGCGGGGGGGATCTATAATGGTAGATGTAGTGCTCATTGGAGCAATGGGTGGCTACTAGGCCATCTCCCCTACAGTAGATAACTTGAACATCATATTTTTAACAGGCTTGATTCCTAGGCTAAAAGTGTTAAATAGTTAATTCCTTATTGTGTGATGTTTAAGAGTGGTCTTGGTAGAGAGGTTCAAAGTGGGAATCCTTTTCAAATATCACTTCTCAATTTTATCCCTTACATAATGTTGTCATTTTGTACATTGCCTTGCCAAATGTTGTTACTTTGGCTCCTCCTCAACCTCTCTCATTTCTCTAAAGTAATGGGTAGTCAAGAAAAGAATAAGGATACATAATCTCTATCTAAGACATAATTTCCTTTGTCAATAAGCTAGTTGAGTTCAAAACTACACCAATGAAATCAATAGTTCCATTGAATATTACACTAAAGGTTTGTGAATTGGGTGGTAGTTTAGAACTTTAAGTTCCTGATGATTTATTGAATAATGGCTTGAGGAAGGTTTGGATCTTTTCATTAGTAAATTAGTAAATTTTAGACCTAATGTTCACCAAGTTAGGAAATGGATTCAAGATGTTTAGGAGTTAAAACAAAGCATTAATGTTAGTTTTATAGCCAATGACTTGTTTCTCTTTTGTTTTCTGACAAAAGAGGATCTCAACAAAGTTCTCACTTGGGGTTGATAATATTTTGACAACATCTTCAAGAACATTGTCTCCCTTTGTAAGTTGAACTCTAGCTTTGATCCTTCTATAGATATATGACATGATTTATGTGCATAGATATGTCTCTTGGGTTTACTCATTGACTTTTGCTTCCAATTTTTTTAGGTCACTACAAACTCATTTGGTCATGTTTGAATTTACGATCTTAGGATACTATTCATTATAAACAAGATATAAATAAATAATATGCTAATCACATATGCATAAATGTACACATTAGACAAGATATAGTGGCACCAGGATAACCATTTCAGGTAAGAAAACACACAAATAATCATTTTTATTAAAACATTAATAAAATAGTCTATTAAATAGATTGAACATACAAACACTTCTCCTTACTCCCACATGACCCAAACTACCTTATTTGCATAGTGATATGTTACTATAAAGTTCAAAATTCATATATCTTTCAAACATGAGGGAGAACCTCCTTAAATATAGGAGGAAGGGTGACTCACCAATCACACCTTTCTAATAACCCCCATTCATAAGTAATTATTAATCCAATCATCAATAGATTATAATTGTTTTGGTTGGGATACGCTTACAAGGCATATAATATTTAGGGTTTTATAACCTTATATGAAAATATTATATATTGACACAAGGGAGGATGATAAATAGGGCCAATGGCTCACCCGACTACCATTCAACTTTTCTTATTACATTAGAAACTAAATGTTGTAGCACATAAACCCATTACTCTTGTGAGTTTTGGGCACTGTTCAACTCCCTCATGTTGGGATGGGTATCTTTCATGCCTTGAAATGTTCTAAGGGAGCATAATGACTTTGTGTTACTGTGATAAAGTGATCTACCAATTCTCTCACCAACCTTATCTTTTAGAGATACAACTTTTCATGAGTTTTTTTTTGGGTCTTATTACATGGGTCCATGCTATTCTCATTATATTTGGCTTGTGGTTTAGAATAAGGTACATGATTCCTTATGCATAGAGTTTTTATCAACATATTTTCTTTATCTTATTGTAGAAATAGAATTACATGTCACTAAAGTTGTGTATTGAACACATGATACTGAAAATATTTGACAATGTGTAATTTTGTGAATTATTGAATTATTATTATTATTATTAGTATTATTGGTATTATAATTATTGTTATTGTTGTTGTTATTTTACTATTGTTGTTGTTGTTGTTATTGGTCCTTGAAGTTGTGAAACCCTAGTCAACATATAGTTTGTCTATAATATAGCAACCACCAATTATTTGTCGATCTAGGGTAGTCCATATCTTATTGTTGTTTGTACCAATCTTCACAATGTTTGGGACATAGTGAGTTATAAATACTAAAAAAATATCTTGGCATTATACTAAGACTAGATTGGAAATAACTTCTAACAAAAATCTTTTAGCCAATCTCTTTTAGATTTACTTTCAATTTAGATTTTTAAATTC
Source organism: Cupressus sempervirens (assembly GCA_028749045.1). Taxonomy (NCBI): domain Eukaryota; kingdom Viridiplantae; phylum Streptophyta; class Pinopsida; order Cupressales; family Cupressaceae; genus Cupressus; species Cupressus sempervirens. Next base: position 293,675,915 of record CM053784.1, read on the forward strand.
TCTCCCAAAACTCTCATGTATCATGATCAAATATCCCCTAATTTTCATAAGATATTTTCCAAAAACTATTTATACTTCATCTTTAATTTTATCCCAAGAATAATATCTTCAAATCTAGAAAAAAGTTTTGATAGAGTATCTCCTTAGTGTCTCAGTTTAATGTTGAGAATCAATTAGAAGAAAAAAATATTGTGAGTGTGGGATTGATTTGTGAGAAAGGAAAAAATATATATTTATGATTGTAATAAATATTTGTCTTGACCTCTACATGTTCTCTTTCTTTAATTCTTCTTCCTGAGGGCCTTATTTCCTTTTTTATTGCTTGCAATTTCCTTTGAATCTTCCTTTTGTCAAGCTTTAAATTTACCAACCTCAACTTTGAGAATCATAAATGCAACAACGCTTGATACAAATTCAATTTTTCTTTGGAACATGTGTCAGGTCTCTATTCTTCAAAACTCCATTAAGGACCAATAAAGGTTTTGAAAATTTAACATTTTAGATCATATGTTGACTATTGACAAGGTTGTGGAAACTGTGTTGCATCCAATGAGGTTCTCACAAATTTCAAGTTCTCCACTTTTGAAAACTTTCACAACTTATCAACTGGCCAATACTTGAAGAGAGAAGTAGTTTACAATAATTTGAAACTAATTTGAAGGAACAATCATTTCATCAAGAATTGGAAATATTATGGGAACCTTGTCAAACTCCAACATGAGTTTCAAAACTGTGGATTTGAGGTTTCACAAAAAAAAAAAAGTGATTGCTTAACCTTATCAAGCCTTGAATGACTCATGAGAACCTTGCTAGGGTCAATTTTGTAGCCACTTGTAACACTTAAATAAGCATAAAAAATTTCCAAATGTTAAGAACACCCAAGGGTGTTTAAGGGATGGCATTATTCAATGACCACTAAAACTTTTAAATATTTGATTAGACTAATTAATGAGAAAATTAATTGTTTGTAACTAGACCTTGACCATAAACATTACACATTAATAACTAAATACTTGGCCAAAAGTATAAAGTTGCAAAAGTTTTAACTTACTTTTTCAAGTTTAATATTTTCCTTACTGTGTGATGTTTACGGGTGGTTGTAATTAGGATTTAGAGACCACCACTTAAAATTCCAATTCAATATGTCACATGGAGGATTCACATATGAATCTCAATTAAGAACCTTCATAACCTTGTCACTAAACACAATCTCTCTCTCTCTCTCTCTCTCTCTCTCTCTCTCACACACACACACACACACACACACACACACACACACACCCATAGAAATAAATAATAAGTAAAATACAAAATAAATATCTAAAAATATAAGTAAATTGATGATTCAAAGATCCAAAATATATTATTTGGTGAAAGGGCCCTTGGTCTACCAGTGAAGTTGAAAGGCTCACAAAGAGCCCACCAGAGATCAAGTCTTGGTCTTGCTGAGTGCAAGGCCCCCGACATTTGGAAGGGATGAGGCCAAGATTGTGCCCTGGGCAAATTTGGCGGAATCCATGATTCTTAACCAAAAAGACTAGGTAAAAATGCTGAATTTCCATTTTATATATATATATATAATTTGTTGATAAATCACTACATTAAATCATTTAAAAAAATAATTAATGTATGTAGTATACAATAAGAATTTTACTATATAATAAGAATAGAAGAGAGTCGTTGATTTTAAGAATATGCATCATGGGCTTGGAATCGTTAGGGTTTTTGGGAGGATAATGATATGAATATCATTTATTTACAAATCATTGGTGCTTTATACAACTTTATTAAGAAAACTAATCGTGAATTGAAAGAAAATTGCAAATGTAGAAAATGATAACGTATGTACCTATACAATAAGGATGGAAAACAGTAGTTCGATTTTATGAATCCGATTGATATACGTTTGAGAGATTATTACACGAATATCATTTATTTATTTACAAAGTATTCATGCTTATACAATTTTATTAAAGAAAACTAATTGTACATTGAAGAAAAACTACAAATGTAGAATATTACCATTCCAATCCACTGTACTAAAAGTTATACAGATAATCTCGTTAACATTTTTATCAGCTTAAATTAGCTAGATCTAACTTTCCATCATATTCTTATTCTATTGACCTTATACACAACTAATCCATCTCCTTTATTATGAGGGCTTTAAATTATACTAAAAAAAATGCACCAAATACAGTCTGAAATACAAAGTGATTGTCAAATGAATAATTGTAGTTTAATTTGTTTCACATAAATAAAAGTGTCAGTTGGTCTCATCTACTATTAATATATTCTGTTGATATTAATTCACCAATATCATGAACTATTAAGAAATTCAATATAGATGACATTTACAGTAAATATCTGAAGTCTGGCGAGCACTTGATGATCCTGATGATGTCAATTTGCAATTACTTGTATCAGAATATCTGCAAGGCTTAAGTTATGGACTATTATTCTAGAAAAGAAAAATTTACAGGCAATCAAATTGTGTTAGAAAACGAAGGGAATAGTCCAACAGAGATACTAAACACACTATATATTACTAACTGAAATGAATAATTTATGCTGTTAACTGAAAAAACTACGTTCGACACATAAATAAAAGTGTGAGGTGGTCTCATATAACATAAATTCAGTAACAGATCGACAAATCATCTAACATCATAAGACTTTAAACAAAACCCATCTCCATTCGCTGAGAGGCAAGAGAAGCCATCAAAGGGTCTCAGAAAACGAAAGGAACACTCCAATAATAACAATAATATAGATTTAATATATATTTCTCCAATACAAAACTCGAACAACATACATAACAAAAGATGATGGATTCACTGAGAGACCATCCGTCCCCAGAGATTTATTTATTTGGAACAACCTACATATAAGCATAATATTAGAAAACTTCACGCCGCAAGGATGATCACCTACAATCTGCACATCAAACATCAGATAGGAAAATATCCCTCGTTATTAAGTATCACGCTATATCATGGAAAAGATAAAAACACATACTCTTATCATTAGTTTGTACGGAAAGGGTCCGAACCTACTAAAAACTAAGATTTAAGTCATAGAGAGAAGTCAATTCAACCAGTTCTGTAAGATTAAACATGCAAGTTTTCTTACTTAAAGAAAGATCAAAATTAAATCATGAGTTAGTTGGAGGATCATTCTTAAATACCACACGGTTAAGCAAAACAATAAGTTTGGAGAAATAAGTCAACTTTGACTATTTAACACTTTTAGTCTAAGAATCTGGACAGCTTAAACATCACACACTAAACTTCATTCTAAGACTAAAAGTGTCAAATAGTCAAAGTTGACTTATTTTGTCCGAGATTAATTTTCGCCTTAGTGTGTGATGTTAATCGGACGACTTAAACATCACACACTAAGCCTTAGTTTGTGATGTTTAAGCTATCAAAATCAATTCATTTGAGAAAGTACACCTACTAGCCGTCCCATCTCCCACATTAAGTCATAGATCATAGACAATTATAATAGCCCCAGTGGTAGATCGTGTTGGGAGTATATGTTGTCATAAGAATACACCTTAATATTTGGTTCTTAACTAAAGAGGCTGTCAGAATCACTGAATTTAACCAACAAAAAGGCCAAAAAAATTATGAAAAAATTCTTACTTGTCGCAGTTGATATTCTTGCTGACTTTGAAGCCAAGGCCAGCCTTGCATTTGAGAGGAAGATTAGTAATAGCAGCATCATTGGCTTTTAAGCCACCACTGAGTTGGGGTTTGAGACACTTGCAAATCTGCTGTTTGGCTAAGGAAGTTTTGGCCATTCGCGCCAAACCTTGCACACCATTACAGCACTCCTTTGTGGGAATTCCCTGTCCATTTGACTGCAAAAATGACAAACAAGGAGCCAAGCTCCTCACTGCAGTAGGACAGTCCACTGCAATTGCCATTGGCATCAATGTTGTCATCAACAACATTGCAAAAGCTCCCACTGCAAAAATATTCTTCATGCTTGCAACCATCTTCTCTCTAACAAACAAATGCACCAATTTGCTCACTCTCCAATCTCTGCGATGAGCCAAGGAATGATGAAGTGAAGAGAGGGAGGGAAAAGTATATATAGAAAACGCTAGGCAGATCCTTTGGGTAAACAAAAACACGTTACCAATGATATGCAAAGGTTGGTTAAACAAACCATATTGCTTGGGTTAAACAAGAAAAAGTTGTTCATGTAATATATTGTTGCGTGGGTAAAGAAAACATATTGTTTGGTATAAAAGAAAAAGAGTTATTCTTGAAACATATTTTTGCTTCGGTAACTCATGATATATGTGTTATTGACCAGTGGATATGGATGATTGGGATAATAGAAATTGGGCTAAGGATTACATGTTTTTTTGGTGACTTTGCCTAGAGCAATTCATGGAACCCGAATGTTCGAGGGATATTACCACGTGTAACTTTTAACTTTCCTTGGTATGTTCTCTAGCATTATTGGCCCAGCTACCAATTTAAAGTTTTAGTTGTGCTTTTAAATGAAATGATGTGGATAAGAGTGCAGCATTGAATTGGGCGAGGTGCTTTATGGGCAGCTGCATGTTCTCTTCTGAATTTGAACGTGATTGTTGCAGAGCTATGTGTCTTTTAATGCAGAGGGCCACGTACTAATCAACTGGTATTATTGCCTTAAATAGGACTGGCGTTTTCTATGACATGGCATGGCTTTAAACGTTCCCCAACTATACACATTTATGAGTTAGGATTTGATGTGTTTTAGTTTCAAGAGGATCTGTCATAGGAAGGGTGTAGATTGGTTCATGGTGTTTTGGGTCGCATCTACACCGTCGAGTACCTGATCTAATCGAGCCAATTTCTGCATGTTTAAGCGGTGGACATTGGTTGCAACAGGCTTTAACATCGATGGTCGTCGTTTTCATCAGAAATTGTTTCCAAATTAATGAAGTCGGTAGACAGATTTAGGGAAAGATCTAGTAGCTGTTTAGGCCAATTTCAGCTAACTAGACCTCTCAAATTATAGGTCGAATTTAGTCAAAAAAAAAATTTGTGTGCTTTCACAGATGAGTGAAGAGCTTAAAAAAGGCTCCATATTTATATAAAGTCGGTGGACAGATTTAGGGAAAGATCTAGTAGCTGTTTAGGCCAATTTCAACTAACTAGATCTCTTAAATTATAAGTTGAATTTAGTCAAATTTTTTTTGTGTGCTTTTGTAGATGAGTGAAGAGCTTAAAAAGGGCTCCACATTTATATATGTTAGCCCTTGTTTTTGTGTCCCATTATTTCAAAATAGCTCTGCAATATTTTTGAAATTTCAACAGTCATATCCCTTGTATAGGACTGAAAATTTGAAATAAACCCTAGGTGCAAATGTGAAGTATCTTGATAAAAACCCTAGTATTACTTTAAAAAATCTTTGGTAGGGTTATTTCCTTGTTAGCTTTAAATTTGCGTAGAATAAAGGTTACTTCTTTAAGTCATGTTTTTGCTCAACCCATGGTTCGGTCCTAGTTAAGACACTTTCTAGTTATAAATGTTGTCATTTAACCCAAGTAATAAGTTATTATTGATAACAATTGATCTTCCTCAGATCTACTACTCTCACCTTCTTGCAATTTGAAGATGTTGCTTGTTTAAGAAATGTGAGAATACGAGCTTTTGACACCTGTCCTATGGGACTAGAGGAATGTAGGGATCCTTACGTTTGATCTTAGCCCTTAGATCCTGTTAAGATCAATGCATGTCGCTTTGTTGTTGAATAAAGTCATGCATGGTTTAACGAATGTGACATAGAGACATTTTGACACATGGACATCGTGGGCCCATAAACAAATTTCAGAATGCTTCGCCATCATGTACTAGCTATCACACCATGATTGGTTCTCAATTCAAACTAAGCTTTTTCTCTTGGTAAGCTACTACTCATTGATCAAATTGCAGACCACAGGCTCTCGCTATCTCACAAAATAGAAGTCTTCGATGTTTAAGAAATGTGAGAATACGAGGGATTACCACATGTCCATGTGGCTCCTTAAAAGGATGGAATAATATGCAACATTTTTGACCGTTGATCAAAGACAAGATCAATGATCCTCACATTGTCATGAAATCAAGATGCAAGATATTTAAAATGTGTGAAAATGCAAACTTTCGACACGTGTCTTGGTGGGCCCATTACATTAAACAGTTTGAAGAACAAGCACTTTTCTTAGTCATAGATTAAGATGAAGATCTACTGTACTTGTATTCTCGCAAAAGAAACATGAAGGAATTTTAACCAAAGCGAGAATGCGAGGGAGTGACATGTGGAGTTGAGGGGTCCAGTTTTGTGTTGTGAGTTTCAAAAGTAATGATGTCAACATGAAGTACCATGTGGCATGTTTTGATTCACTCTAAGTGTTATGCATAACAACACTATCATCTTTTTCCCAATCATCAAATCAAAGGGTGATCTATGCTTCTCGCTATCTTGCAAAATAAATATGCAAGATGGTTAACCAAAGAAAGAAATCAACAAAATGACATGTTTCTTAATGGGCCCATTTTCTAAAAGGAATATTAAGAAAAAATGGTTATTTCATGATCGTTCGTTGCAAGGTTGATCAAGGATTGTCGCAATTTGACAAAATTGAAGTGCAAGTTGTTTAACGAAAGTGACAATGCATGAAGCTGATGTATGTGTCCCACTAAACAAAAGGGTGACGCAGTATCAAGTTTGAATCATAGTCATCAGATTTCTTGCGCATCAACAACCAATTTTCAGGTTCTTCGCATTACATGCACAATTTGAATGTTAGAGCATTAGTGGTGTTTCAAGGCAACCTCATGCGAATGAATTTGGCATAAAGTTTTTAGTTCATTCCATGATTTGGTACAATGGGAAATATAATTGAAGTAGAGTGAACAGAGCCTGGATTTCTTAGCCTTCATATTATGAATTGTTGTAAATGAGCTTTCTTGCTATGATCAGAGTTTTCTGAGTAACTGCCCTGACATTTACTTTGAAGATTTTTTCTGTTTAAATTGTCTGAATTGATAAGATGCCTCCTTAAAGGGACTTTTCTGGAAGAATAGACTATCAACATAGGAATGTGCATGATGATTTCCTTGAATAATTGCATGCTTCCACAAATGAAACTGCAAAGGGATAAGAATTGGTCCCAAATAGCCCTAGACTGAAAATTGATGAGGGTTTCTATGTCAACGACAATTGGTTGAGAGATGTGGAAACATCAATGGGTGGTTTGGAGTTTTTTAGTAAATGGATTTCTCAAAGAAAACATGATACACCACTAAGCAATGTTTGGGAATTTGATATTGGAAAGCTAGTTTCGCTGGGAGTCTTCATGGATGACGATTTGCTGACAATGTTAACCAAGAGGTATGACTCTATGTTGCAAATTGTGAAGAACCATGCTAGAGACAATCTATTTAGGGTAACAAGTGAGGTGATCATAGAGGTTTTTATGTTAAACCCTAACCTTGCTTTGCATGAGAAACTTTGATGATTTGCAATCCAGGTATGATGCTTAGAGAATATATCTTTGAGAGGGACCACTGCAAGAGCATTTTGTAAAGATATGACATCTCGCACTAGTAACACCTTCTACCCTAGAGCCCTTATTGAAGAAATATTTCAACCCTAGGGCACATGCCATCTATATTTCCCTTTGCAAGATTTTTGGGCTAGATGAGTAGGAGCACATCCCAGGGTCCTTAATTTTTATGATGGCTCAAATTTTGCAGTATGGAATGAGTTATATATTTTTATTTTGCCTCCTATTTGGCTAAAGAAATACATAATGGAATAATTGGCATAAGCAAGTGTAAGGTTGACAAACCCTTTAGATGGTATTTTTTATTTATGTATATGTGTCTATATAAGGGTGTTTCTATCTTTGCAAAAGACATGGAAGTAGAGAGAGAAAGGGATGGAGAGAAGCTACTAGTCCAACTTTGGAGTGCAAATATGACTTGGGAAGTCACAGATGCTAGTTTTGTTCATTTTGACAGATATTTTACATCCAAGATGAGGACATTGTTGACTCATGACAACCCTTGAATTCCTAGACCTTTACTGGAGCTGATCATGCCCGAGGATCATGCTAAGGGTCTAAAGGTGAGCCACAATTGGGGAGACATCATCCCATATTCAGTGTCTACTATTTTTAGAGTGTATGGTTTTCAAGGGAAGCCCCATTTCGTGCCCTACCAAGTGCCTTTGAAGGTAGGAATTGCTAAGTTCTTATGGCAGATTGGAGGACTTGAAGAGAGAGAGTTGGTGGGAAGATCTAGGGGGACAACCTTTCCAAATTTTATAGTTGTCCACAATTTTGTGCTAACCAAAGGAGGATGGAGACACTTGGGTAAATTCCTTGATAGGTATCAAATGACCCAACCAAATTCTCATTTTACAAATCTAGGGGGATTTTTTGAAATGTTTAAAGAAAGAACTAAGGCCCAAATATTGTGATCATATATTTTAATACTTTCCTAAGGATATAATTAGGAATGATTTCTCTTTACAAGAACATGAAGTAAAGAAAGAAAAATGGAGAGTTTATAGTAGAGTACGGGAATTTATTAATGCTCTAGATAAAAAAAATATGATCCTTTGGGTGACATCAAGTTTTTCGGAAATAAGGTAAATAAATTGATGGCACCTTTTGTTGGGATAATGCAAACCTTGAATGAAAAGGTGACATTGATAAAAGCATACCTAGACCAGGCCAAGGAGATAGAAAGAATAATGGTGAATAAGAATATCATCAGTCTAGGACAATATACCCTCCAAAGGAATGTTGAATATGTAGTTTCTAGGAATGTGGGGGCACATACCATGTTAGTCTATAAAAGGCCACATTCATAGAGCCCCCTCTTGAAGCTAGCAACTAAAAGGAAAAATTTGGAAGAGGGATCTTCATCAAAGATGGAAGAATACTCTCCCTCCCATACCCCCATTCATTTTTATAATGAAGACTCTGTGAGGGAGAAATTGAAACAAATAGGAGGCCAAGATGATGTTCTAATTTAACAACATCAAAAATAGAGGAGGGGATGCTAGGAGAACCCTCAATGTCATTCTTAGCCCTCACTATTGAGGATTTCAAATGAAAATGGATGGACCTTGTTGTAGATTAGGCTACTAGGAAATTTTTGATTGATGATAATTTGTCTAATCTAGGGCTTTTATTCAATTTTTATGGAGATGCAATATATCTAATTTTGAGGTGAAGTGCAAAAAGGTAAAGGCAAAGCAACCTAACAAATAGGACTCTAAAATTGACGAGGAAATAAAAGCTGAATTGATGTAGATCTTCAGTCAAAAAACCCTAAGGGGGGAAGGCAATTATTAAAATATTCAAGTGTCTTTATACTCTCAAAATGGGACATTGCTAATCCAATGGTTTTTTATTCTATTAGGAAAGAAAAGGAGACCAAATTTAACACAAAAGAAGAGGTCAAGGAAGCCCACATAGGGATAAAATATAATGATCAGAAGGCTTTAGTTATATGGCCTATTCAGAAGAAAGATAATTCCATACTCTAGAAAGCTTCAAATGTAGAACATATAGGAAGCCTAGTAGTGTATAGAGTGGGAGATGTAGACAGTGAGAAAGTTTCTCGCACAAATAAAGAGGTAGATGATTTTGGTGTGGAAGTGGTTGTGAAAGATAAAAATAAGTTTTTGGAGCTAAATGCTAAATTTGAAAATGTATTAGAGGCTTATGATGATAGGGGAAGGAAAATTTATGAAATGTAGCAAGTCATTTCAAAATTGAAGAAGCAACAAGGAAAGAGAAAAGTGGGGGAGAAATCTCGCCATCTTATGATTGCAACTTCTCCTACTTTGATTCCTTTGACTAGGAAATTGTTGAGATTCCTGATACACCTCAGCATCAAGAATTTTATACTGCAGATGAACCGAGTGAAGAAAAGGCCAAACTCAGAGCAACACAAGTAGAGGTGCAAATTCAATATAAAGACACAATTAGAGATGTTGGAATTTACAATAGGAAAGGTAAACTCTAGGGGGGGTGCTAAATCAGTAGTTTAAACTTATACCCCAAAAAAACATTCACCACACATCCATCTCATACATTTACTAAGTAATTTGAAATATCATGTAAAGGATGTACATCTAAAACATGAAAGTAAGTAAACATTCACACATGCATGACACCAGATCAATGATTACTTAGAAACCTCCAATGAGAAGGTAAAATTGGGGTGGGGATGTTGACATTCTAGTCATGTTTTTTATTAGTGACATACACTTATTCAGATTGTAAGCTTATATCGAGCATATTGTATAGTTAACAATGTTAACCAATCATTTCAGTTGTTATTGAGTTCTATAGTTGCTACCAATTCCTTTGGATAGATTTCAGTTTGCATTGAGCAGTTACTACAAAGTTGATGATCAGTAGTGTAAACTAAGCATCTCAATGTATGTTGAGTTTACCAGTGCAAAGCGAAGTTGTGTAGTGCTTACCAAGTTCGTAGTTGATGTGATGTGAGTCTAATGTTAACCAAGCTATTCAATGTTAACCAAGAGACTCAGTTTATACCAAGCTCGAAGTGATAGCATTGACTGAGCTATGCAATGTGAATCAAGTGACTCAGTTTATATGTTGATTTTTGTAGTATTCATTGAGTAACCAATGTAGACCAAGTTCAAGACTACTTGGAAGTGATCAATATAGACTAAACTTCTACATCTACCAAGTGCATGACAATGTCAAGCATTGATAGTGGATGTTGAGTATTAGAACCTCACCAAGTTAGTCTTCAAAACCTGAGTTTCTACACTTTGGCTGACTTTGTAATATTTGTTTAAACTTGTATTGTGGCCGGCTTTGTAATTATGTAATTGGATTGATATATATATGTAATGTATTGTATCACATCCAAATCATCAAAAAGAAGTAATGTAATCATTAGAGAAGAGCAGAAGAGTGAATTACAAAGGCTACAATAGTATAAGGAGCAACAAAAATTTATCTATAATAGCAAGGTGATTTGTACACTCAGAGGAATCTCATTTAGCAAACCAAGTTGTAGATCAGAGATCAACTACTACTTGATCCTAACAGGTGGATTAGTCAAATCCTTTAACAAGGTAGACCTAACAGTCTTATGTAAATCTCTTTACCAAGTGCGTACTTCATTGTATGTTTGTAAATCCTTTTGCAAGGTGGATGTAGCAGTCCTTATTGCTCCTAATAGGGCAGACCATCAGAAGTGATCATTGTAAGCCTTAACGGGCCAACTTTATACTATAGTACTAAAGCTTGTGGGTATCATCCCCATCCCAGTTTTACTTTCCATTTGGAATGTTTCTGGGTCACCACATCTTGTGTCAAAAGTGTCGTGTATGCTTTTATGTTTTCAGTTTCTCATGCATACAACTAGATCAAAATTTATATAAAGGATTAATTGCTAATTAAGATAAAGTTTTGTTGGTTACTGATTCACCCCCCCTCCCTGCTCTTAGTAACTTAGCCTATCATAATAGTTTCAACAATTGGTATTAGAGCTTTGTGTTTCTCAGTGAAAACTTTAACAAATTGAGAAAACATCAAAGGCAATTTGGAGGTATTTAGACTTAACAAGGCTATTGACAATGAGAAGCTAGATTTGGAATTAGCTATTGGACAACTCAAGAAAGCAAAAGAGAAACTCTCTCAATCCCTAAAAAGAAGAAAAGATCTTGCAATCCAAATGAATGATTCACTCTACATTGAAGAAAGAATTGAAGACATCCTTTCAAGCAATTCAGATGAAGCTAATGAAGCAATCAAAGAACTATTGGAAAAGAATAGTACTCTTCAAGAAGAAGTAAGAAATTCAATTAGTAAGATTGTGTGAAGTCATAGAAGAGAAAAACAAGATAAGAGAAGAGATAAAGGGAAGATCAATGAAATTCAACACATATCCCTTCAGCAAGCAAACTTCATTGATCAACTCACCATTTCAAATGAAGAAATCATGAATCTAAGATTAGAAAATGAAAGATTGTAGAATGATCTAAACATTGAAAAAAAAAACCAATGAAAGAATGATTAAATCCCAAGTAGACATGAATCGGTTGAATGAGCAAAGCCATTTTAGACAAAAAGGAAAAGTAGGAATTGGATACACAAAAGAAGGTGAAACATCCAAGCAAGGAGCTCAAAAGAATAAACCTACTTGCAGTCACTGTGGTAAGATAGGTCATACTTCAAAAAAATGTTGGAGCAATGGGAAAGAAAAATTCAATGATAAATGTTACAATTGTAATCAACATGGTCATAGAGAAAGTGAGTGCAAAGAAAAACCAAGATTTGTAAATGTCACAAATGTAAGAAGCATGGACACAAGTCATCAAAATGCAAGACTAAGATATTGAATCCAATAGAATAGATTGTAAAAGCTATATTTGGTTGGGACTATAACACTTGGTGTAGATGTCATTACTGTGGAGAATTTGGACACATTAGAATGAATTGTGTAAAGCATCACATGAGGAAAAGAGATACTACCAAAAGATGTTTCATTTGTATAGAACTTGGTCATCTTTCTAAGAATTGTATGAATACTGGAAGAATTGAAGATGAAAGATAGGTAAAAGTTGATAAGATCATAAAGTAAATGAGACAACAATGGGTTCCAAAGTCTATTGAGAATACAAGTCCGAGCAATGATGATCAAGTCACTCAAGAATTGGGTGACTCCACCATTTCCACTTGATTTCTCAAAGGAAGACTGGAACTAGGCTACTATAGAAGACATCTAAATCAATTCCAATTGATAGGAAAAAAGATCCATATCAACATTCAAGATGCAAAGGGACCACTAAGTACAAAGTACCAGTTACTACCAAGTTATGTAACTTACCAAGCAAGGTTGGGTTATAGACTCTATCTAGCGAGGTTGGGAGTGACTAAGTCTTATGTGGTTACTAAATCATGGAAGACTCTACTGAGTATTCAATGCTAGTGAAGTGGATGATAGTCTATCAATTTGATCTAACATTCATACCAGGCATATATGGAAAAATTTGACAAAAAGGAATGAAATTGAAGTCATTTCTCACCATGAATTTTTGAGAGGTATTTGTGCAGAGAAATCTTTAGGAGCATTCAAGAAATTTGAGCAAATTGTTACCAAAAGTTTTTAAATTCTCTCAAATCCTACTAAGCGAAGATGGAAACCACTATCAACAAGGTGAAAAGAGGTTCAAACATGTTGGTTCAAGGTGTGGAATGGAAAGCACTAGATTTCTAGCTTACTCCTACCATTGTAGAAACCCTAGATATGAGCGGAATGCAATTACAAATCCCTCCAAAGGTACTCTTAATCAATGACATCCATTCTGATTTCAAATGTACAATTCAAATATTGGTTCATTGGAAATGGATGAAATCGTAGAGAAGCTATGTGTTAATGGCATGTTGAAACCGAAGCACCAACATTTGAAAGCTAAAGGATTAACACATATTCCACATATGCCACAAGATTTTCAAATTAAATGGATAAGATACATCCTCAGCCATGTGCATAATGATCAGTTGTGGTTGAAGCAACCAATTTTGATCACAAAGAAGATGATCCACTAGATCATTGATTTCCCCATGTTAACTAAAGCCAAAATGACTAAAACCCTAAGCTAGGTTGAACTAGAGAAGAAAACCCTAGTCGAGTGGGATGGAAGGGGAATGGAAATAAGTAGTGCGAGCGGCATGGAACTAAAGTTGGGCATTCACATCATCACACAAAAAATATATAGCTCTAGCAGGTTGAACAATATGTCATGTGAAGCTGTGGATTTGGCCTACAAGGTAGTCAAGAATAACCTATCTCTTGACCTTGTTGAGTTACTATTGAATTAGTTCAACAAAAACATGGAGAGCATATGGACTTCAAAGAAAAATCCATGTAAGTTTGGTTCACTCTTGACATGTTTATTTTTCTATGTTCAAAAATTCTTTCCCATCAAAAGATACTGTTGTTTGGAGAAAAGATGTGCTAGTCTTTTATCAAATTAATGAATATGTTGTTGAAATGGGAGAGAATTATACAAGTATCATGGACAATTATTTTGATGCATTTAAGGAGAAAATGAATAAGATATTCTAAATCCACAGGAAACTAGTTGAGGATTATAAAGATGATGTTTGTTTTATAGTAGATAGTGACAAGGTGTATATTCAGGTAGTTAGGCCTAGAATTGCATGGGTAAAACCTCTAGGATATGAGGTAAATATTGATGAAACAAAAGACATAATTGAGACATTAATGAATGAGTGAGTAGATCCAAAGGCTATTGACTTTGGCACTTGTGATGAGGCAAAGGCCATAATAGAATTGGCGATCAAACTTCCTCAAGTAGTTAACAAGGGCAAGAAGAGGATTGCCAAACTGAAGACTAGTTCTACTCTTTTGTTAACTGAAGGAAAAGGTGAGGATGAAGAAGCAAAGGATGAAGAAAAATTAGAAGAATAAGGGCAAGGTAGTCATTAACAATCCTACCAAGACATCCACTGCTATGTTCACCAGAAGATCCTCCAGGAAGAAAGGAGAAATAGAAGGAGGAGACATAATTTTCAAGAGGTCTCCACCCACATTTGAGGAGAGACTAAAAGAATTGGAATCAAGTTTTGGAATTATAAACTTCAAGGAATTGAAATATGAGACCATAACTGCTGATGAGTAGAAGAAGATTGAAGATATATTGATATCCAAGATGGGTAAGTGGAAATACTCACCTGACTAGCTTACTCAACAGATTCCTAATGCTTTAATGGACAAAATCAAGCCAAGATGGGAGCATACCATGAAAACTACAAAAGATATACATGAGAAAACCTTGAGGTAGCTTATGCCAAATTTGAATGACAAGGAGGTGAAAGAATCTTTAAAGAAAAATGAAGAAAAGTTAACCTTAAGATTCAATACTTGTCTCATTTTATTGAATGAAATAGAGAATGTTGTGAAGAATGCCACAAATACATGGAAGAATGTCTATCTTCTTCACAAACTGAGTGATTTTTTTGTGAGTAAGTGATGAAGATGATGATGATGATTAGGAGGAAAAAAACAAAGAGAAAGATGATGAAGAAGCAACTCATTTTGATAATGTAGATGATGAAGAAGAACAGGAGTAGGAGGCTACCGAGGAAGATACACAAGATGTTGAGGAAACCAACCAAGTTAAGATTGTTGTAGTGGTTATAGCATCACTTTCTCATTCTCCTAGAAAAACAATTATTAACATCAAGCTCGGAGACAGCCTCAACAGGATTGATTGTAACCAGCACTGCAAGTATAAGCATTCAATCAATTTTTGCACTAGTCCATCTTAGTACTCCACTGATAATAGTGCCTAGCACTTCATCTACCAAGCTGCAAGTTCTACCCTCTACATCAATTTTGGCTACAATAGGTATTCCCACCACTAGTATTTCAATGAGTGCAGTATCTATTTTTGCGGTGAGTCCTATTATTTCAAAAATTGTTTCCATTCCTATTACACAAGCAATAAGTACAAGGATAGTTGAGACCAAGCCTCTAACGAGCACAAAATTTTTGGGTAAAGACAAAGAAAAGGAAGAGGATGTAGATCTTGATGAGGAGATTGTCATTCCCAAATGGGACATCTCAAATCTAAATCTAGATTAGATGCAAACTTTTGGTGAACTTCTTCAAAAGAAAGCCAAGCGGAAAAGGTTGAGAGAAGAAAGAAACAAAGAGTTTAAGGTCATTGAGGATGCCAAGAACATTCTAGCAGAGGCTCTAGGCATAGAGGTTGATACTTCTCAACCAATTTTGTATAAGTTGGAAGAGGCAATCCAAAAATACAATGAATATTTGGATGAATAGGATAAACAATTGCAGAAAGCTAAGAAAATGTTTGAGAATAAAGTTTTAGACTTATTGCTCAACAAATTGCTATTCATCAAGTAGAATTGTCTACTATTTTAGGTTCTCTAGAAACCTCCTGCAGTAATGTATCTTTACTTTTTGGTAAGTTATGTGATACATCAATTTTCAAAAAAGAAATAAAAGATTAATTATCAAAAATTGATGAAGATCTAAAGGCAAGTGCACAACAATTGCAGCTTGACCTGAGTTCTAGCTTTGCTCACTTCAATAGGATTAGATTTCTGATAGATATGTAGGCAAAACTGCTCAAAGAAGAAGCAAGAATCAGATCAACATTAATAGATATTCAGAATATGATTCTCCCTAACATGGATGCACTGCAGAATCACATTGCACATTAAAAAATGCTCACCCATGACAATAATTTCTCTATTGTAGACCACATGATTGAATTGTCAGTAGAAATGCAGGTTGCATTGCACACATGCAGGGTCTTGGAAGAGAATCATGACAAGACTTTTGTACTTATCCTAAAGGTACACTCAGAATTCTTGTCTCATTTTGGCATTACTTTGTAAATATAGCATAAATCTTTGGCATTAACGTTAAAAGGGGGAGAAACTATAGGAGAAACTATAAGATGATGTAAAGGAGGAGAAGAGTGGATAAGATGTAAAAATAGAAAGGAGGATAAAATTGAAAGAATATTGCAAATTGTAGAGAAAATGTATATTATATGTATAGTATACTATATATTATATATGGGGGAGCATTACCATGTATATAAATGTATCCTTTACAAAACCAATTTTGAAAAATCTCAAAAATAGTATACTCTACTGAGTTGGAGACATAAGGTGATGGATAAAGATATTATTGAATTTAGTTTTGACTGATAAGTGTTTTTGTCACTAATGCCAAAGGGGGAGATTGTTGACATTCTAGTCATGTTTGTTATTAGTGACATACACTTATTTAGATTATAATCTTATACCAAGCATATTGTACAATTAACAATGTTAACCAAGCATTTCAGTAGTTATCGAGTTCTACAGTTGCTACCGAGTCCTTTGGACAGATTTCAGTTTGCACTAAGTAGTTACTAAAAATTTGATGATCAATAGTGTAAACCAAGCATCTTAGTGTATGCCAAGTTTACTAGTGAAAACTAAGTTGTGCAGTGCTTATAGAGTTCGTAGTTGATGTGATGTGAGTCTAGTGTTAACTGAGCTATTTAGTGTTAACCAAGAGACTCAGTTTATACCGAGCTCGAAGTGATAGCATCGATCGAGCTATGTAGTGTCAATCAAGTGATTCAGTTTATATGCTGAGTTTCATAGTATTTGTCGAGTCACCAATGTAGACAGAGTTCAAGACTACTTGGAAGTGATCAGTATGAACTGAGCTTCTATGTCTACCGAGTGCATGATGATGCAAAGAATTTACAGTGGATGTCGAGTATCAAAACCTCATCAATTCAGTCTTTAGAACTTGAGTTTGTACACTTTGGCCGACTTTGTAATATTTGTATAAACTTGAATTGTGGCTGACTTTATAATTATGTCATTGGATTGATATATATATATATATATATATATATATATATATATATATAATGTATTGTATCACATCCAAATCATCGAAAAGAAGTAATGTAATCATCAAAGTAGAGAAAAAGAGAGAATTACAAAGGCTACAATAGTATAAGGAGAAACAAAGATTTATCTATCACAGCAAAGTGATTTGTACACTCAAAGGAATCTCATTCAGCAAACCAAGCTGTAGATTGGAGATTAGCTAATGCTTCATCCTAACAAGTGGATCAATCAAATCCTTTAACAAGGTAGACTTCAAAATCTTATGTAAATCTCTTTACCAAGTGCATACTTCATTGTATGTTTGTAAATCCTTTTGCAAGGTGGGCCTTATAGTCCTTATTGCTCCTAACAAGACAAATCATCAAAAGTGATCATTGTATTGATCATTGTAAGCCTTAACATGCCAACTTTATACTGTAGTAATAAAGCTTGTGGGTATCATCCCCACCCCATTTGTAGTGAAATATTTGGAAGGTTTATGGGACACCAAATCTTGTGTCAAAAGTGTTGTGTGTTCTTTCATGTTTTTAGTTTCTCATGCATGCAGCTAGATCAAAATTCATATAAAGGATTAATTGTTAATTATTGTAAGAATTTGCCTAAGGGAAAAATTCACCCAGGAACTAAGAGCTCAAACACAAGCAAAACTATAGACCAAAAAGAGAGTATGATTAGAATGACAATATATTCAATATGCCATGCTAAGATTACACTAGGAGTGCCTGTATATAAAGGCCTTTGAGATACATCTAGAATGCCTCGTAATCAACATCATGATAAGTCATACAACCAGGCACATGCCTACTAGATATGGGTTATCCTCCATTAAGCACAGAAGTAAGTGCAGTGATGAGAGGATAAGCCTACAAGGGTGTGACACACAAATTAGTGTTGTAGACACCATGTGCTAAAATAGAGTTTCCTACTCTAGTGTTGTCAACATGACAACTCAAAAAGGTGCACAAACTCCTAAGTGTCTCACAAAATAAAATAATATAATGCATTAACCTAAGTAAACTTAAGTAAGTGTAAATAGTGAATACATATTTACACCAACACCCCCCCTTAAGTGCAACTTAGGGGAATGCCCTTAAGATTACAAAAACTAGGATGAAATGCAAGATGGGTCTTGGCTACTAGGCCATGTTAGCTACCCATGTACATAATGAAGATGAAATCTCTCATAAAGCAGAGAAAGAGGGAAAACTTCATGGGAAAAACCCTCCCCCAAAAAGAGAGATAGGGATGCATGGATGGATGGAGTAATCAAGACCCCCCCCACCCCCCCAAATGAAAAATGCCGACAAGTGAAAGTTGCTCAGATGAAGAATCTGGTCCACGAATGTAGAATGGTGTTCCTCCCCTTTGGAAGAAAAAAAGGCAATAGTAAAATCCTAAAGATGTATGCTATCCCTAAAACCTACTCAAGTATCCGTGTACTGATGCTAATGTTTGACCCTTCCAATTGTATTAAAAAGAATGAGTGCAGATCTGGCAAGGATGTTTGTTGAACCTGTTCCAACGAACCATCTAGCTCCTCAACTAAAAAAGAGACCTCCACCAATTGATGTACATAAGTATCCACAATCACACCAACCTATAAAGATTGATCATGTAGAGAATGGATATGAGGGTTAGAGTGAGCCCTCACAACAACTATAGAAGGATCACCTTCATCAAAGAGAAGATGTAAGTCCTCAAGTATGTCTCCCAAGTCAATTGAAGCTAGAACTAGAAGATGACATGTACCATGTTGTGTTGGACCTTTCATTGTGGCAATATACACATGTGGACTTGACTGATGATGTGACCTCTTACTACAACTGTCAATAGAACCCCACATGTCTGAAACTGTTGAAGCAGTATCATTGGTGTCACTATCAGTTTCCACTATGTATGATGTGTAGAGAGGATTAAACAACAAGCTGGGTGAAATTTCCTCAAATTGAACATCCTTCTCCACAAAAATCTCATGAGTCTCTAGATCCATAAGTCTATAAGCCTTTGCATTGTCTTCATAACTGATGAAGGTACAAGGCCTAGGTGTTGGTGGCTTGCAACCTCTCGAAGATAGGTTTGCCCATGCTAGACAACCGAAGACTCTTAAGTGACTCACAACTAGTTTTCTACCGCATCATGCCTCAAAAGGAGTCTTCTCATCTAAGGCATTATGAGGAGACCTATTAAGTATGTGAGTAGCACTACTAATGGCTTCAAGTTCAAGTGTAGGATCAAGAGACGTGGCTTTTATCATGCAACTTGCCATGGTTTTGAGAGTCCTAATCCTTATAGTTGCAACATCTGTCTTATGCGGACTAAATGCTGGTGAATTCTAAAGATCAATGCCCTCAATTTTGCAAAAGTCTCTAAGTCTTGTGTCCACATATCTATTCTCATTGTCCACTCATAAAATCTTGATAACTTTCCTTGACTTGTGCTCAATGTGAGTCTTGAAGTCTTGAAGCTTATGAACCACTTAAATCTTATGATGAAGGAAGTAGACCCAAGTGAATCTTGAAAAGTCATCAACAAATATAAGGATGTAGCAGCCTTGGCTGATTGAATTCATTGCAAAGTGTCGTGCTAAAACCATGTGAACCAACTGAGGAACAACTGGAACTCGAGAAGACTTGTCGTTATCATACTTCTCCTTGAGATGCATATCCACTAAACATGATGAACACTCTCCCTTAGAAAATTTGATATTAGGAAGACCTTTGGCCATGTGTTTGAAGAAAATTTGTTGAAGAGAGCGAAAGTTAAGGTGACCAAACCACTCATGCCATAGTGTAGATTGTGAAGTAGAGTGAGTCAACAAGGCTTGAGAAGGAGACTTAGGCACAAAGTGGGAGAAGGAATAAAGCCTCTTGCCATCATTGAATTTCCCCACTGCAACCAATGAATCATCTTTAAGAATATGCACCATCACTGAATTGGGAAGGAACTTAACTTTATGACCATCTCCAAGGTGAGTGATTTGGTAAACTGATAGGAGATTGGAGCTAAGGTTTGGAATGTAGAGAACATCTTTGAATTCCCCATTTTCCATTTCCACATGTCCTTTTCCTTCAACTTCCATTTTAGTATCATTTCCCACAAAGATGTGTGCTACCTTTGATTGCTTCAATGAAGAAAAGTCTCCCTTTGAAGAACCCATATGGTAAGAGGCACCTAAGTCAAGCATCCATTCTAAAGAAGAACTTGTGTTTGCCATAATTGCTTTCCTTTTACCCTTTGAAGAGGTTGGAGTTGAATCCTTGGAAGTACCTAGCACTTGAATCTTGATATTCTTGAGTAGGTTTTCTAACTCATCGATTCTTTTTGTCTTGCAATGATGCTCATCATGATTTGGTCTTTTGTAGTATGCACAAAAAAGTCTGTCTGTCTTTTCATTGCTTCCCTTCTTGTTGGAAGAAGAATTTCCTTGTTGTGAGGAGGATTGTTGTTTCTTAGACTATAATTTCTTCTTCCACTACTTCTTCTTGTTGTTGCTTTTCCCTCCTTGAATTGATTGGTGCTTATCACTAGCCACCAAGGCTTTGGTCTTTGATGACTTGAGAAGTCCTAAATCCATCAAGTGAGATTGTTCAACAATCAACATCTCTGCAAATGCATCAAATGAGGGGTTCTAATAAGCAGATCCCATGGTCAACCTGTGAGTGTCAAAACTTGAAACAAATGAAGCATACTCAGAAGGTAGCCTCTTTAGGATGTGATGAATCAACTTTTCATGCTTCATGGGATTTCCACAATCTTTAAGTAGTGCCCTATACTCATTGGCTTTGGTGATGTAATCTTGAATTATGTCAAAATTCTTTGGATCCAAGAGAAGTAGATCATCCTCAATCTGAAATCCCTTTTCTTCATCCACCTTACCATACAATTGTTCAAGTTTATCCCAAGCTTCTTTGGATTCTGAACAACTGGTGATGTGAAAGAGGAGACCCCTATGTACACAACTCCTGATAGCTCCTAAATCCTATTGGTCTTGTCTTTGTCATTCAATGAGTTCTTTAGATTAGTAGGTTTGGTAATTGTACCATCAACATAAAGACTATATCATTTTTCCATTAATCTACTCCATGCAATATCTTTCCATGTAGAATAGTTGCATGAAGTTAGAGGAGGACAGTTAAAACCCATGATGTAGAAAATGAAAAGAGCACAATAGAGAGACACAAAAACACAGTACACACCCCCCCCTTTTCACTCAATCAAAAGACCTCATAAAAAAGATGCTTTTGACACTTTATAAGTAGTGCATGTACAATGGGCCAATTGTCAAAATGAACAAAGTGGACTTTCTAATTTTTCTTTTAAAACTGCCTTATGAGGCCCAAATTTTTCACTCGACACTATAGCTCAGATTTACAACAATTCTAAAAAGTAATCAAGGCTTTACAATATAGAAAAAGGCCTAATTTTGAAAGTGAGATTTTGGTCCACACAACCCTAGAATTTTATTGAAGATCTAGAAAGTAGATGAAAAAATATGCACTTTCAAAAAAAATGGAACCTGAAAAAGTGACCAGATGTTCCTGTACGGAGCATTTGAAGTTGCAAAATGTAGGATTATGCAGGTATAGTCACCAAAAAATGAAATTTTTGCAAAATCCTTACACCAAAACTAGAAAACAACACTAACATTAGAAAATTTAGGAAATTCTACCCAATTTCAAAAAAAAATACACCTGAATTAGAGTATGGATGTCTGAGTTATGGGCTCACAAAGTCAGGATGCCAATTTGAAAAGCAACTTAGAGAGGGGTTTGGAAGGAAAACTACGATAAATTCGATGGTTAAACAGTTGTCACTATAGTTGTAAAATGACTAGGTTTGATGCTCAAATGGATATCAAATTTAACCTAGTGACTAGCTAACATCAGCGAAAAAAATAGTCCCTTGCTAACGTGTTAGATGACGTGTCTATCTGTACTATATGGAATATGACATGGAAATTTTCTATACTATTGACATGGCAAAAAATATGCTGTCAAGGTGGCTATATGGTCAAAGGTGATGTGGCTCATAGTTGGCAATTCAATGGGGTATTAGGTGGACTCCATGTGGATATCACAGTGTGGTCTGTGTGTCATGGTGTGAGTGGTGGTTTCTTGGCCTGTGTGTGGGTACGCTTGTCACAATGTCTGAGGCACTATGTGGCCCAATGAAAAACTATCAAATTTCAAATAAATAGTATCTAAGGTTAAACACTGCTTGGAATCTATGTTTCTATTCGTTGAAGAATCAAAGCAATTGTCAAATTTAAATGTCGATGCTATGAATGAAAGTCTATGCCATCGGGGAGGTTCTCTACTACTGGAGCCAAGAACTATAGTGTTGGAAAGTGGAAATTCATGGTGGTTTACCAATTGAAATCCCACATGTGTGGTGGTAGAGGTCACCCAACTATTTAAAAAGAAGCTCACCAATATATGTAACAAACAAGCCTTGCCATATTAGTTGGGGCTTGGCTGAGGGTTGGCAGGCCAAAATTTGTACTATTATTGCCGGAATGTGTAGTATGACCTGCGATGGATTTATATACAATATGCCCTTGGATTTAATAAAGTAACTTGCAATTAAATAATATCTCCAACTGGTAGAGCCGGGGTGTCACTGCTCGATTTTGCTAAAAAAAAATTTGTCTGCTGGGTGCTTGAAGGGCAAATTTTTTTTTTGCAAATATAGTTGAAAAATTATAGAGAAATAAAAAATGCAAATTTGAAAATCAATTAAATCTGCAAAAAATGACCATACTTGAACTACAAATTGGGGCCTCCGAATTTTGATTTGCAAATTATTTTTGACTCACGATCAACTTTGGGCCAAGGTAGCTGAGTTTATAGTTGAGCTTCACTGAATTAGCATTCCAGACACAATGGCAAGGTCAGATCTGACTCTAGATTCTCCCAATTTCTATAGTACTCCAGATTCGGGTTGAGGTGTTGAAGCAAGGATGGTCTTGAATGGCTATGTGATGAGAAAATCTCCAATCTTTGATACCATGTAAGAATTTTCCTAAGGGAAAAATTCACCGAGGAAATAAGAACTCAAACAAAAGCACAACTGTAGAATAGAAAGAGAGTATGATCAAAATGATGATATATTCAGTATGCCATGCTAAGAGTACACTAGGAGTGCCTGTATATAAAGGCCTTTGAGATACATCTAGAATGCCTCGTAATCAGCATTATGATAAGTCATACAACTAGGCACATGTCCAAAAGATATGGGTTATCCTCCATTAAGCATGGAAGTAAGTGTGGTGATGAGAGGATAAGCCTACAAGGGTGTGACATGCAAATCAGTGTTGTAGACACCATGTGTTAAAATAGAGTTGCGTACTCTTGTGTTGTCAACATGACTACTCAAAAAGGTGCGCAAACTCTTAAGTGTCTCACAAAATAAAATAATAAAATAATGCATTAACTAAAGTAAACTTAAGTAAGTGTAAATAGTGAATATGTATTTACACCAACAATTATTAAGATAAAGTTTTATTGATTATT
Source organism: Cupressus sempervirens (assembly GCA_028749045.1). NCBI lineage: Eukaryota > Viridiplantae > Streptophyta > Pinopsida > Cupressales > Cupressaceae > Cupressus > Cupressus sempervirens. The sequence continues at coordinate 293,699,889 of CM053784.1, forward strand.
GATTCACCCCCCCCAGTAACTTAGCCTATCATAATATTTCCAATAGGGGATGACACCCACAAATCTTCACTACCACAGTAATAAAGTGTATCCAATGAAGGTTACAATGTTTGATCATGAGACATGATCTACCCTATTAAAGGCTTACAAAGATTGTTAGGTCTTACCTTGTTAAATTATTTCAACACCCTGTTAGAAGTGTGCTTGGTTAAAGGACTTCAACTTACAATTAAGGAAGTACCCTATTAAAGGATTTTAGTATAGCCTGCTAGGACTACTATGTTAAGAGATTTAACTGATTCACCTACTAGAATGATTCGACAATGATCATGTGGTTAGCACTTGATTGCCCAATAACAAATCACCTCTATACGGATGTATTCTTGATCCTTCTAATCATAACTCTCACTACTGTATCCTTTTCCTTTCCTCTATTCTCCTTTAATTGATTCTATAATTTTGTCTCTCTTTGTAACTCCTTAGCCAACATGAATGCTCTGTTTGCACATGCAAACTTCCCTCTTTGCAACATCCACTCTCTTCTTCACATCATAGATAGTTTAGGGTTTGTCCTCCTTAAGAAGACTTTGGTGACTTAAGGTTAGGTATGAGTCAATGACTATGATTCATCCAATTTGCCACTTAAACCTTCCCTTTTTATGATTGGCTACATGTAATGCATTTGGAATTCAAATTAAGATTTGTCCTTATCTCCAAATATCATAATTCAATCCTCAAGTCAACTAAAAAATGCTTTACATAGTTGTTTGTTCCATTAAAAACAACTATGAGAAAATTGTCTTACTCAGCATCTGATGCTCAACATATACTATTCTTTATACTTTGGCTCAACATCTATATCAATTGTCATCCATTGTTTTCTTAGCTCCTAAGTCACTCAACATACATTTTTTGCTTAGCACATGAGTGGCTTGGCACTCACTATGGACTAAACAGGCTCCATTATATACATGTTGTGCTCGATATGTACTTTACTTATTCAACATGAACTAAGCAAGTGGACACTCACTTGTCAAATCCAATCTGAGACCAACAATCCCCCCCTTTGACATGACTATCAAAAACACTTTGTCATGTATTAATATCCTTATCCTTATGAGCATAACATATCTCTTGTTTGGCTTATATCAAAACTTCAAAATTTCAAAAATTGGTAACAACTTGTACCTCAATATTTGATAACTCCCCTTGAGTTGATAAGTCTATTCTGTATTCAAAATTATGTACTCTTGTTGAGTAAATGTGTCTCTACTAATGCTCTTTGACTTCATGTTGTTTGTGCTTGCTTCCCCTTAGCTTATTATGTCTATTCTCTATCCCTTTTCTTACTCCCTGCTTTGTATCTTCCTCTTTTTATTTCTCCCCATTGCTAATTTTACCTTTTTCTCTTTACCTTTGATTTCCAAAATTTTAGATCTCCCTCAAAATCTATATATCTCCCATGTCTATTTCTCCAAAATCTATATATCTCCTATTTATTTCTCCCCCTTCTTAACACTTATGTCAAATGGGCTATACACTTATAGTGTGTTTGTCCAAAAAGGATTTATGGAGCTCTAATATAATCTTGAGAGATGCATCCAAGTTTTCACATGCTACATCTAAGGATTTGATTTGGATAGCTAGCTCAACAGCAAGGTGAACTAGGCCCTCTAATGATGAAAGATTTGGATCTTTCTTCATGAGAGCTTCAACATAGCCTAATTCCTTATGCAAGATCTCCATATGTGGGGTCAATATTGATTAGATGCTAGTTAGTTTACCCCTTATATTGACTTCTTTTGCTAATAGTGCAACTAATTGACTTTGGGTTTGTTGTAATGTTCTGAAGTGTTGTTCACTTTAAGCTAGTGTCATAGGCAAATTTGCACCTGATGCACTAATTTGACTTTCTAGACTCAAGATATGATTTCTAGTCTCTTGTGTGAAGAGTGTAGGATTACAAAATTTTGTGTACAATGAGAAAATTTTCTCAAGTACCTTCTTTACAATTTCTACTTTAGTTTCCAATGCAACTTGTGTCAATACTATATCACCTAATATTTTCTCATTAACTTTTCTTTGGAATTTCTTTTCTGACCATTCTAGCAATTTAGCATGTGTCTAGGTTTGTATCACTAACCTTCTCCACTATATGTGTCAGTTGTTCAATTAGTGGCTTGGTCTCATTTGGATTTAGTAGACTAAATGCATCTAAAAAGATGTCTTTGATGTCTTGTAATGCTTGCTTCTACCCATGCTCCTTTTTGAGCAGTTCTTGTCTTCTCTTTCTTGCTAGGGCTTCCTAAAATATGCCCATCTTTTCAATTTTAATTGTATCATAATCATATTTTGGCAAAATAATTTCTTCATCAAGGTTCACATCTCGATATTGTATCACTTCTTCAGCCTTTGATGAGCTCAAGCTTGACACTAAGATCTACAATGGTTTTGCATCCATGCTTGGCTTTTGAAGAGTGTGATTATAAGGAGTGCCTGGTTCTAGTAGTGTTACTAGGGCTTGAATGGAAACTTTCTCCTTCACCTTGGGTGTCAATTCTATCTCTTTAGTCTTATTCTTGACTTTTATGATGTCTTGTGGTGCACCTTATACTTGTGTTGTGGGTGTAGATAAGTCTATTTGATCTATTCAACTCTATTCTTTAGTAGTGACCTGAGTTTCCATTGTATCCTTGCAGTTGTATTAGCCTTCTCAGATGTAACTTCAGGTACCTTATCCAAAGGTTTTAAATTAGTGACTTGAGGGGTAATAGTAGGTGGTTCTTGTGTATTCACCTCTTCCCTTGTTATTTTAGTCATTGCTTTCTATATCTCATCCACACTTACTAATACTAGATTATCACATAGTTTTGCCTGCAGTGTGGACTGATCAAGTATCTTCTTGAGATCTTCCTCTATAAGGGGATTGATGTTTTGAGCTATGACATTAGATACATCCTTAACTATAATTGTTTGAGTAACTAGACTTGTTTCATGATGGGGGCTAATATTATGCAATTATGTATCCTATACACTCTATTCCTCTTGTTGCTCTATCTCAGCTCTATCTTAGTTGTTGCCTTGTCATCTTCTTTCATTTCTATTTCACCCTCCACAGTTTCTTCATTATCACTATCTTCTTCATCATCTTTTACCTCTATGGGTTCTTGTTCACCTTTCTTTATTGTAGCAAGTATATACGTTACCTTCCACATCTATGTGGACTTCTTAACTACATCTTCAATATTGTTTTGTAGAATGCTAAATGCTCTATATTTAGGTACAAATCTAACTGCATATTTCTTTATGGCCTTAGAAATTTGTGCCTTATTGAGTTCAGGTGTCATTTGTGTAAGTGAAGTCTCTCTTATTTGTCTCTCCAAGTTTAAGAAATAGATCCATTTCTGCTCTACTCTCTCATATAAGCTCGTTGGCATTGAGTTGGCAATTTCTCATGGGGCTTTCTTGAAATTTTCCATCATGGCATAAATAGCTTCCTCTACTTGATTTTTCTCAACTTTGCCAAGATTATCAAAATCAACATGAGAAAATCCTGATCAATCTGCACTATTCTTAATATTTTCACATAGATTTTCTAAGTCTGATAGAGAATTGTGACTCACCACTTTGAATTGGCTTTAATTCTATTTTCTCCTTGTCAAAATTTTCTCGTGCAATGTACTTCCTTCTTGGTATTTTCTATACTTCACCTCCTCACTCTATTGGTTTTGTCTTTTCTTTTTCCTTTTGTGCATTAGCACATGCACTAGCCCTTGTAGTAGGTGTAGAAGGTTTGGGTTGACTCGACTTGGCTACCTTCTTTACTTTTCTCACTAGTTGGGCCTTAGCCTTCCTCTTCTTTTGGTTTTTTGGGGTAGGTGCTTCCTCAAATTCTTCTCCCTTAGCACCTTTAGTCTCCTCCTTTGGTTGGTCTTCACCCATTCCTTGTGTTAAAGATAGAGGTGCTTGTGCTTGGGTGTCTTCTTCCTCTTCATCTTCATCTTCTTCTTCCTCTTCTTGCTCATTTCCTTCATCAAATTTAGCTTTTAGCTTCTTCACCAATTTCTCTTTGTTCCTAATAACTGATGCAATTTTCAATTCCATGGTGATTTTGGATTTGTCAATTTGAAAGTTTCCAAATGCTTTTGCATTTTTTTCAACTTCTTCTACTAGTAAAGTTGTTATAGTTTTTGAGGCCTCATCTACATTGATCTCATATCTAAGTGGCCTTAGCCATCTCACCCTTGGTGTTACTACTTGGAAAAATGTATAGTCAGCATCCACTAGAAAACATATATCATCATAATGCTTTTCTACTAGTGACACTAGAGTTCTCAATCTCTTTTCCATTGATTTCTTGAAATCCTCAAAATAGCTAGTCATAATTGATTCAAGGTTCTCTCCCGATTGTTCAATGAATTTGCCAATCTATACTGCCACTGACCTATTTTGTTTTCCATGCAACTATGCCAAAAGTGGGGAAAGGGTTTTGTACATAAAAGAAAATTCATATCAAAATAGAACGAAAATTGCATTGTGCACTCTTTATCTTCCTTATTGCTCCCAGGTTTTCAACCAATTGTTGTAGTTATAGCTCTACTAGATCATATATGTGATCTTTCTTGACAATTTTGTATCAAACATCTATTGCAATATAGGGCACACTATTCAATCTACTAGATTGATAAAATTTATGTGAGATACCCCTTACTACAAACTCTATCAAGGGATTTGTAATGGTATCAATAGTCATTCCTTTCTTGTTCCATACAGCTACAGTGTTTTTCTCAATAATTTCTTTTGAGTCACTTCTTAGAGTCTTAGGCCGATCTAGGGTTGGATACTTTGTAGCCCTATGGGGGTAAAAGTACAAGCCTATGTCACCCTCTTATAAAGGAAAAGGCTCACAAAAGTATAACTATTCATCTTCAATTACATTAAACTAGTAGCATTATTTAGAATTTGATAATGAAGTAAACTAATGAAATCTGTAGAAATGGATGAAGTTTAGGATTATAATTTTTAATAATAATTTTGAATAAAATTGATATATTTTCGACTATTTTTTAAAGATAATTTTTTACTTGCTAAAAAATGCTAATAATTAGGGGTCTAGTTCCCACCACAAAACTATATGGAAATAAACTTATTTCCCTTTGATCTTAGATTATGTTATAGATAACATACATAGCTAGAACAATAAAAAATAAAAATTGGCTTTAGACCTATATTTTATCTTTTATAATGATTCAAATTTCAACTCACCTAAAATCGATAGTTTTCATCTCCCACCACATTTTTCAAAACAAATCTATTCTAATCGAAAGAAAAATTATACATTCTTGAAGAGGACTCTCTCCTCTAGAACCTGATGTGATTTTAATTTCTTTTGATACATATGATTTAATATTTTTTCCTTTCTCAAAATTGACATCTTCTCGAGTGTTAAAATATGTACTTGTACAATTTTTTAAGTACAATATAAATTATATCTAATTAAAACACTATAAAATCCAAATAAGAATATTCTTGACTTTTTACCTCATTTAACTGGAGTTTATATGTTATTAAAAATAATTATAAAAATAGAAAAAGTTATTGAAACATCATTTTTCATAATTTTTTTTTTTTTGGTAATTGGATACAAACTAGTATAAAACATGCATTTAATAGACATTTGTATTTGGAAAAGTGTGAGACCATACATAACTTAGCTAGAATGAATTTTTCTAGACCATATGTTTCATAAAATTTATTTTTTGATAGAAATACTCAAATTTAGTCATTCTGATAAGTCAACCTGAAAGGTGACAAAACTTTGTACTTTTACCCATGGATTATCCTTTTGGTTAACTTGATAGGACCATTATCTAACCAAAATGAGTTGTCATGAATTCTACATAGTACCAACCTAATCCATTATGTTTTGAATACATTTGGGAAATCTAGGGCTCATGTTAACCCTTTCTTTTCTACAATTTTGTATGCTTCCTTCAATACAATGTTCTCACACAGTTTGTCATATGCTTGCTTGATTTCCATATCACCAATACTTCCAATTTTATAGTTATAGCACTTCCTCCATTAATTATAACACACCGAAGGGGTCTTGTTTGTAAGCTATATCTAGTATGGCTTTGAGTATTGGTTGCTTGACCTCCTTACTAACCAATTGAACATTCAAAACTTCCTTTCCCTCTACATTCTTTGGACTTGATGCCATTTTGTGAAACTAGGGTTTACAAAAATATAAACAACATAACTCGACACCTAATAAATACTTTGTAAGATTTGATGAAATGATGTAGAATCACTACTAAAATCTTCTACAATTTCTTTGGATGTATTTTCTAATTGCCTTATGCTTTCCTTGCTCTTTCTTGATTTTGAAGTGATGAAAATGAGTGAAAAATTGATCAATTACCCTTTGAAACCTTGCAATAATGTTGAGTGCTTACACAACTATAAGCTTGGCATAAACTAATTTCAAGCTCACTTTGGATCTATTACCATTCCATTTGTTCAAAAACCATTCTGAGCTTGACATCAACTAGCCAGTCTATTAGCTCAACATCATCTAGCATTCCACTTCACAGTCATAGGAAGCATTTCATACTTGGCAGTAACATGAAAAACTTAGAGATTTTCTTGAATTCCAAATGACATCTTGCATCTTTGTTCATGCTTATGTAGTCTTTTTTAGTACTAAATCTTTTTAGGACTAATGTATGAAATAACCTTTAAATATCAGTCCCACATACCTCTTGATTTCTTAGTTTGATGAGGTGTGATCACCTGACCCATTGGATAAAGTGATCTCTTCACCATTTGATGTGCTACAACCATCTTTTTTCTTCCATGTCTTGTTTCTAATCTCTGGCATTTTCAACATTTGCCTTGCCTTTTCTTTTATCAAATTCACAACTTGGTGCCTTTAACCTTGTTGGATAGTAGTGACTAATGTGACCAATCTTCAAGTAGCTAAAACATGTGGTTTTACTCAACCACCTTTTGTAGTCACCTCTGAAGTGTGTCTTAATACAATTCTCAAGAATATGTCCATATTCTTGATAATAATGACAACTATATCTTGTGTTATAATCTAAGTTATAAAAGTTTCCATTGTTCCTTACCTTTGTTTTCCTATTTGATGACCACATAGGTTTGGATTTGCACTCAAAATCTCTATGTCCATACTTCTAACACTTATAACAATATCCTTCAAATCTTTGTGTGTACATGGTCTTGGTTCTGCATTCATTCGGTAGATGTCCTTGTTTGTTGCACTAATGGTAGTGAACCATGCTCTTTTGCTTGACATTCTGATTTATAGTCTTGCTCCTACACACATTAGTAGTATGTCCTTTCTTACCACAATTATGACAAGTAGGTTTAGAGTTCTTACCTTTGTTGTTCCTTTCTTTAGCATTTTTGGATGACTCTCCTTCTTCAGTGCTTGTGTATCCCAATCTAGATGTGTCATTATTGGATTTAGGAGATCTCAATAATTGCTCAAAGTATTTGATGGCTTCATTAGGCTTATTGAAACTTTAAGCAGATTCCTTTTCCCTTTTTAGGTCAATTTGCAATTGCTCATTCTGCAACTTCAATGTTGTTATCTCAATGTCCTTTACGTTCAATTCATAGTTGGTATTGATCAGTTGGTTTAGAGTATCCAATTGCATCTTGAAAATCTTGGTAAGCTCTGATGACTTCTCTTCCAATCTATTTGTCAAAATTATTTTCTCATCTTCAATCATGACTTTGTCTATCATATCTTTCTTTTTTAGTTCAGTCACCTCGCATAGTAGAATGGCTTGTGATTCTTTCTCTAACTTGAGATTTCTGATTTCCTTAGCTTGGGCTCTATTCTTTTCCATTAGATCCATAATTTTTGCATCAAATTCATAGGAGTCTCCATTAGAAAATAGCTTAGTAGTCTCTATCTCTCTATATTGTGTGTCATTCTCCTCAATAGCAATTTCTTTCCTTCTCTTCAAATATTTTTTTAGTTCTTCTCTTGCTTCGTCCAATTGATGTAGAATGATTTGTATTTCAATCCCCTTATTCTCAATGATCTTTCCCAACTTGTAGACTTCCATTTTCAAGATCTTTCCTCAAAGTTGCAAAGCTTCTCCTTTTGAGAACTAGGCTCAAATACCAATTGTTGGAATTTACAATAGGAAAGGTAAACTTCTGAGGGGGGAAGGGGGAGGGGGGGGAGAGGGGGGTGAATCAATAGTTTAAACTTCTATCCAAAAAATAGCTCACCACACATCCATCTCATACATTTACTAAGTAAAATGATATACCATGTAAAGTATGTACATCTAAAATATGAAAGCAAGTAAACATTCACACATGCATGACACTAGATATGATTACCCATAAACCCTCTAATGAGAAGGTAAAACTGGGGTGGGGATGACACCCACAAATCTTCACTACTATATTAATAAAGTGTATCCAATGAAGGTTACAATGTTTGATCATGAGACATGATCTACCCTGCGAAAGGTCTGCTCTATTAAATGCTTACAAAGATTCTTAGGTCTTACCTTGTTAATGGGTTTTCAACACCCTATTAGAAGTGTGCTTGGTTAATGGACTTCAACTCATAATTAATCAAGTACCCTATTAAAGGATTTCAATACAGCCTACTAGGACTACTCTATTAAGAGATTTAACTGATTCACTTGCTAGAATGATTCAACAATGATCATGCAGTTAACACTTGATTTCCTAATAACAAATCACCTCTATATGAATGTATTCTTGATCCTTCTAATCAGATGCCTTGCTGTTATATCCTTTTCCTTTCCTCTATTCTCCTTTAACTGATTCTACAATTTTAGTCTATGTTTATAAATCCTTAGCCACCATGAGTTTGTGCATGCAAACTTCCCTTTTCGCAACATCCACTCTCTTCTTCGCATCATAGATAGTTTAGAGCTTGTCCTCCTTAAGAATACTTTGGTGACTTAAGGTTAGGTATGAATCAATGGCTATGATTCATCCATTTTTCTACTTAAATCTTCCCTTTTTCTAGTTGGTTGCATGCAATACATTGGGAATTCAAATTAAGATTTGTCCTTATCTCCAATTATCATAATTCAATCCTTAAGTCAGCTCAAAAATGGTTTACATAGTTGTTTGTGCCATTACAAAAAACTATGACAACATTGTCTTACTTGACATCTAATGCTCGACATATAGTGTTCTTTATACTCTGGCTCAACATCTATATTACTTGACATCTACTATTTTTGTCAGCTCCTAAATCACTCGGCATACACTATCTACTTGACACTTGAGTGAATCGGCACATGAGTGGCTCAGAACTCATTGTGGACTCAGAATAATCCATTATATACATGTTGTTCTCAACATGTACTTTACTTATTCAACATGAACTAAGTAAATGACTAAAGTGTGTGGACACTCACTTGTCAAAACCAACCTAAGACCAACAAGAGACACAATTCTTTTCTTAGTAGATAGAATAAACTGCCCTCTATTCTATTTAGAGATGTGAAGGTTAGTAGACATTTGGAAGGGATTAGAAAATAATTATGCTACCTTGAGAGCAATTTTGAATAAATGGATTGGTAGGGAAGATAATATAACTACTCCATGTTTCACTATTATTGACAAAATTGATGATCAGATTGAAAAAACATATGATCAAGAAAGAGACCTACTAGATTTTTAATTAAAAAGAGATTTATTAAAAAGAAATTTGAGAACATGTTTCTCTAATTATCTAAGTAGGAATTTTGGTCTTTTTCCTCAAGTGCTAAAAGGCCTTGGCATTATCAAAGATAAGGAGGAATGGGGAAATGAATTGAAAGAAATAATGAGTACTGGGATGAATAATGTTGTTAATAAGAAAAACTATATCTAGTTTACAAGAACTATTGAGGAAGTGGTTAATGTCCAAATATTTTTTGATTCCTTCCAACAAGATTTTGAAGAAATTAAGAAATTATGAAAATATATGTTAAAGAGAGAACTAGAAACCCCCAATTTCAATTGGCTAGAATACACTATTTTCAATTAGTGAATGTAAGCATATTCTTCAACTTCAAAACTCTTACAGGTGGCATCTAAGGAGAAATTGATGCATAAATCCACTGCTATTAAGGAGAGAGAAATTTCTAACAAGGCCATTCAGGTAGCCATGGCATATTTAGATGAGAAGAGTCCAAAACCAACACAAAAAGAGGTGGTTAAGGAAAAATAAAGCCAGTTACCTACTGCAGATAATACAGAATCAGACCTGAGTAGTGTAGAAGAAGAGAAGGTGTTCCCACAACTTGAAGAAGAGTAGAAAGATGAAGACCAATCATCAGATGTTGTGGAGGAAAAAATAAGACAAAAAAAAAGGCCCCACCACAAAGTAGTTAAAAGAAAACTACTTTGTTATCAAGCTGAAATGCCATGAATGTTTTTAGTTTTCTATGCAGTGAAGACAATGACATTTATGTCTTTTTATGTAATCTTTAGTTTTTCTTGAAGGGATACTCTACTTTTCCCTCTAGGCCTAAAGCTTGTTGCAACTCATGCTATATAAATGAGTTCCCAAGGCTAGAGGAAGGTTCCAAGAATTTTTGTTTGAACAAAGTTTTGTTCAAATCTTTGAGTCAGTCCATGTATACTGTATAAATTTGTTCCAAAAGATAGAATGAAAAAAGTTAACAATTGTTGGTCTAATTGAGTTCTTCTTCTGATAAGAATTGAAATTTAATTGTATACATTCCAAAGAAATTAATACAATATAGAGAAAGTTGGCTTTCATTCTAGATCGTGTCTCTTCTTTTGTTTCCATTTTATTCTCTAAGATTTAATAAGAAAACTTCATTAAACTTCAGTTGTAATTCATTTTGAATTTTATTTCTATTTATTTTTTCTAATAATCTAATGGGTTATGTAAATGCTTAATTTAAATTGGAAGAGTTCTATGGTTTTCATTGAAGATTTTGATAAAAATGAGATCTAGAAATGAATATTGATGTTCTTCTCACAAAGTGTTAAGATAGATCTAGAGGTAGATGTCAAATTCCTATGAGTTAATAAGCCCAATAGATAAGGCACTTCTCATCCATTAAAGTTTATCTGGTTTGGAAAACCTATATGGTATAACTCTTATAAATCAATAATTTTACTATTTTATCATTGAAGAAAAATAAAATTGTGAGCATGTACTTGATTCATGGAGTTCAGGGTTTGATAGATTAGCCATTTATCACCTCTCTTACACTCCTAGACTTAGAAGAATTAAGGCTAAATCATCCATTATTTTGGAATTCATATTAAGATTTGAAAATTGGATAGAGACGATGAATTCCTAGGTGCACCTGCCTGAATTTTGCAAAGTTTAAAGTAGAGAAGACATCATAGAGACTTATTAGTTGGTCCTCTTGTTGTGTGCCTCAGAATACCAATTATGATTTCTAGCTAAGTCCTAGTATTTTGATCATTTAAGAGTTTGTTAAAATTTTGTCAAATTAGAAGCCAAAAATGTATTCATGGATCTCTATACTAATAATAGAGGGAAAAGTGGTAAATAAATGTCATTTCAAAATGCTCACAATACCCACTATGTTCATGCACCAATAGTTTCTCACTCAAAAAATACCAATACTTGTAGTTAAATGTCCGAGTAGTATTTATTAAATATCTCGATAATAATGCACAAATTGGTCAGTCACCAATCAAAAAAACTTTAAAAAGCTAAAAATGATCAAATATTAGTACACTTTTATCATTATTTGAGGATCTTTAAAATTGGTAATTGAGGGATATCTGTGAAAAAACTATCATAGTTTTGTATGATGAAATATAAGTTTTGATATGTTTTAGTTAGAAAATGGGAACAATAATATTACAATAAATAATATAAATTATGTTAAGTTATATAGTATTTATTATTAGATAGAGTGGTTGATGATTACGTAATTACATCATTCAAAACATAAAGAGTTTATGTATATATTTTTTCAAAAATAATTAGTCAAAACTAGGGGCATATATTTATAAAAAAAAAGGATATACAACCAAGACTACATACCCCCATCAATAATGAAGAAACAACTATAAATCTAGTGGAAAACACCACCCAAAAATATCCAACTAAATCTCACTACTTACAGATCAGAAAACATCATCCAAAGCAGTAGAGGAAAACAATATCTAAGTCCTCTACTACATTCACAAAAGTTCTCTTAACCCATCTATAGTGTGTTGGTTCCTAATTTAATAGAGATTTCAACTACTAGGTAGCCAAGACAAGATTGCATCTAAGGGAAGCTATCTCCTATGATGGACACAATTTGTCAAGAACCCAAGCCAACTATAAGGCTGAAATTCTTCTTCTGCTTTAGGCTCTACAAAACCTAGGCAGGTAGACCTTTAGATTCATTCATATGATACTAGTTCAAATCATACATCTAAATCTATACAAAGAAGATTAGACCCTTATTTCTCCTATACTAATGCAATAACAAAGGTATAAAATATAAAGTTACAAAACCTATGAAATCCAAAAGATAAGTAAGGGTATCCTTTCAACTCTTAAATATAAAGGTAAAATGGATAATTGACATTTGGTTTTGAATAAACACAATCCACATATGCAAAAAAAAATAAATTGATCCTGTAGTTGATTAGTACCCTATCTATTGGGTATTCTATAAATCACAACATACATCAGGTATTGGTGATCCATCTTCTCACTTTGTGAATTAGTCATCAACATTTAAACTGAACCTCATACCCATTAGATATCCTTCTCATGAAATTCACATCCCTGTCAAGATGTATCAAGCATTTACATGATTCTTTGAACCAAAGTCAAAATTTATCAAGACATAGAACCCAAAAGAATTGCAATTGGATATATAATATTTGATCAAAAATCACAAAAGGTTACAAACATCAGAGATAGGAGACAAGAATTAGAATGAAACTAAGTAATTTGTTGTTCTTTTTATTCATTCCTTTGAAATAATGATCTGATTTAGGATCTATAAGATTATGTCTTAATCCTAACAATCAGATATAATTTCCCAATCCATGCAGTAAATGTGTGGCTATGTATTTTGAAAAACCATCGAAATTATAGAGAAGAAGAAATTATGATTGATACAAAGGAATTTTAATCAAATGTATAAAGTTAATTTAATGCTTTTACAAAAGCAAATTAATGTAACTAAAATGTAGAAAAGAACAACACATAATTAATTGATAGAAAAGAAATGAGAGATAAGAGGAACAACACAATTTGATCTCAAAGTTTGCCCTATTAGGACCACATCTCTGGGACCTGCTCCAACTAGTAGACTAATTCGATTAACTCCAAAAAATCAATTATAAAGTGTTACAAATCACCCCCTTCTAGAACATTAGCCTTACAATGCTCCAATGTTCAGGACTAAAAATATGTCCTCCAAAATTTTCTCTGTCCTTCTTAGCACTTAGTCATCCTTCTAGTTCCTCTCATATATTTGAACAATCTGAATAATTTTTCATCAATTCCTATGCCTTGAAAAGGCCTCCTACCCCACCTTTTATATATCAAATTTTCCTAAAATAGGCCAAAGCAATATTTTACATTAATAGGGCCTTTAACAAATTAAATTTTGAAACACCCCCTTTTTGCCATTTTATATTTTTGGCATTTAACAAATTTGGGGTTAAAAGTTATAACAAAATAACAAGAACCCTTATTTTGAATAATGTTGGGCGGATTTGTTATGGGTATGTAACAACTCTTCCTCTACTATTAAATATATTATAAATACCCTTTAGGTTGGCCTTATATTTAGGAGGGCAATGGTTGGGAGTTCAACTCCTATCATTTAATTCCTTTAGTTCAAACTAAATAATCATTTTCATTTTCATTTGAATTTTTTCCCCCTCTTTAAGATTTTATGATGTCATGCTGATCTCACCAGAATCCACACTTTTACCTAAATTTCAAACCATCATAACTTTCACAATCGATCTCTATTTTTGATGAAATGAATGTCATTGGAAAGCTTTTGATGAGCCCTTTCATTTGATATCCGTTGTTGATCACTTTTGAGATGATTATTTTTTCACCTTTTTACAGCCTTTGGTCCCAGTTTGACTAAACTTTGATTGGTTGTAACTTTGTCATCTAAACTCCAATTTTGCCCGTTCAAGTTGCATTGGAGTTAGAATTGTGAGGACTTCAACATGGTACTGATTATTGGAGTTTTGGGGATACTTCAAATTTTAGTGAAAATATCCTCCGAATCAAGCCTCCCCATTGAAAAAGAGCTTTCAAACCTCTGAAAGTTTATTTTTACATAAAATGAAAATGAGGGCATGTTTGCCTCACTTGTCCAATATTACCTATACAAACTACTTGAATTTTGAATATCTGAACCATCAAACATATTATGAAGAATGACATAACACTACTAATACAATTAACCATATATCCACCAGTGTTCATTGTTACATCCAACACCCACATAGTACCAACTAGTAGAAATAGAAGCAACAAAACTAAAATAAAGTTGATGAAATGGAAAAAGTATCAACATTTTGGACCTCTCATATGGAAACATCATTAGAAAATGAACTTTTGAAATCCTCTTTTACCATTACTGGTTCGAGACTTGATTGTGCTTACACTTGATCCTCACTAGCTGCTGTAGACATGAGAGTCAGTTTATTGCTTGCATTTACTATCATTTTCAAATGTCATGTGTTTACAATTGATCCTTCATTCTTCATGCGATGAGCTCTTATAATGTATTCAATTCCATTTTTAAACAAGTGATACTTGTTATGTTCCTTATAGAAGATAGCTTCCCTATCATATAAATATGGGCTACCCAACACAATCCCATAAATATAAAGTGGAACCATGTCAAATTCAATCTCATCTATGAACTTAGATGTTATTGAAAATCTTAACTTACATTGCTTAGTGACTCACAATCTGTTATCATTACACACCCAACCTAATGGATGAGGTCTCTTATGTGGCTTAGTTTCCAATCCTAATTGTTTAACAACTTCTTCTAAAATCAAATTAGCTTGGGACCTACTATCTATCATTGTGTCAATTTTAGTGTTCTTTGAAATCACCCTTATATGAAAAAGTTCACACCTTTTACTATCTTTAGGAACAACATGACTTTTGGAAGTAGAAGCATATGAAACATCAACGATAGACTCAACAAAAGCTTTACCTTTCAAACTCACAGCCGATATTGCTGGCTCATCATCAAAATCTAATCCAAGATCCTAAACATTAGCTGCAATCTTTTGCTTTCCTTTGTTATTATTCTTAAACCACTTTGGTTTCAACTCTAGATGCAATTTCCAATACTTTGCATCTGCATGTCCTTTCTTTTGACAATGTGAACAAGTAGGCTTGTCACCTTCCTCTTTCTTCACTATGGCTACTTTCTTGTCCTTCTTGTGTCCTTTGGGAGGAACAAATTCGTTCTTTGAACTGAAACTTGTGTTTCCTCCACCTGCTTCAATATGAGTTGCTTGAACACATACTTCATCAAAGTTAGAAGGACTAAACATCAATATTGTATGCTTCAAATATGAATGAATTACACCTATATACTTTAATAAATTATCTTGCATGTAAAAAGGAATTCCAAGAGTTAAAGCCTTCTTCCTAAACACTTATGTATACTCTTGTACAGACTATCCTTTACCTTGCCTTATATTTTTCTAGTCCATAATGGCTTGTTGCATATAACCCAATGGATAAAATTGTTTCTTCAAAGCATAAGTAAATTCATACTAATATGAAATTATTTTACCATGTGTAGCAAGATCATCCTAGATCTTACTCTCCCACCAAACTAATGCAGTACCTTCCATCCTAAGAGCAGCAAGCTAGATTTTGGAAGAATCATCCAAAATCTTTTAAACCCTGCAATACACTTCGATCTATTTAAGACAATTATCCAAATTTTCAGCATCCAATTCACCACTATATATAGGAGAATCAAACTTTACATCAAGCTTTAACAAGGGTGTCTTTACAGAATGTTTCTTTTTAGAAGAAGTAGATAGAGAAGAAGAAGACAATGAAGAAGATGAAGAAGATGGGGATGAAGGTTCAAGAGGGTCACTACCACCTTCGACTCCTTTGCCTTTCACATTGTTTGATGAGGATTTTGCTTCCTCTTTCTTCTTAGCCTTATCTGCCTTTCTCAATTGTCGTTCATGTCTCTCTTGGAGAAGAATGTCCACCAAAGCCTTCAATTCCACAAAAGCTCTCTGGAAGGCTTCCACATCAAACTCAAAAATATTTTGTTTGGATGCCATGATTTGCAAAAAATTTCTTCTTTTTCCAATTTCTAGATTGAAGTCCACAAGTTCACCTTCTCCTTGTTTCAACTTCAACTTGGTTAACATTCACCACCTGCAATTTTTCTACAAAATAGGCTCTAATACCAAACTTGATTTGATTTAGGATATATAAGATTACGACTTAGTCCTAACAATCGGATATAATTTCTTGATCCATGTAGTAAATGCGTGGCTATGCATTTTAAAAAATTGTTGAAATAACAAAGAAGAAGAAATTATGATTGATATAGAGGAATTTTAATCAACTATGTAAATTTAATTTAATGCTTTTACTGAAACAAATTAATGTACTTGAAATGCAGAAAAGAACAACACATGATCAATTGATAGAAATGAAATGAGAGATAAGAGGCACAACACCATTTGATCTCAGAGTTTTCCCTGTTAGGACTACGTCTCTAGGTCCTGCTCCAACTGGTGGACTGATCTGATTAACTCCAAAAAATCAATTATAAACTGTTAGAAATCACCCACTTCTAGAACATCAATGTTACACTACTCCGATGTTTGGGATTAAAAATATGTCCTCCAAATTTTTCTCTCTCCTTCTCAGCAGTTAGTCATTCTTCTAGTTCCTCTCAAAAATTTTAACAATCTGAATAATTTTTCATCAATTCCTATGCCTTGAAAAGGCCTCCTACCCCACCTTTTATATATCAAATTTTACGAAAATAGGCCAAAGCAATATTTTACATTAATAGGGCCTTTAACAAATTAAATTTTGAAACACTCCCTTTTTGCCATTTTATATTTTTGGCATTTAACAAATTTGGGGTTAAAAGTTATAGCAAAATAACAAAAACCCTTATTTTAAATAATGTTGGGCGGATTTGTTATGGGTATGTAACAACTCTTTCTCTACTATTAAATATATTATAAATATCCTATTGGTTATTCTTATATTTAGGAGGGCAATGGTTGGGAGTTCAACTCCTATCATTTAATTCCTTTAATTTGAACTAAATAATCATTTTCATTTTCATTTGAATTTCTTTCCCCCTCTTTAAGATTTTATGATGTCATGCTGATGTCACTAGAATCCACACTTTTACCTAAATTTCAAACCATTATAACTTTCACATTTGATCTCTATTTTTTATGAAATGAACGTCATTGGAAAGCTTTTGATGAGCTCTTTCATTTGAAATCCATTGTTGACCACCTTTGAGATTATTATTTTTTCACCTTTTTACAGCCTTTGGTCCTAGTTTGACCAAACTTTGACTGGTTGTAACTTTGTCATCTAAACTCTAATTTTGCCCATTCAAGTTGTGTTGGAGTCAAAATTGTGAGGACTTCAACATGGTACTGATTATTGGAGTTTTAGGGATACTTCAAATTTTAGTGAAAATATCCTCCGAATCAAGCCTCCCCATTGAAAAAGAGCTTTCAGACCTCTGAAAGTTTATTTTTACATAAAATGAAAATGAGGGCATGTTTGCCTCACTTATCCAGTATCACCTGTACAAACTACTTGAATTTTGAATATTTGAACCATCAAACACATTATGAAGAATGACATAACACTGCTAATACAATTGACCATATATCCACCAGTGTTCATTGTTACATCCATCACCCACATAGTACCAACTAGTAGAAATAGAAGCAACAAAACTAAAATAACTGATGAAATGGAAAAACTACCAACATTTTGGACCTCTTGTATAGAAACATCATTAGAAAATGAACCTTTCAAATCCTCTTTTACCATCACTGGTTGAAGACTTGATTCTGCTTACACTTGATCCTCACTAGTTGTTGCAGACTTGAGAGTCAGTTTACTGCTTGCGTCTACTATCGTTTTCAAATGTCATGTTTTTACAATTAATCCTTCATTCTTCATGTGATGAGCTCTTATAATGTATTTGATTCCATTTTTAAACAAGTGATACTTGTTATGTTCCTTATAGAAGATAGCTTCCCTATCATATAAATATGGGCTACCCAACACAATCTAACAAATATCAAGTGGAACCATGTCAAATTCAATCTCATCTATGAACTTAGATGTTATTGAAAATCTTAACTTGCATTGCTTAGTGACTCACAATCTGTTA
Organism: Cupressus sempervirens; assembly: GCA_028749045.1. Taxonomy (NCBI): domain Eukaryota; kingdom Viridiplantae; phylum Streptophyta; class Pinopsida; order Cupressales; family Cupressaceae; genus Cupressus; species Cupressus sempervirens. The sequence goes on from CM053784.1 coordinate 293,718,323, forward strand.
TCGTTGCACACCCAACCTAATGGATAAGGTCTCTTATGTGGCTTAGTTTCCAATCCCAACTATTTAACAATTTCTTCTGAAATCAAATTAACTTGGGACCCACTATCTATCATTGTGTCATTTTTAGTGTTCTTTGAAATCACCCTTATGTGTGGCAAGATCATCCTGGATCTTAGTCTCCCATCAAACTAATGCAGTACCTCCCATCCTGAGAGCAACTAGCTGGATTTTGGAAGAATCATCCAAAATCTTTTAAACCCTACAATACATTTCGATCTATTTAAGCCAATTATCCAAATTTTCAGCATCCAATTCATCACTCTATATAGGAAAATCAAACTTTATATGAAGCTTTAACAAGGGTGTCTTCATAGAATGTTTCTTTTTAGAAGAAGTAGATAGAGAAGAAGAAGATGATGAAGAAGATGAAGAAGATGGGGATGAAGGTTCAGGAGGGTCACTACCACCTCATACTCCTTTTCCTTTCACATTGTTTGATGAGGATTTTGCTTCCTCTTTCTTCTTAGCCTTATCTGCCTTTCTAAACTGTCGTTCATGTCTCTGTTGGAGAAGAATGTCCACCAAAGCCTTCAATTCCACAAAATCTCTCTGGAAGGCTTCCACATCAAACTCAAAAAAAATTGTTTAGATGCCATGATTCGCAAAAAAGTTCTTTTTCCAATTTCTAGATTGAAGTCCATAAGTTCACCTTCTCCTTGTTTCAACTTCAACTTGGTTAACATTCACCACCTGCAATTTTTCTACATAATAGGCTTTGAAACCAAACTTGATTTGATTTAGGATATATAAGATTATGACTTAATCCTAACAATCGGATATAATTTCTTGATCCATGTAGTAAATGTGTGGCTATGTATTTTAAAAAATCATTGAAAAAACAAAGAAGAAGAAATTATGATTGATATAGAGGAATTTTAATCAACTATGTAAAGTTAATTTAATGCTTTTACTGAAGTAAATTAATGTAATTGAAATGCAAAAAAGAACAACACATGATCAATTGATAGAAAGAAATGAGAGATAACAGGCACAACACAATTTGATCTTGGAGTTTGCCCTGTTAGGACTACGTCTCTGGGTCCTGCTCCAACTGGTGGATTGATCTGATTAACTCCAAAAAATCAATTATAAAGTGTTAGAAATCACCCACTTCTAGAACATTAGTGTTACACTGCTCTTATGTTTGGGATTAAAAATATGTCCTCCAAAATTTTCTCTCTCCTTCTCAACATTTAGTCATTCTTCTAGTTCCTCTAAAAAATTTGAACAATCTGAATAATTTTTCATCAATTCCTATGCTTTGAAAAGGCCTCCTACCCCCCCCTTTTATATATCAAATTTGCCTAAAATAGGCCAAAGCAATATTTTACATTAATAGGGCCTTTAACAAATTAAATTTTGAAACACCCCCTTTTTGTCATTTTATATTTTTGGCATTTAACAAATTTGGGGTTAAAAGTTAAAACAAATAACAAAAACCCTTATTTTAAATAATGTTGGGCGGATTTGTTATGGATATGTAACAACTCTTCCTCTACTATTAAATATATTATAAATACCCTATTGGTTGGCCTTATATTTAGGAGGGCAATGGTTGGGAGTTCAACTCCTATCATTTAATTCCTTTAATTCGAACTAAATAATCATTTTTATTTTCATTTGAATTTTTTCCCCCTCTTTAAGATTTTATGATGTCATACTGATGTCACTAGAATCCACATGTTTACCTAAACTTCAAACCATCATAACTTTCAGATTTGATCTCTATTTTTGATGAAATGAATGTAATTGGAAAGCTTTTGATGAGCTCTTTCATTTGAAATCCATTGTTGACCACTTTTGAGATGATTATTTTTTCACCTTTTTACAACCTTTGGTCCTAGTTTGACCAAACTTTGACTGGTCATAACTTTGTCATCTAAACTCCAATTTTGCCCATTTAAGTTGTATTGGGGTCAGAATTGTGAGGACTTCAACATGGTACTAATTATTGGAGTTTGGGGATACTTCAAATTTTAGTGAAAATATCCTTCGAATCAAGCCTCCCCATTGAAAAAGAGCTTTTGGACCTTTGAAAGTTTATTTTTACATAAAATGAAAATGAGGGCATGTTTGCCTCACTTGTCCAGTATCACTTGTACAAACTACTCAAATTTTGAATATCTGAACCATCAAACACATTATGAAGAATGACATAACACTGCTAATACAATTGACCATGTAACCACCAGTGTTCATTGTTGCATCCATCACCCACATAGTACCAACTAGTAGAAATAGAAGCCACAAAACTGAAATAATTGATGAAATGGAAAAAGTATCAACATTTTGGACCTATCGTATAGAAACATCATTAGAAAATAAACCTTTCAAATCCTCTTTTACCATCACTGGTTGAAAACTTGATTCTACTTGCACTTGATCCTCACTAGCTGCTACAGACATGAGAGTTAGTTTATTGCTTGCATTTACTATCATTTTCAAATGTCCTATGTTTACAATTGATCCTTCATTCTTCATGCGATGAGCTCTTATAATGTACTCAATTCCATTTTTAAACAAGTGATACCTGTTATGTTCCCTTTAGAAGATAGCTTCCCTATCATATAAATATGGGCTACCCAACACAATCTCATAAATATCACGTGGAACCATGTCAAATTCAATCTCATCTATGAAATTAGATGTTATTGAAAATCTTAACTTACATTGCTTAGTGACTCATAATTTGTTATCATTACACACCCAACCTAATGGATAAGGTCTCTTATGTGGCTTAGTTTCCAATCCCAACTGTTTAACAACTTCTTCTGAAATCAAATTAACTTGGGACCCACTATCTATCAATGTGTCAGTTTTAGTGTTCTTTGAAATCATGCTTATATGAAAAAGTTCACACCTTTTACTATCTTGAGGAACAACGTGACTTTTGGTAGTGGAAGCATATGAAACATCAGTGGTAGGTACAAAAAAAGCTTTATCTTTCAAACCCACATCCAATATTGTTGTCTCATCATTAGAATCTAATACAAGATCCTGAACAAGAGCTACAGTATTTTTCTTTCCTTTCTTATTCATCTTTTTGGATGCAATTTCCAACACTTTGTATTTGTATGTCCTTTCTTTTGACAATGTGAAAAAGTAGGCTTGTCACCTTCCTCTTTCTTCACTGTGGCTACTTTCTTGCCTTTCTTGTGTCCTTCGGGAGGAACAAATTCCTTCTTTGAGTTGAAACTTGTGTTTCTTCCAGCGGCTTCAATATGAGTTGCTTGAACACATACTTCATCAAAGTTAGAAGGACTAAACATTGATATTTTATGCTTCAAATATGAATGCATTACACCTATATACTTTAATAAAGTATCGTGCATGTAAAGAGGAATTCCAAGAGTTAAAGCCTTCTTCCTAAACACTTGTGTATACTCTTGTACAAATTGTCCTTTACCTTGCCTTAGATTTTGCAAATCCATAATGGCTTGTTGCATATAACCCAATGTGTAAAATTGTTTCTTAAAAGTAGTAGTAAATTCATACCAAGATGAAATGATTTTACCATTTGTGGCAAGATCATCCTTGATCTTAGTCTCCCACCAGACTAATGCAATACCTCCCATCTTGAGAGCAACTAGCTAGATTTTGGAAGAATCATCCAAAATCTTTTGAACCTTGTAGTACACTTCGACCTTTTTAAGCTAATTATCCAATTTTTTAGCATCCAATTCACCACTATATATAGGCAAATCAAACTTTACATCAAGCTTTAACAAGGGTGTCTTCAAAAAAATGTTTCTTTTTAGAAGAAGTAAATAGAGAAATAGAAGACAATGAAGAAGATGAAGAAGATGGGGATGAAGGTTCAAGAGGGTCACTACCACCTCTTACTCCTTTTCCTTTCAGATCATTTGATGAGGATTTTGCTTCCTCCTTCTTCTTATCCTTATTTTCCTTTCTCAATTGTTGTTTATGTCTCTATTGGAGAAGAATGTCCACCAAAGCCTTCGATTCCAGAAAAGCTCTTTGGAAGGCTTCTACATCAAACTTGGGAATATTTTATTTAGATGCCATGTTTCGTGAAAAATTTCATTTTTTTCCAATTTCAGGATTGAACTCCTCAAGTTCACCTTCTCCTTGCTTCAACTTCAACCTGGTTAACATTCATTACCAACAATTTCTCTACAAAATAGGCTCTGATACCAAACTTGATTTGATTTAGGATCTATAAGATGATGACTTAATCCTAACAATTAGATATAATTTCTTGATCCATGCAGTAAATGCATGGCTATGTATTTTAAAAAACCATTGAAATTACAGAGAAGAATAAATTATGATTGATACAGAGGAATTTTAATCAATTGTGTAAAGTTAATTTAATGTTCTTACTGAAGAAAATCAACATAATTGAAATACAGAGAAGAATAACACATAATCAACTGACAGAAAAAAAAATGAGAGATAAGAGGCACAACACAATTTGGTCTCGAAGTTCACCCGATTAGGACTACATCTTTGGGTTCTGCTCCAACTAGTGGACTAATCTGATTAATTCCAAAAAATCAATTATAAAGTGTTACAAATCACACCCTTCTAGAACATCAATGTTACATTGTCCCGATGTTTGAGACTAAAAATACATCCTCCAAAATTTTCTCTCTCCTTCTCATCACTTAGTCATCCTTCTGGTTCCTCTCAAAAATTTGAACAATTTGAATAATTTTACATCAATTTCTATGCCTTGAAAAGGCCTCCTACGCCTCCCTTTATATATCAAATTTTCCAAAAATAGGCCAAAACAATATTTTACATTAATAGGGCCTTTAACAAATTAAATTTTGAAACACCCCCTTTTTTCTATTTTATATTTTTTGCATTTAATAAATTTGGGGTTAAAAGTTATAACAAATTAACAAAAACCCTTATTTTAAATAATGTTGGGTGGATTTGTTATGGGTATGTAACAACTCTTCCTGTAATATCAAATATACAAAAAATGCGCCATTGGTTGGCCTCATTTTTAGGAGGGCAATGGTTGGGAGTTCAACTCCCATCATCTAATTCGTTTAATTCAAATTAAATAATCATTTCATTTTCATTTGAATTTTTTCCTCATCTTTAAGATTTTATGATGTCATGTCGATGTCATTAGAATCCACACTTTTACTTCAACTTCAAATCATCATAACTTTCACATTCAATCTTTGTTTTTGACGAAACGAATGCCATTGAAAAGCTTTTGATGAGCTCTTTCATTTGAAATCCATTGTTGACCACTTTTGAGATGATTTTTTTCACCTTTTTACAACCTTTGGTCTCAGTTTGACCAAACTTTGACTAGTCATAACTTTGTCAACTAAACTCCAATTTTGTCTATTCAGGTTGCAATGGAGTTAGAATTGTGAGGACTTCAATATGGTACTAATTATTGGAGTTTTGGAGATACTTCAAATTTTAGAGAAAATATCCTCTGGATCAAACAAGTACATTCAAGATGCATGAAAGAAACATAATACACCAAATAGATCAGAACTATACTCTCTACTTCATTATTTTGTTGATACAAGAGAGAAATGTTAAAACAATGGTGGAAACCCAGTTGAGAACATGCTCAAAACTTTGGAAACCAACCTTGTGCAATGAGGGAAGAAAGAAAGATATAGATAAGGAAGGAATCTTGGATTTGATTTGGAATCAACACTTGTCCACTTGAATCTTCCTCCAATATTGTTGCAAATCCTCTCTATCCTCTCTAGAACTGAAAACTGGATCAAATCCTATCATTTTCCCCAAAAAAGTCAAAAATAATCTCCAAGAATGATGAGAAAAGCCCCTTTCTGATAAACTATCAAATTTTATGTCAAAAGTTACCAAAACCTCTACCAAACTGATTTAGAGACAAAACAATTTTGCTACTAACACCCTCTCCAAATTTGGCACCTGCATCCATTTCACCATTTGGCCAAGAACTAATTTTGAACTACCCATACAAGAATACAGTTGTATAAGAATCAACTTCAAAAAAAACCCAGTATAAATTTTACGTACTAACATGATGCAAGAGCATCCTAGGATTTCTTGCAATCCTACATGTTTAGAGGGATTTTAATTAAGTTTTGAGGAGAATCGAGTTTGGATTTTGGTGGAGCTATGCTTTTCATGGTTAGGGATGTGTTGGAGACACATTGGGGAACCTTTCTTCATTATTGCATAGAGATTGGATGGATTAAGTTGAAGTTTGAGCTGTTTGAACTTTGCTACTTAAACTTTATTTTTTTTGGTTTCTGGGTGCTTGTTACAAAGTATTTAAATAATTATCCTTAATGAATGAGAGGCTTCACACTTCAAGAATTGAAGAGGACCTAGAGTAATTCCATGTATCAAGAGTGCAAGTTCTTGTTCATTATAGATTAGGAGATATGGTAATTCTTTGGGTATCAATTTTTGGCTGTTTCATGTGACTATCTGTTGTGTGTGACTTTCAGGATGGATGCACACTTTTCCTTGGGAAATCAGCCTTTTTGCAATTCATGGTTATAGAGGACCTAGATTTCTACCTATTTTTTGAAGCACAAGTTCTAATTCAATTGGAGCTAGGAGATATCATGATTTTACTCAGATATTAATTTCTAGACATCTAATTGTTGTTGTAGGCTGACTTGTGGTTTTAATTTATGTATTTGTATTTAATTTTTGTTCTAGGTGACTTGTGGCTTAGATTGGTATAAGTACCGATCTTGTGGAGTCTTTTAGTCATTGATTTTTGGGATGGAATGAAGGATAGATGCAAATTTGAGGAGCTAGATCTACGACTTAGGAACTAGAGGATCTCTTGGTGGACCCGTGGTACAAGTGTGGATTATTCTTGATATTCTTATCCAGTTGTGTATCTAGACTAGTTGAGATTAGTTTTAAGTTAGATCTTCTTGGACCCTATAGAAATAATTTTTTCATAGCTATTTTTATTTGGCCCTAACCCAGAAGGCCTTATAGCCGAGCATATTGCATGTAATCAGTTATATATCTATGAATCAATTATTATAATTTGGTATTAGATCTTGCATTGTTGTTTCTTGGTGTTTTGTTTTTGATGTGTGTTTGTATAGTTGGGGGCTAAGAAATCTCTTTCGGGGATTCTCCTACCTTGCACTACATTAGGTGGTATTAGAGTGAAGGTTGTTCCTGAGTGTGTAGACAGACCACTGAAGCTGAGGCAATTTGTACCAGGACTTGGGCTAAAAAAGGTTGATCTTGTGGCTGATTGATCTTCTTGATTGCTGGATTTGTTGCTTAGGATTTGCTAAAATTTTGAAAGATTCCTCCAAGAAGATTGGATCCTAGGGAAATTATTGATCTTAGTGATACTGTAGAAGAATAGATCTCAAAGAAGATGAGAGTAGAATTCATATCTGAGATTGCATTGATGAAGAGTGACATGATCGCTGAAATTGTAAGTGCTTTAGGTGGTGTACCTAGACATGTGGGTACTAAAGGAAGTTATGAGGATGTTTCTAAAGATGTTCAAGCTATTGGATCTAGTAGTGAGGATAGAACTGATCATGTGGAGAGACCTATTGGAGCTAGTGTTGTTCAATTTGCTAGGCCTGGATCTTAGTTGAAGCTAAAGCATAAGATGGAGGTTTCTAAAATTTTAGGTACTTTGAATCTTGATGATTTGATTGATTGGATTGGTGAATTGGAAGACTACTTTGAGCTTGAGGATATTGAGGATCCACTTAGAGTAAGGTTGGCACAAACTAAGTTGAAGGGACATGCTGCTCTTTGGTGGAAATAACTACAAAGAGATAGAGAAGAGGAAGGTGAAATGAAGATCACTAGATGGAAATTGATGGTGACTAAGTTAAAGGCTAACTGATTATGAACTTGATTTGTTTAAAAGGTTGTAGAATATGAAGTAGAAGGATATGTCTTTGAAAGATTATATAGAGGAGTTCTACAAGTTGACTATTCAGTCTGGGCATAGAGAATTGTCAAAAGAGAAGCTAGCTTGATATATTAATGGTTTAAGATTCAATATTTAGGATGAGGTTGGTATGCTAAATATTTCTTCAGTTGAGGATGCTTATCAGTATGCTTTGAGAGTAGAGGAGAAGCTAAACAGGAATAATCAAGGTAGTTCTTGAGGGAAGGAGAAGCAAGATAGTTCAACACAAGCTAAACTAAAAGAAGGTGAACCAAAACTTGTGGAACAAAAAATGATAGGTAGTGGTGGGTTTAGAGGTAATTTTTTCAAGTGTGGTCAAGAAGGGCATAGATATTTTGAATGTTCAATTGGAAGGACAACTACTATTGTAAATGAGGTTGAAGTCCAAGATAGTCACCTTGAGCAAGGAGAGAGTTTGCTGGCTCAGTGAGTACTGATTGGTGAGAGGACATTGGATTCTTGTTAGAGAACTAGTTTGTTTAGAACTTGTTGTAAGTCTAGTGGTATAGTCTGCAAGGTGATTATGGATGGTCATAGTACTGATAACCTTGTTGCTAAAGAGATTGAGCAGTATAAGGTTCATATGGTATCAGAGTAAAGGTCGTTCCTGAGTGTGTAGATAGATCACCGAAGCTGAGGCAATTTTCTCTAGGACTTGGGCTAAAGAAGATTGATCTTGTGGCTGATTGATCTTCTTGATTGTTGGATTTTTTGCTTAGGGTTTGCTAAAATTTTGAAAGATGCCTAAGAATATTGGACCCTAGAAAAATTGGTGATCTTAGTGATACTGTAGAAGAATAGATCTCAGAGAAGATGAGAGCACAATTTAGGTCTGAGATTACATTGATGAAGAGTGACATGATCACTGAAATTGTAAGTTCTTTAGGTGGTGTACCTAGACATGTGGGTACTAAAGGAAGTTATGAGGAAGTTGCTGAAGACTTTGAAGTTAGTAGATCTAGTAGTGTGGATAGAACTAATTGTATGGAAAGACCTATTGGAACTAGGGCTAGCAAATTTGCTAGGCCTGGATCTCAATTGAAGCTGAAGCATAAGATAAAGGTTTCTAATTTTTCAAGTACTTTGAATCTTGAAGACCTGATTGATTGGATTGTTGAATTGGAAGACTACTTTGAGCTTGAGGATATTGAGGATCCACTCAAAGTAAGGTTGGTACAAACTAAGTTGAAGGGACATGCTGCTCTTTGGTGGAAAGTACTACAAAGAGATAGAGAAGAGGAAGGTGAAATGAAGAACACTATATGGAAATTGATGGTGACTAAGTTAAAGGCTAAGTTCATTCCTATTGATTATGAACTTGAGTTTTTTAAAAGGTTGCAGAATCTAAAGTAGAAGGATATGACTTTGAAAGATTATACAAAGGAGTTCTACAAGCTGACTATTCAGTTTGGGCATAGAGAATTGTCAAAAGAGAAGGTAGCTTGATATATTAATGGTTTGAGATTCAATATTTAGGATGAGGTTGGTATGCTAAATATTTCTTTAGTTGACAATGCTTATCAATATGCTTTGAGAGTAGAGGAGAAGCTAAAGAGGAAGAATCAAGGTAGTTCCCGAGGGAAGTAGAAGCAAGATAGTTCAACACAAGCTAAACCAAAAAAAGGTGAACCAAAACCTATGGAACATAAAAGAAGGATAGGTGGAGGAGGGTTCAGAGGTAATTGTTTCAAGTGTGGTCAATAAGGGCATAGATCTTTTGAATGTCCAATTGGAAGGACAACTGCTATTGTAAATGAGGTTGCAGTCTAGGATGGTTAGCTTGAGCAAGGAGAGAGTTTGATGGCTCAATGAGTACTGATTGATCAGAGGACATTAGATTCTTGTTAGAGAACTTGTTTTTTTAGGACTTCTGTCTAGTGGTAAAGTATGCAAGGTGATTGTGGATGGTGGTAATACTGATAACCTTGTTGCTGAAGAGATTGGGCAGTATAAGGATTAGATGGCATGAGAGCATAAGAATACAGTTCCATAAGAAGTAGCTCTAAAAAAATGCAGTTTAACTTTCACCTACTAACACCTGTATAGAAACTAGTGGAAAATCTAGAAAGTAGATTCTGAGAGCTTTTTGTTGATATATGCTAAGCCTATACTCACATAAAAACAAAATCTATGGCATCCATTTGAAAACCAAGTTCAAAAACTGATTCAAGACCCATTGAATTTTGCAAAAAAATCATTTTTATCCAAAGTTGAAATTATATAACATAAACATGTTTCAATTTAAAATGGTTGTACATCAAACGATGGAAGTACCTTTTTTTTTTTTAAATCTTGGATTTTCCCTCCACTTTCCATTTTGGGTCAAACTTGTTTGACCAAACTATAATACATGTCACATTCTCATTGGTGCACATTATCCTATAATCCTTCTTCATTAGCATCTTCTAAACACCTTTTCCACCTAGGGGCCATGTGGCACCTACTGATTGGCTCATGGACTACTTCCTTGCCTTTGACACATTGCTATGTGTCACCATCCTGTTGGTTATCACATTGTCACATTTCTTAACTGGTGAGAAACTTCCCATAGTGACATTAGAAAAGCCATCAATTTCTACCACGTGGTGCAATCCGATGCATCCATCTAAAACTTTCCACATGATCATCTCTTCCATGTGTCGAACTATCACATTCTTACATACATAGTCAACATTTCACCATGTCATCATGAGAATGCAACAACATGATACGTGCCACATCAGTCTAGTCATTGTGCCTCAAAATCCATGCCACATTACCAGTGCCACCTCAACACCATAGACACATGGCACCCTATCACATTCTCATGTACCGAGTCACCAATTCCCACATAATCTATGAGAATGCCATGCTTTAACACATTTCCTCTTTTGCAATGTCACCAGCCTTGAAATCCAAGCCAACCCTCAAAATCCATGCCAAGTGTCACATTCTCATTGGATCTTGGAATGCCACATGTTGATGTCTTGTTGGTCCTCTAGTTGCCATGTTAGTTTTGACATCATATCCATGTCATTTTCTAGGTCATTTAAAATTTTACATTTGTCACCAATTCAACCTCCTAGGTCCACCATGCATGTATTGTTTGCCTCAAAATGCTTGCATCTTTAAGAAACTAACATTATTGTATGCTCTCATATAAAAATATGTAAATAGATTACTATGGCCCCATTGTGGGATAAATGAAAAATATGTTGCTATCATCAGAACTCTGCTATGCACACCAAGAAGCCCCACACACATGTGCCTATGTCATTAGGTGAAAAGCTAATGCCATGTAAGAAGTGACATAGACATCTTCTTTAATCACACTGCCCAAGTCTTGTTAAGAATCAAATGGTCACATGGCTTCTCCATTTTCTTTATCACACAAGCTCTTCTCTTCAAAAAAAAGGGCGCTAGGCTCCACATTTTTTCCTTTGATAATCCTTAATTCTCAGTTTACAAATGAATGATGGGAATGATTTTAAATCAAGCTATAAAAAAGATGTACATTTATGGTTACCATCTACAATTTTTCTTTGATTTGGGGCTTGCAATACAATAGTGTAAGTGCTCAGGCAGTGCCTAACATTGGTAGTATTCCTTCCCATTAGATTTGAACTCCAAGAAATGTTTCTAACTTATATTCTATGTTATTTCTTTCCTTGGGATCCAAACAAACATTCATTATCTTGGAGCCATCAACATGACACCTAACTCACTTCCGATGGTCTCAATGGATAGACAACCACTTCCAATGTGGCCTTATGGATTGAAATCAATGTTCGATTATGAGATCGAACTACAATTGAGCATTTCTAATCATGTGAGAAAATTGATTACATCAAGATAGACAAATAAATAAATAAATATATATATATATATATATATATATATATATATATATATATATATATATATATATATATATATATATATATATATATATATAGCATTCTCCATCACCAAGGAAATGACTGATTTGATTCCATCCTAATAAGAGCTAGGATTTATCATACTTTACAAGAAGTGCATGTATACATGTCCCTAGATTCATCCACTTTAGGAAACATGAGCCTACACCCATGTACTCTTCAATGATAGATTGGCAAGAGGATTTGTTTCTCATTTGTCTAGCTCTAAATGCTCATTCCTTTTGAAGGTTCAACAAACAACATACCATGTAAGTGATGGTCCATAGGTCATATAGGTAAAAACATCACATGAAAACTTACTTCATCAAGTATGGTTGATCATATAGCATTAGTTAAATAACTTAAGGCACCATTCTGACCTTAAAATTTTACATGTTCCTCTACTTATCTCTTTTCTTTCTTCTTTTGAGCATCTCAATTAAATAGTTGTGTCCTAGCTATTTTGTAAAATGCAAATGCTTGCAGAGTAGTTGTTTCATTGCAACCATGTAGATTTTAGTTTTGGATATGATGAGAACAACACAAATTATATGACTCTTGAGAAACTCCAAAAACTATATTGGTTTCTTTAGCATGTATATTAGGAATCATTTGAAGCACTCTATTTTCTTCCTACTAGACTCTAGTTCCATCTTATTCAGGAACAAATCATAACACATTATCTTATAAGAGAAACATTAAGTCATTATTTTGATGGAAAACCTATCTCTAGGCACAACCTTATCTTTGTAAACTTTCAGACTCCCTCTAGTATGTTTATTCATTGTGTATAAGGATGCACCATTTGATTTTAATTGATGATATTTGCATTTTTCAAGTTCTTTTAATGATCATCGCCATTGTAACTCTTTTACTTGGATCCCCCAAAGATTACTGGTTTGATGCAATCAATTGGGCCCCAGAGTGAGTCTGACTGTTATAAAAAACTAACATTTCAAACTGATCCATTCAACTCCTCATACTGATTAAAATAAAAATCAATCACTAATTCACCATTCAAAATAAATATTTTACCTTTTTTGCAAGCTGTGAAGTTTGTGCTAGGAGCTTCTAAAACTGGCTTTAAAAACTAACTAAAGCACCCAACCAAGCTCTAAAACCTTGCATTCATGTTCTCTAGTATATAGTCTATCAATTTGACAAATCTTTCTTTATGAGGATCATTCAGTCAAAGGTATTAACTAACAAAGTTTCCCTTTTCATACTATCTTGCAAAAAACCATGTTAGAAACATAAAAGTGCATACGATTTTGTCTTTGAATATAGGTTAAAAGATTGCTTAGGGACCTAAAATATAGGACATTTGTTCATAATCATATAGAGAAAATAAATTAGTGATTTGGGCTCATGACAAATAACAGGGAAAATTTGGAAATTGTGCAAAGTTGGGTACTTGGAATTGCAAAACTAGGCCAATTGTCAAAACAATGATTCTTGCATATTGAATGGTCTTAACAAAGCATGCAAATGAATTTTTCAAGATTTGAAAATTGGGACACCTAAAGTATTTTTGTCTAGAACATAGTGGTAAAATCAGTTTTGTCCCATCTATCATGATTTCAAAGTTATAACATCTCAAATAGCACTTCTAATCAATCTCCACTTTTAGTTCCCAATAAAACTTTAGAAATTGCATTTGGAATCATGTTTGCAAACTAGTTAAATAGATTCGTCACATGATCAAATTTGAAACATAGAAAGTCTCTGACCCCTATAATATAATGCAAAAATAGTTTTCTCAATATGGTCAATTGGGTTAAAGTTATAACTGGCCAAATAGGGCTTCCCATAATTTTGAACAATATGCATCAACATGACAACAGTAAACAACCAACTTTGAGGGATTCAAAACTTGGTCAAAAAATATCAAAATCACTTGAAATATGAAACATAGGTTCTTTGATATACAAACTAAACACTCCCAAAGTGGTGAGTCATGAAACTTAACTAAGTACAAGATATTCAAATGGAAACTAGGATTCCTATCACTGTTTGACACTGAGGCAAAAATGCAGATTTAAGCAATGCTCAAAATGACACTTCACAAAATGATTCGCATCATAAAATTATTATTATGGGACACATGAATATATTGAATGAAATATTTTAAACACACAAGACACATCATATGCCTCAAAATGATGGTCAAGTGCATATACATGAAAAGTGCTTATAGGGGCTTAATTTGACTTGGTTTTTAGAATGGTACTCAAAATCAATGCTTCAATTTTCAGTCCCAACACAGTAATATTAATTAAAAGTAGTAATATATTATAACTACTATGTAAAATTTTACTATTAACCATAAATGGAGAAATTTTTATGTAACAGAAAACATTCATGAAAAGTTTGCAAACTGTTTAAGTTGCCACATTGGGCAAATTCAGGAAACCATATATCTAGAAATTTAAAAAATACTATAGACCAAAAATAAATTATTCTCATTCTAACATTGAATATAGGGCCACCAAGTGATCCAATGGACAAAAAAATAAGAAAGCATCAATGCTTTTTCTACTCCTTGGGTTTGGATAACAACAACTTAGTCTAGTCTTCAATAAGGAACTTAAAAATTTCCTTAAGGGTTCCATCTTCCTCTTTGTTATCCCCCTTTTCCTATTCTTGAAGGTAGATCATGGAGGCCAAAGAGTGCATGAATTTGATGGTAAAGTGCACCAATTTTTTGACTCTTTTCTCCTTATTGTTCACATCATGTTTCATTTTCTTCATCTCCTTCTTGTTGGTAACAAAAAAATCATAACGTCCTTCTCCATGAGCCTTTGTCTCTACCTGACCATCCTATCATGCAATCTCATCTTTATGTTTTTCCCAATATAGAAGAGGAGGGAAATACTTTTTAATAAGAGATGCCTCTATGCTATCAAATTTTTGTTTCTTTAGGATCTAATTTACTCCTTCTATTTTGATACTCATAGAAACATGGGTGGAGTTATTACTATTTTTGGTATCCAACTCGACCCAACATTACTCTTAGTTTCAATGGTCTCAATATTTGTCCCATAGCTTTATCCAACCACCATCTTCTTAACCCTAGGTTTGGTAGCAACCCTTAAGGATCTATGAGATATCTTTGTTAGCATGAATTCTAATGGTATTCCTATGGAGGAGTATCCTAGCAGTGTCAGAGACATGATTCATAGGTTGTGTGTTGCATTCATGACAATTTTTTTCATTGATGTCAACATACTAGTTATTCTATAAAGATTGGCAGAGTAAAATAATTTTTTTTCTTAATGTGGTTTGAAGATTGAAGATCAACTTATGCACACTTGAGAAAACAGTCCATAGTATGTTTAGATTATATAATTAAGAGAGTGTTTGGAAATATGAAGACTGGACAAAGTTATGATTTTTTTGGTGAAGGGAACTTTCAGACATAGTTTCTGGAAAGTGGATACTATTTTTTGGATTGTATCTCCTAAAAAAGATAGAATTGGGTCAAGTAAACTTGAAGAAAGGTAGATGACATGTTGAGGATACTATGGTTAATCACACACATCCATATTAGAAGTGCAAGAAGAGTTATGAAAACTATGAGCTGATAGATTGCTAGTAATTTGGAAATGTTGTAATATTGTAAAGTAATATGTAAATTAATATAGTAGGTTGGTCCTATATTATTATTGTAAATTGAAAAATCCTCAAGGATGATTCAATAAATTATTCTAGGACTTGGTATGAAGAAAGGATGATTTTCTTGGTTGTGATCATCTAATACAGATATTGTGTAATCAATGAGATATTTTATTATGTGATCTTACATGAATATATCTTTTGGATCAAAGAAGTGATTGGGAAAGTTGAGGCACCATCAACTTACAAGAAACTACATTGGAAAAAGAAGTTTCTTTTGGATAGTGTTAATTTACAATTGTATTATTCAATGAGAATAGTACTAGAGTTGTTTGGATAGTGGGTTGTTCTCTCTTCCTTAACAACTCCTAATAGGGTTGGAATCTCCTAATAGGGATTCAAAGTCTCCTAATAGGGGCTGATATGTACTAAATGTATTTCATTGAATCCTAACAGTGTGTTGGTTTATGATTTGATAGAATTTCAATAACCTTTTACGATGTTAGAAAAGCTAGGAACTAGCTAAATAACATAATAGGCACTCTGAAAACAAGGTAAAAGGACCAACTAACAAGTCTCAAAGGTCTTCTCAACTTTGAATTCTAGTAGATTTAGGTAGGTTTACCTAGGAATTAATTCTCATTCACTTAGTATTTAGAATCTCAACATGAACTCTAGAAATAATAGATGGTTTAGTCTTCTTTCTTTTGATTCTAGAACAATAAAGAAATGACAAAAGCTACTTTATCAAACCCTTAAACTTCACGAGTTAAGGATAGGTTGAAATTTCAAGATTTAAAAACAAAATAGTAAAAGATTAACTAATATTAATTTTGCATCATTAAAAATTTCCTCACTAGCTCAACTTCAAGGGTGACCAATGACTTATATATTGGGCTTAAAAAAACTCACAGGCACTAGACATCTACTGAACAAGATCTCATCTTGATACTATGTGAAAAGATTATAAATATTCATTTTTGGATCTCATACTTATCCCATCTTCAATGAAAAAAATAAAGTTCTTCCAATTTACATTAAGCATTTACATAACCCATTATATTATCAGCAAAAGAAAATTGAAATATATTTCGCCATTCAACTACAACTAAAATTTAATAAACTCTATTATTAAGCCCTAAAAAACATAATAGAGATGAAAGAAGAGACAAGATCTATGATGAACATTTAACTTTATGCATTTGTATTAATTTCTTTGAAATTGTATACAACTCAAAAGACCATCCCTATCAGAACATAACACAATTAAAACAACAACTACTAACTCTCTATTCGATTTTAGAGCAAAATTATAGTATGCATGGACTGACTTAGAAATCACAAACATAGTATTGATATGAGATTACTTTGAAGTGAAGAACCTGTAATGGAACAATCATTGTTTTGTAAATGATGTCAAACCTACTACCTACTGGTGAGACAATTTCTTTTTGTTCTGAAAGCTATCATTTAGTTTATTGATGAAGCTGATTTGAAAAGATGAGATAACAAGAGAACCTAGAGAAATCTTGAGTTATTTTTCATATAAAAGGAGCACTAAGACCAAGTAAGACATTGATATTATAGTGTATTGTTTATTTATTTAAAGTCTGAAATGAAAGATTACTCAAGTTAAGATTGGAATAAGGTAAATTAAGAAAAGTGTTTCTCATGCCTTGCTAAGCAGTTAGTGCAAGTCGAGCAGAAATCAATTGAAGCTGACTGAAAATCAAGAGGTTCTGAGAAAAGATTAAAAATAGTGCAAGTTGAGTGAATGTTAGTATATAATGGGAGTAAAGTTTAGTTGGTGTCGAGCATCAATAAACTTTAGTGTTTTCCAAGTGAACTAGTGTCAGCCAAGTGATAGAACAACATAGATGTCAAGTAAAGAAAAATAGTGTTAAATCAAAGATTTGATGAACTTGAGCTGACTAATTTGATTTCTTGAATTATGGGAAGCATGTGGAAGATAACTATGATGAGCTGGTGGCATAGAATTCAAGGTAAATAATTTTGAGGTGAATTAAAGGAAGATAGTAGAGGAAGTTTTTGGAGGAACTGAATGAAAAAGTGGGTAGATTCATTGAATCCTACCTAATCCTACCTAACCCTAAAATGGATGATTGTGCTTACATGGAAAAAGATCTAAATTCTCTATTTATAGAGATTGTTGGTCAGAAGAAAGGTTGTCATGTGCAAGAACCTAAGGAAGGCAAGAAGTCTAGTGTGTTGCTTCATCTAGTGGCCAAATAGAGGTGATTGTAGTTGGCATGCAAAGCATGAATTTTTAAAGGGATGAATGCTTGAAGGGTGAAAAAGCTATTAGAGCTGAAGAGTATGAATGCCAAGCATAATGGAGGACTCAAATAGAGATCTGCAATTTGGATTGAGTTGTAATTTTTTATCAGATCAAGTCCTACCATTACTTTGTAATAACTATACTAGTGTGGATAAAATCATTTGGATTAATGTTGACTTAATAGTCATTTGTAAATCCTTTAATTAGGTGACATTCTAATGGAATGGTCTAAAGTCCTCTAACAAGGATCACTCCTAAATAGGGTGATTGAAATCCTTTAAGTAGGTCACATTTAATAGTGTGTATTATAACCTTTAACAAGGTTGGCCTTTCATAGGGCATCACTTTAGAAGGGTGAGAATTAGTAGCATGTTATTGGTGGTTTCTCCCAAATTGGATTTCCACATAAAATCTTTGTGTCAAATTGTGTGAATGTTCTTATGGTGTTTTATGTTTACATTTCTGCAAAGTTGTTTTGACCTAGGATAGTAACCTACAAAGTTTATGTATTATATGATCTAATGGATGCATGCATGATAAGGTTTTATGGATATGGATCTACTAACCATTGAAAAGTTTTATTTATACATCTAGATCTTGGATAATTGATTCACACCCCCTCTCAGTTATTCTAAAGAATTCCAACACTTAGTGTAGCAAATATAAAATTGGACCCCTTATCTAGCCTTGGAAACTCACTTATATAGTGTGAGTTGCAACAAGATTTAGGCCTAGAGGAAAAAGGATAGCTGTCCTTTGAAACAAAAATTTAAAAACAAGACAAAAAATGTCACTTTCACCGCTGCATAGGAAGAAAAAACATTTGTAGCTTCTTTACAATAAAATTATTTCTTGGTTCACTATTTGAGGTAAGGCTTATTCTATTTTGTTAGTTTTTTGTTCCTCCACAATACTTGATGATTGGTTCTTTTCTTCTTATTTTTCATCAAGTTTTGGGGCCACCTTTTCCTCTTCTGTTATGCTTGGCTCTGATATTTTAACATATGTAGCAACTAGTTGATCATTCTTTTCCTCAAAAACTTCTAGTATAATGCCTTCAATTTATTTTCTTGGCTAGGGAACTATCTCATATGCCTATGACATCTCATCAAATGTTTGAATAGCTTTATCAAAAAACTTCATCTCTTTAGCAGATGTTGATTTATCTTGTAGTCTGTCATCTACTACTACCTATGAAGGTTCATTTATTGATGCATATTTGGCAACCCATTCATCATATGTTGCATCATCAAACCAATCATAACTGATAATTTTTTTTCTTTAATAACAATGTCCTTCCATTAACTTTTGAGAAACTTTTCCTTAGATATTAAAAAACTTATAGAATTTTTTAGCTTTTGCCAAGTCTGTAATAAAATCTACAAATAAATCATTAACATTATAACTTATTATAAGGCTTACTTCATCATTTAGTACAACCAAAATTTCATCATCCTAGTCTGTTAGAGTTTTTATCTCATGTCCATTTATGAACAATGGAGGAAAGAAAGTGAAATTTTTATTCTGACACTTGGCAATGCATGACCCAATATTTCCCTATAATGACTCCCTCTTTATTCAAAATCCAATAAGAAAATTACTTGGTCATATGTTCTTTCAACATGCTAATCATCACTCTTTTTATCAATATTTTCAAAACATATTTTTGTCATCACCTCCTCTCTTTCTATCCATTTATTCAAAATTTCTCTTAATTTTCTACCATAATTACTAGGGATTTTATTGATAGAGAGTAATTGACTGACCATGTAGTGTAGTCTCCTAGTATCAATTTCATAGACATAGAATATCATTTCCTCCCTTACTTTTTGCTCATACCTTTTCCATATTTCTTCTTGTATAGTTTTGATCCTAGCATTTTCTTCCTCCACATCCTCTTTACTAGTATCTTCTTGATGTAGAGGAGTGTCAGGAATCTCAACTATATGGCTAGTAGGTGGTGGAAGAGTAGGTGAGGAAGTAGGAAGTCTCTAAGATGACTCCCCAAATTTTGATATTCTAATTGGATGTCCTCTATATCTACCCATTTCATTCTCAAGTCTTAGCCTCTTCTTAATCCCCTCATTATGGGCTATCATGACTTGTTCATACTTTATTTGCAACTCTTGCATCCATTTATTTTCCTTCCTTGCAATGGCTAGTGCTAGATTTTTTGTTCCAACAATTAATTTGGTAGCCTCCTCATTCACGGTGTAAATACCAAAGGGCCAAAGAAACATGATCTTCATTGTATTTTACAACACTTAATTCTTTGTGTTTTTTCCATCAATGTTAATTCCTTTCCTTACTATGTAAAATACCATAGCATTTGCAATGTCCCAATTTGGGAGAAGTGTTTCTTTCAAAGTTCCTTCCTCTAGCTCTATTGTAGTGATAAAAACTCCACCCTAGCTTCCAAGATGCTCCATTTTCTCAATAGCAAGTTGTTCTTCTCCTACACAAAGAGGTGATTGAGATGGTGTATAAATGGAATCTTTCATTGTAGACTCTTATAGAGTCTTTTGTCTCTTGGATGTTGGTTTTGATGAACTTTCCTCAATCTTAGGTCTCTTATGAGTTGAGGGAACAAATGTACTTGTTCCAACTCTTTCCTTTCGTTTTATATCACCTTGCTCTTTGACCTTGACTACAATGTAGCTAGCCTTTTTCTAAATAACCAACTAACCTAAACCTACAATAGGAGTGAAAGATAACCGCTTCATAACTTCTCTTTCTCTATAAATATAGGTTTTGATGAGGAGATATTTCTTCTCATTAAGAGTATCCATTATCCCTGCAAAATTTTTCATCAGCTTGTTTACCTTATCAGCGATTATTTTAGCCTAAGATAATGGGCTATAATCTTTCTCAAAACATTTTATAAACTCTAACACCCTAGAGTAAACCATCCATTTTTCCCTTTTTACCTCTTTATCTTGCAAGGAAATTTTATTTCTTATGATACCCTTTGGATGATAAAAATCATTCTTATGAGCTTTGGCATTTTCTCTTTGCCTAAATATTTCAAAGAACCCTACATTGTCATCAAATCTTGCATGGGAGGTGGCCATTTTTTAAAGGTTCAAAATTTTATAGAAGAAAACCGAGCCTTCCTTGTTAATCACAAACTAGTGTGCAACAATACATGTTGAAAAAATAGAACCTCTTGACCTACCTATTAGTTCTAGTTCCCCCAATCCACCTATTTTCCATAATATCTTTTCTAATCCCACCTTTAGAGGTACATGGTATGGTAGCACATATAGAGTCCCTTCAAATCCATATACTTTGAATATAGTAGAAACTCCATATGGGATAATTTCTGCCCAATTATGGGAGAATTTCAAATTATTAGGGGAATTCATAGGTCTAATGAAATGTAAAAGAAACTTGGGAATCCTTTGATTTCCATTTGACAAGAGCATCCTCAACCATGATGCAAAATACTAGTCAAACCTAACAAAACTAGCCTCACTTGCATCCCAAGTCATGTTTGCATTCAACAATTAAACAAGAAAAGGCTCTACCTCATGTTCTCTAGTTAATTTCATCTCTTTCTCAAAGTAAGTGACCCCTTTGAAAAGGAACATATGCATCAACATTGAATACCACCCAAATTTTCTCTAAATTTTTCCTTTTGCAATCCCTATCAATCCCACATGGATTTCTTTAGCTAGAAGAGAGGAAAAATAAAAAGTAATACTAACCCCAAAACATGAAATCTGCACCATCATATACATGAAGTTAATTGGCATAAATTCCTTCTCATCCTCACAAAAAACCCTATACAAGGACACACACACACACACACACACACACACACACATCTAGGATATGGGAATTGAAAAAATGTTTCTTAAAAGGTTTTGGGTTGAGGCTATGACTAAGGTTAAATTCCTAATAGTTGCAAGGTGTCCCCTCAATGCTCCCTACTTAATTTTCTTTTTTCTAAGATTGATATTCTTTCTCTAATTGCTGAAAGTCAATAAACTCATGGTACTATGAAGTAGGATCCATCTCGAATACTTCATGAATTTCTTCAAGTGTTATTTTCACTAAGCACTCCCCATTTATCCCTCTCACGGACTTGGTTATTGGATTGTACATTCTCACTATTGAAGTGAGAAGGTCTGTGTCCATGAGCACTCTTAGGACTACTAATTTTCCAAGGTTGAAGTTCCAACTATTACTGTGTGAGGCAAATAATTTTCTCTTTGAAAACCATTTAAAAAAAAGTTGCAACCTAGTTTTAGATATTTTTTCATCTTGAATCCAATTCCCTTTGTCATACAAAACCTCAAAAACTTTCAACCTTAGAGCAACAAGGACCAATTTCTTCATTTGTAGTGTATTATTGGTGGATTCATTTAATTGTTCTAGAAAATTATCATGAATATTTTTATGTTGATAATTTCTTTGTCCAGAGAAACTCTTCTTGGAGGCATTGCAAAATAAAAATAATGATCAGCATTCTTTCAAGAGAGAGAAATTCACTTACTAGGATAAAAAAATTCAACTAGTTGTCGTGGTAGCTCATTGTTGCAGATGCTCATAGTTTAGCTTTACATAGATATTATTTTTAGCCAACACTATATTATGGTTCTTCAATGACCTCTTCTTAGAATGAATTGTCAAGTTTCTGTTATAGTCTATATAGCAATTCACACAAGATGCATTCAATTTTCATAAATGTTTTAAATTGAACATGGATGCACATCTCACTTTGAAATTTGAAAAAGGATCATTGATCTACAAAAATCTGATAGATATGATTTATCTTAGCTATTGATTCACTTTTCATCTCATGAACTGGCATTCAAACTGATCATGTCAAAACATGTTGAAACCTCATATCTCATCAGCAACCTTTGTATAATGGTTACATCACCTAGGACATGTGTTACCATGTTGTTATGTCACCAAAGTTAAAAACCATGCATTTTTTCTTAGCGACATAACAACAACCTTAGATTGATCCATGATTTGACAATTGAAATGGAATAAACTTAACTTACCCAAAGTGGACTACACTCTCCACGTGTCATATGGTTGTTATATTGCTATGGTTAAAACTTTCACATCTTGCAACAATGACATAGTGTTAGTGAAAAAATTGTCCTTTGAGAAAATGTGTGCAAATCGAACCCTGAATGACCAAGTGAAAGAACAAACCTAAACTAACAATTGGATAAGTTATCATGGGATTGATAACCTTCCTTTGAATTTTATCGAGTACAACTCCTTGTATGAAGTATTCAATGAATTAAATGTGAATGTTTTTACTAGAAAGCACAAAGGATATCAACATCTACCCTTAAATACAACATAGATGTAGGAAAAACCAAACAACTATAAGAAATTAAATGGTAAATGACACAAAGTCCATTCACCCTGACATGCTACAAAAGATAGAATCAAGAAATACATTATCCATCTTCTTGAGAAAGTGCTGAAATGAAAATTTGGAGATATAACAAAATATTTCAAAGAAAACTAAAGTGACACAAAGATCATGATTAGTGGAAAGTAGATTGCTCAAACTCAAAGTTTTGACAAAAAATTAACTTTCAAGTCTCCCTCCTCTAAAAAAAAGAAGAAGATGCATTTGCTATTACAATCACCATTAATAGAATCTAAATATTTTCTTTGCATTTTAAAATAAAACACAACTCTCTTACTCCTGACGCATAGTTTAGAAAGAAGGAAAGAAAAACCCAACTCTGCTCCTCATGACCCTCAAAAGAAAATGGGCTAATGTTGGAAGTAATTTGGGAAGGTTTCCCTCTTGGCTGTAGCACCAAGTCTACAGTCCCCGAGAGAAAAGATGTGGAACCCTCTTTTACATTTTTTGGAACCTATTTATCTTTTCTCTTTTGTCAGTCTCAATTCCCTTTCTCGTAACTGATTCTTGGAAATCAATATTATTTAAAATCATTTCCATGGAGACTTTTCAATTAACCTCTACCATTGGTTTTCCTTGGTAAACTTTATTTAAAATTTGTGTTTTCCCTCACCATTCTGATAACTCTTCAACTTTTATTCTCGTAAGATTAACTCATCTTTAGTTATCAAAACTGATTCTTAAAATTGCCCTGTTTTACTATCAGATTACCACTGGCCTTTTCTATCTTCATATGGTACTTAAATAATATTTCTCACTAAAGATAATATAATGTTTATTAAAACATTATAGTGTTATCTGCTTCCACCCAAGTTATTTTCCATGAACACCCATCATTATGTATCATTGGGCAACTTTTGAGTGGGGATTATTAAATCATGTGAGTTGTTGGATTGGAAGCATTTCCTCACAACATATCATCAAATCACACAAATTATACATGCTAAGCATACTCAAACTCCTCTTCAATATAAATGAATAGTTACTTCCTTCATCTTTTTTTTACATAGACCCAATCTTTTGCAGTATCGAGTATCTCCATGGCTCAGGCTCATAGTTTATCACATCATTTATATGCTTTGTTGATGTTGGCCTTCCATATCTGTGAGGAATATATTGAATTAAACCTTGACTTTTGGTTCTTAAGATGCTTTCACTGTCAAACAATATTTCTAAATATATCTTAGCATGTTATACATTCGAGCACTACATTAGGTTGTTTGCTATCAAATTTTGTTTTATCTCCTGCCCAAGATGATTGGTTTTCAAAGACTAATCTAATTAGATGGATGAGCATCGACAGATTCTATGTTATTTAAAGCTATTGTTGAGGGCCCAATCAAACCATTGGCTGTCCTCTTTCTCTTGGTGCATCCATAGTCTTTCGTTACTCTACCTTTGCATCACCATTTTTGCCCACAAAAACCCAATCCAAATGGTGGTGATTTACATTTTAAGTGTGTTGTCTGAGGGAAGCACATAGTTTCATTAGGTGCCTGCAGGAATTCTTGGTTATCATTTTTGACTAGAAGACCACCTTCATTGAATATTACATTCAATGACTCAAGCTAGAACTTCATGATAATATGTAAGTATAATTACATAGGTTTGACTAGCAACATATGTAGATGTATCAACCCGATATGAATGTCACCTTCAATGTTACTAATGAAATGAAGGTGTTGTGCTTAGAGTTTGATAGTTGTTTGAGGGAGTTAGGATAATGAAATTGATCCTTCCTTTTAATTCTTTTGGGTGGCACTTCATTTGCATAGACTGCCAATGTTGTTGATGCTGTCTTCGTGACTAACTCATCAAGAACTGGTCTATGACTCTAATTTTGTTACAAAGGGGGCCACATGGAGTTCATTTAAAACTCTCATAAAACACAGTTTATTAAAACATTCAAAGGTTTCTCCCTCAAGTCCACCATTTGACTGGAATGATGACTTAGTTCTTTCCATTTGAGATGGAAAATTAGGTCCTTTCATTCCAAACTATGCTATATAGAATGAACTACATTACTATCAATTTCAATTTTGGATGTTATGAGCTCTAAATCTCTTCTAGAATTACTTACTAAATTTGAGATCTCTGGCTACCTCATACTTATCCTGATCCATTTATGACTGAAATCTGGAGTCATATAATTGCATCTTTGAATACTGAAATTTGAATTGAAGTGTGCAGAAGGAATTTGATAAATTTGGCAAAGCATCTAGTGAAGTCTGAACCTAAACTCCCTATACCCCTACACTGGATCACCAAACTTGAAGATATTGAGCTCAAGTCTTGTCTCTAAATCTACATGCCAAAACACTGAACCATTTCAAACTTCTAAACTAAGGAAACTTGAAGATTCACCATGATGGTATTTTGTTTCTTCAACTAGGGTTCCTTCCCAAATTATGACCTCTGAACTTTTGTGCTGACCTTGAATCATGGACTAGTGCTAGGTTTTGAACTTTTCTGAATTAATGAACCCAAAATTTGAACTTCACTTGTATTGAACCCATACAATGGGTTATCTGAACCATTTTTAACCACTTTGAACATCAATTTGAAGCACTCCAAAGAGGTTCAACACCTAAAATTAAAGGTTTTGAAACTGTGAACATATCAGGTACTAATAGGGGCTCTAACTATGGGATTGATTTTGATACAAAATCAAAGAACTCCATGAATCTCTAGGAGAAGAAAAGTACCTTAACCATTGGGCAAATAGAGTCAACAATAAAGAAGTCCAGAAGTTGCTTGCAGAAAGGGTGGAGGGGAGCGGGGCAAAACCAGCAAACCAAAACCAACAACACACACCTGAACTACCAAAAAACACGAGGCTTGCACATTATTCCAACTACTACTACACACGAAAAAAACTTATTTACAATATTTCCAAAGGTAGGAAAGAAACCTACCATAAAGACTAGAAGAAAGAAGAAGTTAAGTGAATCCATTTATCGGTTGAGAGAAAAAGGAGCCTTTTAGAATCAACAAAGAGTACCTCAATGGAATAGCCCCAAACCATTGCTTGATGATGACTCTTTCAGTGCCAAACTTCAAACTGATAGCATGTATGCATATGTTGATCCAACATCCTTTTCTAAATAGCCAAAATTTATTATAGTGCTCTCCTTCACTTGAGAAATGATCCTCAATATGCATAGGTTTAGATCTCACTTCAAATAGAAAAACATGAAATAAAGAAGGCTCACCAAGAGAAGATGTATAATGCCCTGAAGTGTTGTAATGAAGATTCGATTCTTGCACATGATCATGGTTAGCTTGCAGCCATGATGACACCTCTTTCAACATAGGATCAACCTTCAAATATATATCCTCTTCATTCATCAAATTAACTTGGTGTTCAAACCCATTTCTACATTCTGAATCTTTCCCAATGAGGCCATCCTCTCTGATAGTTGATCTTTCTTCTAAATGTGACATCTCATATTCATTATTGTCTTTTTGTTTCATCTCAACATTCTCATTGTAAAAAGGACCTTCAGAGTAAGATAAATCTTTATCCTTAGCATATGTTAGCTTACTATCAACACAAGTTCCAAAAGAAAGATATGATATGAAATCATCATCACATATGATAGATTCCTTAATTTGTTGACTACAAACTTCAGAATGCAAAGAATCATCTTTATTATTTAGACCATTTTAATCTAGATGACATTCTGTACCTATGGATTTGAGAGATTTAGCCTCTGCACTAAAGAAAGAGTGTGGTGAAACCTTGTCATCTGAATTTACAGATTCTTTGACATTGCTTTGCTCTTCCTTGTCATTTTCAACATGGGGCCAACAAAATCCTGTCATTTTTAAAGCATCATCTTCAACCAACAAGGATTCCTTAAAATCTCCATCATTAAAAACCACCAGATTCTAAAAGAAAGAAACATTGGGAGTAGATTGGGCTTCTTTTGGAATGTGCTTCTTCTTTGTGGCTTTTTCATCAACATAGTGTTGCTGCTCGCAAAGGTATTCTTTCATTGATGGAGCCTTCTTAGATTTCCAAACACTAAGAATCAAACTATCATCTAACCTAATTGCTTCCTTTTGCACATCTACTAAATTTCTTACTCCAAGGCATTGTAACCAAAACTTAACTTCAACATTCATAGAAGCAATAAAGAAGCATACCTGATTGCTTTCATTTGGTTGGTGGGCTAAGGGAATTTTACCAATAGTTTGATTAAATATATCAATGAACTCCCTTGTAGATTCATCTTCTTTCATCTGAATTTGAAAAAGATTCACCAATAATTAATGGGAATTAATTGTGGGCTGAAATCTCTCAAGGAATATTTCCTCAAGATCATCCCAAGTTGTTATACATCCATCTTGCAAATGCTGAAACCATTCTGCTGCTTTTCCCATGAGGTTTTGAACAAACAATCTGACAAACACATCTTCTTGCTATATGCCAAGAATCCCACATGCAACAGTAACTACCTTAATATGATCAACTGCATCTTGTGTTTTGTCTCCATGAAACTTGGGAAGGTATTCCCATGACCTTTTAAGTAAGGTTGAATAATGGGCTAGGGAAAATGGTCCAATCTAAGCCCCCCATGGTTGTGTTGCAACTATTGCCATAACACAAACTGAAACTCCACAATCAAAGATTCAGTAGGTTCAAAATGTAGAGTCGCCAATCTCCTGCACATGGAGATAATCACAAAACTAAGGAAGCAATCATTAGGCACTTAAATATTCACTTCGTTCCCCAACAGAGTCACTAAAAATCTATTAGTGAACAAATTGTCCTTTGAGAAAATGTGTGCAAATCTAACCCTGAATGCCCAAGTGAAAGAACAAACCTACACTAACACTTGGATAGGTTATCATGGGATTGATAACCTTCCTCTAAATTTTATCAAGTACAATGCCTTGTATGAAGTATTTAATGAATTAAATGTGAATGCTTTTACTAGAAAGCATAAAGGATATCAAACATCTACCCTTAAATACAGTGTAGATGAGGGAATGGTAAATGACACAAAGTCTATTCACCCTGACATGCTACAAAAGATGGAATCAAGAAATACATTATCCATCTTCTTGATAAAGTGAAAAAATGAAAATTTGGAGATATAACAACATATTTTAGAGAAAACTATAGTGACACCAAGATCACGATCAGTGGAAAGTAGATTTCTCAAACTCAAAGTTTTGACAAACAATTAACTTTCAAGTCTCCCTCCTCTAAAAAAAAAATAAAGATGCATTTGCTATTACAATCATCATTAATAGAATCTAAAGTTTTTCTTTGCATTTTAAAATAAAACACAACTCTCTTACTCTTGACATATAGTTCAGAAAGAAAGAAAAACCCGACTCTGCTCCTCATGACCCTCACAAGAAAATGGGCTAATGCTGGAAGTAATCTGGGAAAGTTTCCCTCTTGGCTGTAGCACTAAGTCTGCAGTCCCCGAGAGAAAAGATGTGGAACCCTCTTTTACATTTTCTGGAACCTATTTATATTTTCTCTTTTGTCAGTCTCAATTCCCTTTCCTATAACTAATTCTTGGAAATCAATATTATTCAAAATCATTTCTGTGGAGACTTTTCAATTTCCCTCTACCATTGGTTTTCCTTGGTAAACTTTATTTAAAATTTGTGTTTTCCCTCACCATTTCGATAACTCTTCAAATTTTATTCTCGTAAGATTAACTCATCTTTAGTTATCAAAATTGATTCTTGAAATTGCCCGATTTTACTATCAGATTACCATTGGCCTTTTCTATCTTCACATGGCACTTAAATAATATTACTCACTAGAGATAATATAATGTTTATTAAAACATTATAGTATTATCTGCTTCCTCCCAAGTTCTTTTCCACGAACACCCGTCATTATGTATCATTGGGTAACTTTTGAGTGGGGATTATTAAATCATGTGAGTTGTTGGACTGGAAGCGTTTGCTCACAACATATCATCAAATCACACCAATTATACACACTAAGCATACTCAAACTCCTCTTCAATATAAATGAACAATTACTACCTCCATCTTTTTTATTACACAGACCCAATCTTTTGTAGTATTGAGTATCTTCATGGCTTGGGCTCACAGTTTATCACATCATTAATATGCTTTGTTGATGTCGGCCTTCCATATCTATGAGGAATATATTGAATTAAAACTCGACTTCTTTTTCTTAAGATGCTTTTGCTGTCAAACAAGATTTCTAAATATATCTCAGCATGTTATAAATTCGAGCACTGCATTAGGTTGTTTGCTATCAAATTTTGTTTTATCTCCTGCCCAAGATGATCAGTTTTGGAAGACTGATCCAATTAGATTGATCAACATCGATAGATTCTATGTTATATAAAGCTATTTTTTAGGGCTCAATCAAACCATTTCACCATCCTCTTTCTCTTGGTGCATCCATAGTGTTTCATTACTCTACCTTCACATCACCATTTCTGCCCACAAAAACCCAATCCAAATGGTGGTGATTTACATTATAATTGTACTATCTGAGGGAAGCACATAGTTTCATTGGGTGCCCACATGCATTCTTCATTATCATTTTTGACTAAAAGACCACCTTCATTGAATATTACATTCAATGACTCAAGCTAGAACTTGATGATAATATGTAAGTACAATTACACAGGTTTGACTAGCAGTATATATAGATGTATCAACCTGATATGAATGTCACCTTCAATGTTACTAATGAAATGAAGGTGTTGTGCTTAGAGTTTGATAGTTTTTTGAGGGATTTAGGATAATGACATTGATCCTTCCTTGTAATTCTTTTGGGTGGAACTTCATTTGTGCAGACTGCCAATGTTGTTGATGTTGTCTCCGTGACTAACTCATCAAGAACCGATATTTGACTCTAATTTAATTACAAAGGGGGCCACATAGAGTTCATTTAAAACTCTCATAAAACACATTCTATTGAACCATTCAAAGGTTTCTACCTCAAGTCCACAATTTGATTGGAATGATGATTTAGTTCTTTCCATTTGAGACAGAAAATTAGGTCCTTTCATTCCAAACTATGCTATATAAAATGAACTACATTACTATTGCTTTCAATTTTGGATGTTACAAGCTCTAAATCTCTTCTAGAATTACTAATTGAATTTTAGATCTCTGGCTGCCTCATAATTATCCAGATCCATTTATGACTTAAATGCTGAGTCATATAATCGCAGATCTACATATGAATCAATGATTGATATCACTTTTTGTTATTACTACATTAGGCTCAAACGAATCAGTCCCACCTATTCCATGCAGTGTGCTATCATTATGACACCAAGATAAACAATTGAGCAAATCTTGTTACTGACATAATGACAACCACATATTTTAAGGAGATTTGCGATGTTTTTTTATTTCAAGTGTCTTAAAAATGGTTGGACCCCATCGATAGGTGTCACACTATCATTATGTCACCTTACTTAAAAATTGCATAACTATACAAGGTGACATAGCGATAACCATAGATTTTTAAAAGATCTAACAGTTGAGAAGATGTGCCTAACTACCACTTCTTCTGTGGTCCCACATGATAGATGTCACTTCACCATTATGTCTCTTTTGTTAAAACCATATCATCCTTCCATAGTAACATAACAATAACCCTTGATCTTGAGGAAGATCCAAGGTCATCATAGCAACTCACAATTTGGGTTAAGAAGGTAATTTATGTGGGACAAGAAGAAACCATGATCAAACCTCAAGTTAAAACAAAGTCATTGTGAAGAACCTCCTTATAGCAATATCGTGAGAATGCTCGAAATAACAGAATACAAAGTGATAGCAGAACTCAGAATGAATCTACTGATCGCAGGCCACTTCGAGGGGGTAACCTCCTTTGAGCAAGCTCAATACAATAAATTCGTCCGTGCCCATTAAGGGCCTCAACCCATTCTTATATACTGGGTACGATCTAGAAAAGTAATACTACCTATGCATGTGGGATAATAAAATATACTCACGGGATGACTTACAAAGCATATGCGTCCAACAACACTACTCTAACAAAATAAACAGAAGGAACACACAGGTTCCTAACATCCCCTCTCCCTTAGAAAAAAGCTTTGTCCTCAAAGCTTAAGGTGTGGAAATTGTTGTTGAATCTGAAGAAGGGGTTCCCAGGTAGCATCCTCTGGTTGCATGCCATGCCACTGAATCAAGACCTCAGAGATGGAGTGAGAGCGAAGCTGGCGAGTGCGCTGGTCAATGACTGCCACTGGCTCCAGGATAATGGATCCTTCCGTATCCATTTCAGGGAGAGTAGTTTGTGCTCTGACAGTGGTACCCAGAACTTTCTTTAGACAAGAAACATGAAAGACTGGATGAATGCGAAAAGAAGGAGGAAGTTCCAGTTTATAAGCAACTGAACCAATCTTCTGTAGAACCTTATAAGGCCCATAAAATTTTGGGGCCAGCTTATGACGCCCTTTCAGCTTTAGGGAGGATTGTTTGTATGGCTGTAGACGAAGAAAAACCATATCCCCAACTTGAAATGAGCGCTCAGAACGGTGTTGATCTGCTTGCTGTTTCATCCGATTACGGGCCATGTGAAGATTATCCTGTAAGGTACGAAGAATCTGATCCCTGCTGCGGAGAACTATGTCAACTGCCTGGACTGGTGAGCTGTTGGGAGTGTAGGGAAGGAGCACTGGAGGTGCCTGACCATAGACTGCTTCATATGGAGTCATTTTAGAGGCAGTGTGGTAAGAGGTATTGTACCACCATTCAGCTAAAGGGAGCCACTTGGCCCACTGATGTTGCTGTTCGAAAGTGAAGCAACGAAGATAAGTTTCCAAGCATTTATTGACAATTTCAGTTTGACCATCAGTTTGTGGGTGATAGCCCGAACTCATCTTCAGTTTGGTCCCAGTTTTCTGAAACAGTTCAGTCCAAAAATGACTGGTAAAAGTTGCATCACGATCAGAGACAATGGAAGAAGGGAGTCCATGAAGACGAAATATCTGGTCCATGAAGATTTGTGCAACAGAGGAGGCAGTATAGGGGTGGCTGAGGGCACAAAAATGACTATATTTCGAGAGACGATCAACCACAACCAAGATCACTGTCGTGCCACCGGATTTAGGAAGCCCTTCAATGAAATCCATAGAAATATCAGTCCAAATCCGTGTAGGGATGGGCAATGGTTCGAGCAAGCCAGGAAGGAGGGTCATTTCACCCTTGTGGCGTTGGCAAGTATCACATTCAGCCACCATCTGTTGAATCGTCTGTTTCATCCCTTTCCAAAAGAAGTTTCTCCTTGCTCGCTCATAAGTTTTGAGGAAGCCTGAGTGCCCTGCTGAAGGAGAAGCATGGAGTTCATAAAAAATAGCCTGATGTAGAGCTGGGTTCTGAGGAAGCACTAGCCGACCCTTGTAGCGAAGAGAAGCACCATCCCAAGAGTAATGTGGTATAGCAGAAGGATTATTGGCTAGCTGGTGAATGATTTGAGATAAAGAAGAGTCACTGTCATAGCCCTGCTGAACAGACGCTAACCAATTGGGAATGGGCATAGAAATAGCGGAAAGGGAAGCTTGATTATCAAATGTGCGAGAAAGAGCATCTGCCACAATATTCTCCTTACCCTTCTTGTAGGTGATCTCATAATCATACCCCATGAGTTTGCTGACCCATTTCTGTTGTGTAGGAGAGGATACCCGTTGTTCCAGGAAGTATTTCAGACTTTGGTGATCGGTTCTGATGCAAAAATGACTCCCTAAGAGGTATGGCCGCCACTTCTGTACAGCATGCAAAATAGCCATCATTTCTTTTTCATAAGTAGAGAGGGCTAGATTCTTATCAGAGAGGGCTTTGCTAGTGAACGCAATAGGATGGTCATCTTGTAGGAGAACAGCACCCAATCCATTGCCGCAAGCATCACTCTCAATAGTGAAGGGTTTGGAAAAATCTGGCATCGCGAGAACAGGTGTACTGCACATAGCCTGTTTCAGTTGTTCAAATGCAGTCTCAGCAACAGGGGTCCAGGAGAAGGCATCCTTTTTTAATAGAGCTGTCAATGGTGCTGCAATTTTCCCGTAATCTTTGACAAACTTGCGATAGTAGCCAGTCAACCCCAAAAAACCCCGAAGGCTCTTGAGAGTTTTAGGATGCGGCCAAGTTTTCATGGCATCTATTTTTGTAGGATCCACCCGCACTCCATGGTGTGCAACAATATGCCCGAGATACTCCACTTCCTCCTGGCCAAACACACATTTAGATAGTTTTGCACAGAGTTGATGATCAGAGAGAAGTTGCAAGACAAGCTCCAGATGATGGAGATGCTCAGCCCAAGTTTTGCTATATATGAGGATATCATCAAAGAAGACCAGAATGAATTTCCGGAGGTATGGTCGAAATATGTTATTCATCACTGCCTGAAATGTGGAAGGAGCATTCGTGAGGCCAAAGGGCATGACTAAAAATTCATAGTGACCATCATGTGTGCGGAAGGCAGTTTTAGGTATATCCTCCTCATTAACCCGAATTTGATGATACCCAGAACGAAGATCTAACTTGGAGAAAAAATGAGCCCCATGAAGTTCATCAAGAAGTTCATCAACAACTGGAATGGGAAACTTGTCCTTTATAGTGAGATGATTAAGTGCTCGGAAATCAATGCAGAGTCGCCATGACCCATCTTTTTTGCGAACAAGCAGAACTGGAGAAGAAAAGGAACTGGTACTAGGGCGAATAATACCTTGCTTCAGTAAGTCACGGACAAGTATCTCGATTTCGGTCTTCTGATGAAATGGGTAGCGGTAGGGCCTGATGTTGGGTGGAACATTGCCAGGAAGGAGCTGAATACGGTGGTCCTCTGGACAAGAAGGAGGTAATCCGACAGGTTCAGCAAATATACCAGAATACTTGTCCAAAATGTGTTGGAGATCGGCAGGAGTGCTAGAGACTGCTGATGGCTGCATCTGAATGGAATGGAGCTGAGCGATGACACCATGTGAATTCTTCTTAAGAAGTTTTTCCATACGGTGTGAACTGATGATGCTGAGAGACCCTGGTTGTAAGCCTTTCAAAGTGTGTTGGTGCCCCTCGGCTGAAAACTGCATCCAAAGTTCAGCAAAATCCCAGAGAATGGGGCCAAGAGTGCGTAACCATTGGGCACCCAAAACCACATCACAGCCACCTAAGGGTAAGGCAAACATGTCAGAGCGCATGTTATAATCTCCAATAGAGAGACGCACATTGCGACATTTCCCTTTACAAGGTAAAGTGCCCCCATTGGCAATCATGACTTCAAAGCTAGAGCAGGGATGGATAAAGCAATCAGCCTGTTTGGCTATTCGTGGATCAATGAAGTTATGAGTGCTACCAGAATCAATGAGTATAGTAAGAGGGATCTTCTTGAAGAAACCCTGGACCCGCATGGTTTGTGGAGTAGTGACTCCTGCCAAAGCATGGACAGATATCTCTGGTGGAGCGTCTGGTGAAGGAGGTTCAGGCTGGTGAGGCTCAACCTCATCATCCACTGTTTCCTGAGCATCTACATATTCTTCCAGTTTCGGTGGAGAATCCACATCCAAGAGATAGAGCTTTTGCTGAACACATCTATGGCCCCGAGACCATTTCTCATCACAATTATAACAAAGCCCTTTGTCTCGCCTGACTCGCATCTCTATTTCAGACAAGTGCTTGATCGGAGTAGTTCTGGGAGCTGGTATGACGGGAGGGTTGTGAGAACCTGTATTTCTGAATGGAACAAAATTAGATCTGGAGCGTTGTAGAGCACTAATCTTGTCTTCCGCTAACTTAGCCAACCCAAGGGCTTCCATCATTGTAGTAGGTCGAAAAATTTTGACTTCTGAGCGAAGTGCATCCTTCAGACCACTGACAAAACAACTACGGAAGAATTCATCAGACAAGCCCTCTGTGTAATTAGCTAATTTTTCAAACTCTGTCTGGTATTCTCTTACAGTGCCTGTTTGACGCAGTTTAGTGAGTGCTCCTGTGAAATCATCAAAGGAACTAGGGCCAAAGCGCTCCAAAATGAGGGTGCACAATTCGCTCCACGTTGGGCCTACATTAGCCTTGATGTACCAACGGAACCATTGAAGAGCTTCATGTTCCAAATGAAAAGATGCAAGGGAGACTTTGTGGTTATCCAAAGTATTATGCAAGCTGAAATACTGCTCTGCCCTATAGATCCATCCAGTCGGATCAGAACCATCGAAGCGTGGAAAATCAAGCTTTGGTCCACGGAAATTGC
Source organism: Cupressus sempervirens (assembly GCA_028749045.1). Classification (NCBI taxonomy): domain Eukaryota; kingdom Viridiplantae; phylum Streptophyta; class Pinopsida; order Cupressales; family Cupressaceae; genus Cupressus; species Cupressus sempervirens. The sequence continues at coordinate 293,753,723 of CM053784.1, forward strand.
CAGAAGAGGACCCAGTATCTCCTGAATGGTTTTGGCTCATGGCTGACTGTTGAAAGTTAAGACCCAGAACTTTGTCATCCAGATCTTGAAGTTTGGTTTTGAGGGATGCAATTTCCTCTTCCATGAGTTTTGCTCCTGTACGCGTAACAACCATAAAACAAGGTTTTTTTTTTTTTTTTTTTTTTTTTTTTTTTTTTTTTTTTTTTTTTTAAACAGTCGACTTAGAAAAATTCACTCACAGTCAGAACAATTGAAAAGAGTTATTGCAATAACAAGAGATATTAGAAGTGAGAGGAACCTGAAGGCCACGACAGAAAAAAAATTTCATGTAATTTCCACCCAGCGAGCCCAAGAGAGTGCTCTGATACCAGATGTGAAGAACCTCCTTATAGCAATATCGTGAGAATGCTCGAAATAACAGAATACAAAGTGATAGCAGAACTTAGAATGAATCTACTGATCGCAGACCACTTCGAGGGGGTAACCTCCTTTGAGCAAGCTCAATACAATAAATTCGTCCGTGCCCATTAAGGGCCTCAACCCATTCTTATATACTGGGTACGATCTAGAAAAGTAATACTACCTATGCATGTGGGATAATAAAATATACTCACGGGACGACTTACAAAGCATATGCGTCCAACAACACTACTCTAACAAAATAAACAGAAGGAACACATAGGTTCCTAACAGTCATGAGCTAGGCTAAAAACATAATATCATGAAACAATTATAAGAGTACCAAAGAAAACCCTTATAGAATTAAAGTTTAGAAAACTACTAGGATTTTTCAAAGATTTTTAACATTAATATTCAAGGTTCAATTCAAATTTCTCACTATGGCAAAGGATACGACTATTCAATTTTTTCACAAACATTGTGGAAAATTGTGAGATAATGGGGAATAAAAGCTAGGGTTTTTCCTAGGGTAAAAAGTACATAAACAATGGAAACCCTAATTCCTAAGATAGTTAAAAATATATTTTACAACAAATCTTTAGGATTTTTAAAAAGGTGAAAAAACAAGCCAACAATGTCTTTGTCTAGGGATGATGAATAATCCATATTCATACAAGGGCTTGAAATCTTTGGCCGAAGCATACCATATATGTGATAATTTTGAAAAAAAATTCAGAGATCAATGAACACTCTCAGGAAAATAAATACAAATATATACAAGAAATACATATATACAAAGATTTACAAAATATGTAGACCTAAACTACTATTCATGGAAAGAAAAGTATGTTTAGTAGAAGTAATTCTTCAAGAATTGTCCATGAACTAGGAAGTCAAGAATATTTCCCAATAATTATTTCAAAATATATGAATCTTCACCCCATGTAGATTCCATCAAGTATGGACCAAGCTAAATTGGATCAAACTTTCCATGCTTGCCTTTGTCTTCAATCCTTGCATTCCACATCAGGATGAAATCTTTAGGTTCAAATTTTGTAGCCATTTCCTTCTTATCGTATAGACATTTTGTCTTCAATTGCAACTTAGTATTTCTAGCAGAGGCTTCCTTCCTAACTTCAGTCAATCCTACCAATTCATCCATCCTTTCTTGCATGTCATGTATTATATCCTCATCATACTATAGACACCTAAAATTATCCAATTGAGCACAAATACACTTATATTGACCAATTAAATAGATATCTATTATTTATTTAATTTTATCCTTATCCTACCTTTAATTAAATAATTTTATATTTATTTAATTACATTCATCTTTATCTTGTATTCTTGATTTAAATAAATTTACATTTATTTAATCCTAGCCGATTTCCCATCATTCCTCTTGCAACTTAATCCTTCACTTTAATTAAGTAAATGATTTAGTTTACTTAAATAATTTCCTTTTATTCCACTTGGAATTAAATATTCTATTTCTATTTGAGCACATAGCTTCTAACTTTAACCTTTACCTAACCTCACTTTCCTAACCTAACCTATCCTTCTAACCTAGGTCAATCCACTTACCAATTAATTAATCCTAGTTTCCCATCTAATCATATCCTTAACAATTTGCACAATCCTAATCAAAGGATTAGAAAAACCTAGTCACATCTGACATGTGACTCTTACACACTTACACATTTTTCCCCTTTCACATGTGAACCAAAGGTGACTCACACATGTGTGAGAAACCTTGAACCTCCAATCCTCTTACACGTCATTGACCCATCACATCAAAGGTTTCTCACATGAATGTGTGATAATCTTTCCCCCTTTGAATGGTCAAAACCCTAATCCACTTGCCCTCCACCTCATGCACAACTCATTTATCTTGAGGAATCCTATGCCTTCATCTCATTTTGAATCTCAACTGTCCATTTCTTCTTATTTCCTATAAATGGAGAACCCTCTCCTCATTTCCATAAGCAAGATTCAATGAATTATTATGCTATAGGATTTGTGAGCAACAACATACCGTTAACAACAACAACAACATAAAAAATTCTTCATTTTTGGGACATTTTCATGTGTTACATTGAGTATATTAATTTAGCTTCTTATTTTTGTTTCAATACATTTGCATGCTTTCTCCATGTCTTTCATGTTTGAGGATATGTAGGGATAAACCTAGTTTCTTTTGTTTATTTCCTTTGTTACATTTTTGACACGCTTGGTGGTATAGACAAACTGTCATCTCCACTTCTAAACTACCATCTCCACTTCTAAACTATCATCTCTACTTCTAATTTGTCATCTCCACTTCTAATCTGTCATCTTCACTTCTAATCTATCATCTCCACTTCTAAATCTATCATCTTTGCATCTAAATTATCATCTATGCCAAGTAGTCATCTATGCCAAACCATCATTTGAGATAAACTATCATTTATGCAGATTGGCGTCTTCACATATTGGCATCTACGTATTTTGTCATCTGCAACCTATTTTTGTTATGATCTAATACCATTTTAAGTCTTCATAGGTCATTCCAACATCAAGTATATATATAAAATATAACATTTAAGTATAAGTGGCATACTCATTCCTTCTTATACTTTAAGTTATATTTTATATACATGTACATTCTAGGATGTTTGAGAGTTGTTTCATTTTCATAGGAGTTCAAATGAAGATTCTAGCTTTTGAGAGTTTTTAGAAAATTTTAGACTTAGTCAATCAACACATTGTGTCAAATATCATTCTAGTAGACTATTGATTGTAACTTCTCTTTCTCATAGTAAAACTTTCATTTTGGAGTTTTGGGTGATTCTAATCAAGTTGTTTGTGTGCAACATTGTAGATTGGATCATTCTAGAAACAACTAACCATGTGTCTTGTATGTTTTCCTTAAAGTTTTATTATTCTTGATAATAAACTTGAATGCTTAAACACTTGTCTTGGAATTTATGTTGCATTTAATTTGATAAATCCAACATGCTCTTGAATGTCTTGACGGTAAAAAAATCCAAATTTAATCTTGAATGCCTTAAGGAAATTCACAAACATTTTTTGGAATGAATTCTTAGAAGTCAAATACACTCTTGAATGCATAAAGGTCAAATAACAATGCTATGAATACACATTTATACTTGGTGCTTAAAATGAATACAGTTAATCTTGAATGACTTAAAGGAACTTGTTCTTATCCCTATCCAATTTATTATGTTGACCAACAATCAATTTCTTATGTTGATGACAATATTGAGTTGGAAATAACTTTGAATGCTTGAACATGAGTGTCTTCAAGAGTAGATAGAAAACCTAAAGCTTCAATCAGAAAAGAACAAGTGTCTTTTAAACCTTGGGGCCACTTACTTATTCTCTCCTCGCACGCCTTTGGGTGATCTTGAATGCACAATAAATAAGTGGTCTTGTTTTCTTTTTCAAGGAGGCTTGCTTGGGGATTTCATCACCTCAAGGGGTGACATCAACTCCCATGTTCTGATGGAGTATAAATAGTAGGAGGTGATCTCTCTTGAAATTAGAATCTTGTCACTCTTGGCTAAGACCCAAAGAACTTTATAACTTTGGGAAGTGAAGGTGGAGATTTGCATTACTATCCTCTCCTAACTGTGTGGTATTATTCTCCCTCATCTATAGATTTGGGACTCACATACCTTGCATATATCGAGGACATACCCTAGTTGATCTTGTATAATCCCAGTTGAAACTTTATAGGATTATTGGTGTGTTTGGCATGCTTGAGTGTTTAGAACCATCCCCATTTTTAGCCAAAAGGGAACACACCATCCAAATTGAACTTTAGAAACTTGTCTTGTATATATTTCATTGTTTGATCTTGCATTCCAAATTTGAAAATTCAAAAATATTGTAAAATTTAAAAAATCGAAAAACAACATAAAAATTTCAAAACTTGGAAACATTGAAAATATTAAAAACTAAAAACCATCATAAAATTTCAAAATCCCCTCAAAAAAAGACAAAAAACATTTTAGAAACAACAAAACAATTCTTTTTTTAAGTCTACTTAGTCAAGTTGTCCACATCAATTCTACATCACTTCTTTTATCTACCCATTTCATCATCATCATGCATCTCTTGTCTTAATCATCTTCCTAATCATTCAATCAAATTCCTAATATTCATTCTATCCATTTTTCATTATCCACATCAAGATCTAATTTCCTTATCCAATCTCATAATTCATCCTTAATCCAATCCTTCAAATCATCATCATTCTAATCCAATCTCTTGTCAAATTTATTTCTTTCTAAATAATTCCTAAATATTCATCCAAAATCTATCTTTCAAAACTCATCTATTTAAATCCTATTCTCATTCAAGTTTTTGTAAAATCTTCTACTTTGGACATAGGAACACCATCATAATCCTTGGACTTTATTCCTAGTTATCTTGAATGACCATATTCAATATTGACTCAAATAAAAATCATTAATCATCTTTCTCCTTCATCAAGTTTCAATCCAATCTTTAGGTAGAAAGATCTTTCCAAACTATGATATTAGACCTTCATATTTAAGAAAACTTATCATAGCTTTACTCTCTCACTTGGGATCATTTGTCCATATCCAAGTGGAAGAAGATATCATCATCTAAATCCAACACCCAATTTTTTTGCCATATCATAAGGTCTTTATCTACATCAAGGTTATCTCAAACCTTCATCCAAATAAAATCAACACAAAGTCCAAAATTGCTCCTAGTCCTGAGGTCATATTTCATCCATCATAAAATATTTCATTACTCCTCATCTAAGCTCCATGGATAAGGATTGGCTTAACCAAATGGTTGAATATCTTCAAAGTTAATATGGAGTTATACCTCCCATTCAACCCATGCACCAAATCAATCCTCAAAATTGTATGTCCAATCCTAATCCATATCAATTTTTTTATTCTTCATCTACCTTTGATGATGGAAATCCACCTCATTATCATTCATCCATATATGATTCCAATCATAGCCCACATAATTCCCCAAATATAAATGTCATTGCCAAAGAAATTGAAAAGCTCAAGAATTACAGCCTTAGCCTACAAAATGGGGTTTAAAATAAAAAATCTACCTTCCAAAGCATATGTCATTTTCTACCATGTTTCCAAGTCCATAATCCTCATGTCCCATCCAACCAAAATCCTACATGTAATTCCCCAAACTTTGAGCTTAATGTCCAAAACCATCATCTTGATCCCCTACCCAACTCTCAATAGCCACACAATCCTAATCCCCAAAAAACAACATCATCTCCACATTGTAATAAGCATGCCTTCGTCCCACAATCATTGCTAGAAAGCTTGTCTAAATACAAAATTAAAAATTTAGTGATCCAATTACCTAAATTCATACACCCAATGCCATGTCTAGAACTTTTTCCAAAGCATGCCATTATGGATTCCTCCTCTCCTTTGGATCGAAGCAATTACCCATCCCATAATTCCCTTATCCCTCAAAATCCATTTATCCCTCTTGATCCATCTCATGATCCCCTTCCTAATCAAGATCAAGACATTACACCCATTACTGATTCCCCTCCACCTCAAGAGTTAACATCAATTGATCCCCCACTTTATGAATATGTTCCTTCCAGTTCATCGACTAATACTTCTCCATGTCAAGATCAAATCACTCCATCCCATGGTTCTATGCCCTCCACTCAATTATATGATTATATTCCATCTCATGATCCAATCATTCTACTACATAATGCTCTTATAAGTCAAGATCAAAGTACCTCTTCATTTTTATTTCATAATCCCAATCCATCTCATGATCCTATTATCCCTCATGATTCCTTTCATGATACCAATCCTCCACGAGATTTTTCCACACCTATCTAATTCACTCATGAACCCCATATACATGGACTAACATCTTGTATTAAAAATAATATGTATCCTATTGAAGAAAGAATGTCTCAAGATGTTGTTACATATTTTTTTGGATACAATTGATTAATTATGTATTGTCTTTGATATTACACAAATTTCATATCATTATTAGTCAGTATATGTCGAGCTTACTTGGGTAGTGAAGATAGTTTTCAGTGTCTACCAAGCATTCCTGTGGTTGCCTAGTTCAGAAGGTAGTGTCTACTAAGCTCACTCAGATGTCAAAGGAAAATCTATACAAGATGAGTGTTAACCAAGCTCACTTAGTCAATGAAGAAAAGTTGGATGGAACTAGTGTTAACCAAGCTCACTTGGTTGCGAAAGGATCTTTGTGAGTATGCAGTGTTAATCGAGCTTCTATTGGTTAATACAAGAAATCATTTATGAGTTAGTGTCTACTAAGCTAGGTTGGCTAACAAAGGATTTTTTTATTTTGGCATATTAAGCTTAATTTATTTATCTATTGATTCTAGCCGACTAAGGTGATGAATATCAGTTATTCTAAGTTGCATGTGAGCCAACTTGACAATATGAAAGATATAAGTATAAGGTCAAGTTGTCGATTCAAAAGTAAGTGTGGAGATGTGATGAATGTATTAGAGATTTAATGATGAAGCAAGGAAGAAAATTTGAAGGATAAGCAAAATATCCTTGTGGAGTAAAAAAGCTACATTCAATTAGAAAGGATCTAGTACAAGCCAAAATAGAGATCTATAATAAAAAAATCAATTGCATTCAAATTAGGTCATCTCATTATTACCCTCTAACCATTTTAGCATTGATCTAAATCTCTTAATAGGGTTGGCTTAACAAATATTTGTAAATCCTCTAACAAGGTTGCAGTTCTACTGAATTTTCCTAAGACCTCTAACAAGGCCACTCCTAATAGGGTGATTAAATCCTCTAACAAGGTCACACATAATAATGTTTTTTGTAACCTTTAACAAGGTTGGCTCCTAATAGGGCTCACCTTAAAAGAGTGAAAATAGTAACTAGTTGCAATTGGTGGTTTTTCCCAAATTGGGTTTCCATGTTAAATCCTGGTGTCAAATGTATTCATGTTATTTTCTTTTATATGTTTGCAACTAAGTTAAAGTAATGGTAGTCACAGATAACATTTAAAGATTTTCTTAATCAATACTTATTGAGTTATAAGATTTTATGTATGTTTACCGACGATCAACAATATTCAGTTTTCATATTGTATTTTTGTACTAACATCTAAGGGATTTGGATTTATTTTAGTAGTAACTTATTCACCCCTCCCCTCTTAGTTGCTCTTCTTATATTTCCAACAATTGACATTAGAGATTTTGGTGCTTGTAGAGAAGGTTTCAAGCACCTAAGCTAAAGATCAGGATGTCTTATATAAGAGAGATTCCAAAGTTGAAAAGAGACAATTTTGTAGCATGACAAGGACTTATGAGGTTACATTTGGCTACTATCAGTGATTTAGGGTGCAAATATCTTGATATTGAATGCAAGACTCCCACTGGAACATTATCTATTTAAGATATTGCTGAAAAGAAGAATCATTACATCATGATGATTGATATTGCATCTGCTCTTAGTTGTGCTGAATTTGATGAAGTTAAAGACTGTAAAACAACTCATGAGATGTGGACCAAACTAAAAGACATATATGAAGGATATGATAATGTAAGAAGAGCTAAGGCTGAAAATCTTAGAGGTCATTTTGATCAAATGAAAATGAGAGAAGATGAGAACATTGCAAAATATGTGGAAAGGATCAAAGCAAGTGTAAATGTAATCAAAGCATCTATAGGAGACATTAAAGAGAAAATAGTTGTAAGAAAGATACTTAGAACTCTTCTTCCTATTTATGCAATTAGAGTATCTTCTATTCAAGAGATGAGATGTGATCCAAATAATAAAATATCTTTGGATGCTCTAGTTGGAAGATTGACAACTTTTGAGTTAGATAACTTTGATAACTATGTTCCTAGTTCAAAGGTTATTGAGTTTGCTTTTAAAGATAAAGTTTCACTCAAAGAATAGGGTAAGAAATCAAAGTCTAGACAATCAAGAAGTGAAGAAGAAGAAATAGAAGAAAGTTCAGAGAGTGATCTTGAAGTTGTTGAAGCCCTACTTGCAAGAAAGTATTTGAAAGGCAGAGGAAAGCACAAAGGTAAAGTTCCTCTGATATGCTTTTCTTATGAAGAAGTTGGTCACATTGCTGCAAGGTGTCCAAACAAAGAAATCAAAGATGAAAAGAAAAGAAAAAAGCACAAAGGAAAGAAGGATTCTAAGAACTACAAGAACTACAAGAACAAAGGTAAGAAATCTTGTTTTATATTTAAAGATTCTGATAATAGTGAAGATGAAAAGGAATATATTGCTATAAAAGTTGAATATGATGATGATGAAGATAAGATGACACTTATCTCTAATGTGAGAAAAATTGATATATGGATTATTGATAGTGGCTGTTTACATCATATGATTGGAGATAAAACAAAATTTGAGCACATGGTATATGATGATGGAGGTAATGTGATATTTGGAAACAATAAGACTTGTAACATAAAAGGAAAAGGATGTATTTCATTGACTAAAAAAATTGTATGTGACAATGCTTATTGGGTTGAAGGACTAAAGCATAATCTACTAAGTGTGGCACAATTGAATAACATTGGATTCAAGGTAGAATTCATGAATGGACAAACCAAACTACTAGATGGAAAAGGAAATCTGGTTGGATCTAGCAAGCAAACAAAAGGTAATCTATTTTATCTTGATCTCAGTGATTGTTCATGTTTTATTGCTCAAGTAGAAGAAAGCTAGTTATGGAACAAAAGGTGTGTGATGTAACCTTTGATAATCTAGTTAAAATAAGCAAAAATAGAAGAGTAAGAGGTATTCCTAGCTTGAAGAAGCCTGATATGGGTTTATGCAAGAATTACCAAATTGGTAAGATGAAAAAAACTAGTTTCAAAAGAAAAAACTATCAGTCAAAAGAAGTCTTAGAGATTGTTCATATAGACTTATGTGGACCTATTGGAATAAAAAGTTATAGTGGAGAAATTTTTTTCATTCTTTTTGTTGATGAATATTCTAGAATGATGATTGTAATGATTTTAAAAGAAAAATTAGAAGCCTTTCAAAAGTTCAAATAGCATCTAGAAAAAGTAGAAAAAGAAACTAGAAAGAGGTTGAAATGTTGAAAATTAGATAGAGGTGGTGAATTCATCTCCAATGAATTCAATAATTTTTGCATTGAAAGAGGAATCAAAAGATAAGTATCAGTCCCTGGTACACCACAACGGAATGGTATAGTTGAAAGAAGAAATAGATCTACCATGGATTGTGCAAGAACTCTGATGATTGAAAAGAATGTTGCTCTTAAATACTGGAAGGAAGCTATCAACACTACAATTCATACCTTGAACAGAGTAGAATTGAAGAAAGATTCAAACAAAACTCCTTATCAACTATGGTATGGCTACAAACCTAATGCAAGTTACTTGAAAGAGTCTAGAAAAGGAAAATTTGATGTAAAAGGTGATGAAGGCATATTTCTAAGATATTCCTATAGAAGTAAAGCATACAAATGTTTGAATTTCTCTACTCAAAAAAAATAGAAAGTGCACATGTTAGAATTGATGAGTTTGTAGAAAAGAGTGAAGAAGAAAGCAACAAGGATCTAGAGGATTTGTTTACTATGAACCTGATACCCTACCAAATCTATCTAAAAGAAAGGAGACTTCATCTACTGAGTCCCCAAAATCTCCAACAATTACTAAATTTCAAATAGTGCAATCCAAGTCATAGTCTGAAGGACTCGAGTCATAGTCAAAGGCTATTGAGCTAGTTCAAACTAAATCTAATGGACCAAAGTCACAAACATTGGAACATGGACATGATACTGAAGTTCATGATGAAGATAGTGGAACTCATTCAAAACCCAAAGAGCCTGTGTTAGCAAGATATGTCAAAAGACATCATGCACCTGATCAAATCATTGGAGACAAATCTAATGGAACAATGGCAAGAAGAAAACTAAAAAGTACATGTTTACTTGTTGAATTTGAAAGTAGAAATGTTAAAGATGCTCTAGAAAATGAAAGTTAGATTGAAGCAAGGAATGAAGAGATAGACTCTTGTTCCTAGACCCAAAGATAAGATTGTAATTGGCACAAAGTGGGTATTTAGAAATAAGCTAACTAAAGATGGAAAAGTTTCTACAAATAAGGCAAGATTGGTATGTAAAGGTTATTCTCAAGAAGAAGGTATTTATTATGGTGAGACTTTTGCTCTTTTCACAAGATTAGAAGGTGTTAGAACTTTACTAGCATATGGAACACACCGAGGATTTAAAGTATATCAAATGGATGTTAAATTTGAATTCTTGATGAGGAAGTCTACATTGAAAAATCATAATATTTTGTAGATCCTAGCAAAAGAGACATGGTTTTCAAGTTACACAAAGCATTATATGGTCTCAAGCAAGCTCCTAGAGCTTGGTATGAAAGACTTCAAAATTACTTGGTATAGATTGGTTTTCAAAGAACAAATGATAATAGTAGTCTGTATATCAAAGAAGGACCAAACAAGAAGATTGTGTTGGCAGAAATATTTGTTGATGATACTCTATTCATAGGAAATGATGACTGGTGCAAAGCATTTTCAGAGGAAATGAGTAAAGAATTTGAGATGTCCATGTTTGGTGAGATAAAATTCTTTGTTGGGTTACAAATACAATGAAACAAAAATGGTATCTACATCACTCAATCGAAGTATGTTAAGGAGATACTAAAGAAATTTGGAATGGAAGATTCAAAACTAGTTGGAACTCCTATGTCTACTAGACATAAGCTTTCCAAGAATGATGATTCCAAAGAAGTAGATTAGAACATACAGATCAATGATTGGACATAAAAGGCCTAATATTACTCTAGTAGTTGTAATGGTGGCAAGATTCTCAACAAATCCTAGAGAATATCACATGATGGAAATCAAGAGAATCATGAGATATCTCAAAGGTATTGAAAACTATGGATTATGGTACAAACTTGGAGGCAATTTGGACTTGAAGGTATTCACTGATGCTGATTGGGTAGGAAGTCTTGATGATAGAAAAAACACTAGTGGTGAAGCATTCTTTCTTGGTAAGAGACTAGTGTCTTAGACAAGCAAGAAACAAAATTGCATCTCTCAATCCATAGCAAAGGCAAAATATGTTGTAGCAATAGTTAATTGTTCTAACATTGTCTAGTTCAAACAATTGTTGGAAGGAATGAAGATAGATATCAAGGATCTAGTAGTCATATATTGTGATAACACCAGTGCAATCAATATATCAAAGAATCCAGTGATGCATACCAAAACAAAGCGCATTGCTATAAAATATCACTTCTTAAGAGAATTGGTGCAGGATAAAGAAGTCAGATTGGAATACATAAATACAAGATAATATATTGTAGACATATTCACCAAGCCATTACCTAGGGATGCATTTCTAGATCTAAGAGGTAAGCTAGGGGTCATTTCCCTATCTGAAGTTCACTAAATGAAGTTTAGTGATGCATCAACAAGAGCTAGTTGAAGATCAATTGGTTGGTGCATAATTGACAAGGGCATATTGAAAATGAATCAATATTTAAGGTACATTGATATTAGAAGAGTTGTTTTCTTTGGCATGTGTTGTCAAAGAGGGAAGAAGTTTCCTATCATATCTCATAGAAATTCTTGTCATTCAAAAGGAGAAGTTTGTTGTAAGAGGGAGAAAGTTCTATGAATGAACTTGGTAAAAGTTGTTGCAAATAGAGGGAGAATCTAGTGAAAGGAAGAACTCATGCTAATAGAGGGAGTTCTCATGAATAAAACTAATGATATGTTCCCTACTTTATTCTTGTTCCAAAATTTCATTGTGTTATGACATGTTGTGTTGCCATCAATTCCAAAGAGGGAGATTGTTGGATATAATTTATTAATTGTGTATTGTCTTTGATGTTACAAATTTTTTATATCATTATCAATTAGTATATGCCAAGATTACTCAGGTAGTGAAGATAGTTTTCTATGTCTATTGAGTGTTCCAGTGGTTGGCTAGTTCAAAAGGAAGTATCTACCAAGTTCACTCGGGCGTTGAAGGAAAGTTTGCATAAGATGAGTGTTAACCAAGCTCACTTAGTTGCCAAAGGATCTTTGCAAGTATGCAGTGTTAGCCAAGCTTTTTTTGGTTAATAAAGGAAATCATTTCTGAGTTAGTGTCTACCAAGCTGGGTTGAGTAATGAAGGATTTTCTTATTTTAGCATATTAAGCTTAATTGATTTATCTATTGGTTCTAGCCAACTAAGGTGATGAATATTAGTTATTCTAAGTTGCATATGAGCTGACTTGACAATATGAAAGATATAAGTATAAGTTCAAATTGTGGATTCAAAAGTGAGTGTGGAGATGTGATGAATGTATTGGAGATTTAATGATGAAGAAAGGAAGAAATTTTGAAGGATAAGCAGAATATCCTTGTGGAGTAGAAAAGCTACATTTGATCAGGAAGGATCTAGTACAAGCCAAAATAGAGATTTGTAATAAAAAAATAATTTGTATTGAAATCAAGTCATGTCATTGTTACTCTCTAACCATTGTAGCAATGATCTAAATCTCTTAATAGATTTGGCTTACTAGCTATTTGTAAATCCTCTAATAGGGTGGTAGTTCTATTGAATTGTCTTAAGACCTCTAACAATGCCACTCCTAATAGGGTGATTAAATCTTCTAACAAGGTCACACTTAATAGTATGTTTTGTAATCTTTAATAGGGTTGGCTCCTAATAGGGCCCACTTTAGATGAGTGAAAACACTAACTAGTTGAAATTGGTGGTTTTTCTGAAATTGAGTTTCCACGTTAAATCCTGGTGTCAAATGTCTTCATGCTATTTTCTTTCATATGTTTGCAACTAAGTTAAAATAATGGTAATCACAGATAACATTTAAAGATTTTTTTAATCAGTACTTATTGAGTTACAACATTTTATGTATGTTTACCAACCATCAACAGTATTTAGTTTTCAGATTATATTTTTCTACTAACATGCAAGAGATTTGGGATATATTTTAGTAGTAACTGATTCACCTCTCCTCTTATATTTCCAACACCTTTAACTCCTTCCAAATCTAAAATTCCTCCATCCAAACCTAAATGTTCTCATCATCCATTTTCCAAATCCATATTAAGCCCTTATATATGTAATCCCATTCATTCCTCATGTCCATCCATTTTGGGTCCTTATGTCCCATATTAAAAACCTTCATTCCTTCCATCTATTTTGGGTCTATAAATACATCCATCCACCATATCTAACTTTCCACACTTTATCCCCTCACACTCCTAATAAAGATAAAAAAAAAGGCACACATCCTTTAATTCCTTCCAATGTTCAACATCCATAATGTCATCCATAAGCTCTCCATACCATTTGTTCGCATGCACCCATAAAATGGCCAATGGAAGATAATTGGATGCCAAAGATAAAGTGAATCAAGTTGAAAATCTGCAAAAATCCAAGGATCAACATGTCCCCTCTAAAAGACATGTTTAAGAAAAGAAAAATATGACCCAAAAGAGAGAAAAAATCAAAAGGCCACAAATACTAAAAATTAAAAAATAATGTGGATTCCAAAGCTACTTAATGAAGTCATGAATTTGAAAGAAAAATTCAAAATGACATCCAATTTTGCTAATCCAAAGGCTTCCTTCATCCATAAATCCTCAAGAATTCCATGTACCAACTTCATTTTGGGTCCTTAGTCCCAAAATTTACCATCCTAAACCCATCATCTCCTTCATCCATTTTGCATCCCTATATCCCAAAATTCAAATGTTCTCCTCCATATCCTCCAATTTTTTTCCCCTTTCTATCACCCTTTATGGTGTGTGTGTGTGTCAATGATGATCTTTCCACCTCCTTCATCCACTCATTCACAAGTATTCCAACCTAGAATCCATCAACCATGTCTTCCTCTCAACCATTCCCCCCCACCTAATCCAAGCTTTTTCATAAGTCGCTATCCTCCATTTCCCAACCCATTTCATCCTTCATTTCACTATCCTACCAACATCTATGAGAAAATAGTAAAAATTACTTCAAAATAAAAAAGAAAGAGAAATAAATATTAAGGCATACCATCCATCTATCTAGAGGCTTGAGCCCTCCCTTTTTTTTCCATATCATGTATCCAATGTCTTCCAATTCCACTTTTCCTCTTCCACTTGTACTCTACACTGGGGGAAAGCTCAATCCATATTGCATTGCTTGATATATCTTCCTTTCATCAATCCATATACACCTACCATATTCATTGTTCATTATCTACCCATAATTCTACATATTTCCATCCACTTTCACATCTTTGATCTTTACATCCTATCGATATCTTGCATCCCATAGTCCTTGTCATGTTCATTTTCTCCATCCTCAATCCATAATCCTACATAATTCTATCCTACTTTCATATGCCTTTGGTCTTGATTATCCCATGCATTTCCTCCATTTCACATTCCATATTTCATCCATATGCTTCATTTTATTATTCTTATCATATTCACTTCCTTCGCATCATATCCTTTTCCCATCCATCTTCCATTTTCACACCTATGCTTGTGATCAAAACTAGAGGCATAAAAATAAAAAAAAATAAAAAAATAAAAATCCATGCATGCTTTGGACAATACACAAGCCTTGATTTCCTCCATGTATCCCTACACCATATTTCCACTTCCATGCATATTTTCACACCATCTTTCCTTCCATTTTTTCCTATCCTTGGTATGGGGGATTTCAACTTCTTTGCAACATGGTCCTTTTCATCCATCTTACCATTCCCCATCATTTTGGGTCTATCATATTCTTCACCATTCCTTCCATCCATTTATCTTCAATCCATTGAATCTCATTTCTTCTCATCCATTTACCATACCTTGGTTCTCCCTTGTCATTGGTCCCAATCCATTATATCTATATCCTTTCATATCAAATTCCATACAAGCCTTCCAATCAATTCAGTCAAATTCATGTATCCTCTAATTCAATCAATTTTCCCTTCTTCTAATCCTTTCACATAAAATCATGTTCTTCTATTCCAATCAATTTTTATCCTATCAAAATAATTCTTCCAATCTCATTCAATTTCATTCTTCCGACTAAATTTTAATTCAATCTATTGATCAAAATTTCCATAACACACACACACACACACACACACACACACACACACAAACATACATACATACATACATATATACATATACATATACATATACATATACATATACATATACATATACATATACATATACATATATATAAATATATATATATACATATATATATATATATATATGTATGTATATATATATATATATGTATGTATATATATATATATACATACATACATACATACATACATACATACATATATATATATATATATATATATATCTATCTATATATATATACATATATATATATACATATATATACATATATGTATATATACATATATGTATATATATGTATATATGTATATATAGATATATAATGTCAAAAAAGTTAAAAAATAAACAAACCCAAATCAAGTGCAATCAATACTAATCCAATCAATCCAATCTAGCAATCTATAGTAGCACATTGATCTTTAATCAATTCATCAATTTTACCCAATCAATTGATAATCCATTGACCATATTTGAACGTCATCATGGGATGCTTCCTACCCAATCCTTGAGTGTGCATTGTTCTTATCATTAAATTTTTCATCCTCAATCAATCCATTAATTGGTTTTCAACTTAACTAGGGGAAAATTTTTGGTTTGCTTTTATTTTATTGCGCATGCCTGCTTGTTACTTACATATGTATTAGTATTTTTTTCATTTAGCATGGTCTTTACATCCTATTGTCCCAAGGAATCATGGCCTTCTATATCATGGTTTCATAAGGCATATAGCTATATTATACCCCTTTTTATCATGTACTTGACACATTGTCATCTTGGTTCCTCATATCTTGGTGCATAGTGTTCAATACAATATCAAACTTAGGTTGTTCACACTATTGTAGCATAAATTTATGAATCTTATCATTTCCCCCCTCCCATTCATACTCCTATCCATTTTGAGGGAATATCCATGTTCTCCTAACTTGCATGTTATCTCGAGGGGGCATACCCTTTCGCCCTTG
Organism: Cupressus sempervirens; assembly: GCA_028749045.1. NCBI lineage: Eukaryota > Viridiplantae > Streptophyta > Pinopsida > Cupressales > Cupressaceae > Cupressus > Cupressus sempervirens. Next base: position 293,770,259 of record CM053784.1, read on the forward strand.
TCATCCTTCCATGATTGGTGCATTATGCTACTAGTGTAGTCCTTCAATCCACTATATTTATATTTATTTAATTACATTCATCTTTATCCCCTACTTTTAATTTAAATAAATTTACATTTATTTAACCCTAGTGTATTTCCCACCATTCCTCTTACAACTTAATCCTTCACTTTAATTAAGTAAATGGCTTAATCTACTTAATTAATCCCCTTTTAATATCCTTAATCATTTGCACAATCTTAATCAAAGGATTAGCAAATTCTAGTCACATGGGACATGTGACTCTTACACACTTAACATATTTTCCCCCCTTCACATGTGAACCAAAGGTGGCTCACACATGTGTGAGAAACCTTGAGCCTGCAACCCTCTTACACATGTCATTGGCCCATCACATCAAAGGTTTTTCACATATGTTTGAGAATCTTTCCCATTTTGAATGGTCAAAAATCTAATCCACATGGAGTCCATTTGGCCTGCACCTCATGGACACCTCATTGGTCATGAGGAATCCTATCCCTTCATCTCATTTTGAATCTCAACCATCCATTTCATCTTATTTCCTATAATAGGAGAACCCTCTCCTCATTTCCATAAGAAATATTCAATCTATTGTTGTGTTGCAGGATTTGTGAGAAACCACATACCCTCAACAACAACATCATCAAAAATTCTTTATTTTGGGTAGGTTTTTATGTGTTGCATTGAGTATATTAAGTTAGCTTCTTATTTTTATTTCAATACATTTTCATGCTTTCTCCATGTCTTTCATATTTGAGGTTTTCATAGATATGTAGGAAAAGACTTAGTTGCTTTTGTTTATTTCCTTTGTTACATTTTATGCAATGCACATACATCTAGATGTAATTGTATAGGCCTATTAGATTATTTTGAGGCATTCTAGCATGGATTCGATATACTAAATCAAAAGGTGAAACACTTATTGGCTTTTTAATTGTCACTCTATCAACCCAAACTGCCAAGTGAAGCTTCAAATCCCATGCCTTTTATTATCATCTAGTTTCCTCTTAATAATATTCAACAAAATTTTATTTGAGGATTCATCCTACCAGTTCCCTTATGGATGATATGAAGATGGAATTAACCTTGTAATGCTATACTTGTCGCAAAATTTTATGAATTTTTTTGATCTGAAACACATAGAATTATCAATCACAATCCTTTTAGGTCACCCAAATCTGGCTATAAAATTATGTTATTTAACAAGAAATTATTTACCACTTTGCTAGTAACTTTCCTGGTAGGGATCAGCTCTAACCATTCAATAAAATAGTTTGTTTCTACTAGTATCCATGAGTATCCAGTGCCAAACTTAGTTGATATTTCACCTATGAAGTCCATTCCCCATTTTTGGAAAGGTGCTTGCACTTCCACTAACTTCAAATGGGTATTTCTAGAAAATGTTAACTTTCCAGCAAATCTTTGACAAGGATCACATTTTCTAACAAAAGCATGTGCATCTTTAAATAAGCTTGGCCACTAGAAGTCATATCTCATTACCTTGTGGGTAGTAGTCTTTACCATGTAATGACCTCCACACACTCCTAAATGCATTTTAGTGAGTATCCTTTCTAATTCCTTATAATCAATACATTTCAACAATATCCCTTCAAAATTTCTCCACCATAGAATTCCATTTACAATTCCCTGTAACTTCATAGACCTTCTATCATTATAATTTAAATGAGATGGAACTTCCATATGTTACAAATAGTATATAACATTTATGTGCTTATCACAACCATCCATATCACATATGTCTGATCTGTGGTCTTCATCTACAACATTTGTTTGGTTAGCATCCAAATTTGATTAAGCCATCAATTTTCGCTAACCCCTCACCTCTTACTAGTTTTTTCATTTAAATCTCAATACTAAACTTCTCAATTCTATTAATCCATCTGCACCTCTTGCCAGACACCTTTTGTTGAGAAAAAATATTGTTGATTGCTGCACTAGGCATAAATGCAATAACAATGACACCAACTAGATAACATTTGAAAGCTTTCATAGCTTTGGAAAGAGCATATGTCTACTTCTCATTAATATTTTATTTTAATTATACTAGATGGAGTGACTTGTTGAGGAATGCAATGGGTTGTTCATACTATAGGGACTTAAAATCACCTTCTTGATTTGAGTACCATTCTAAGCTTTTGAGCCCCTATAAGTGCATTTTAATGCATGTGTACCCGACTATCTATTCCAAGCACATGAAGTGTTTAATGTTTCTAACACGTTGCATTAAGCATATCCATGTGTCCCATAAAGATAAATTTCCATTCTGAGTCATTCCATGAAGTCTCATTTTGAGCAATGTCCAAATTTGTAATTTTTCTCAAGTGTCAAACAACGACAAGAGGCCTAGTTTGAAATTGAATATCTTATGCCTAGTAATGTTTCATGACTTGAAAATTTGGGAGTGTTTAGTATGCATATCAAAGAACTTATGTTTCATATTTCAATTCATTTCAACATGTTTTGATTAGGTTTTGAGTCCCTCAAAGTTAGTTGTTTACTATTGTCATGCTGATGTAAATTGTTTAAAATTCTGGGAGGCCTTGTTTGACTAGTTATAACTTCGACCTAGTTGACCAAAATGAGAAAATTTATTTTCCATTGGATTATAGATGTCAAAATTTGTTATGTTTATGACGTGATTTAATGATGAATCCATTTGACCAATTTTTGGATGTGATTGTGTTTGCAACTTGTAAAGTTTTACAAGTGTCATAAAGTTAAGAATGATCGATACCCCTGTTTGGGATATCATAACTATGACTCTGTGATTTCCTAAACCAAATGGATTGTACTACTATGTTATAATATGAAAATACTTTAAGTGTTCTAGTTTTCAAGTCTTGACGAATTTGTCTACACACTTTCCTAGGTTCATTCTATTTGCAAAAATCGCTTTTCTGCCACTGTTCCTAGTTCTGCAAATCCAAGTAGCCCAATTTGACCACTCACCAAATGCACCCAGTTATTCTTCATGAGATAAAATCACATAATTATATTCTCCTCATGACAGTGAACTAATGCCCTAGTTTTTGTGCCACTAAGTGGTAGTTTGACCTATTTTCAAAGCCAAAACCAAATGCATTTTATAGTTTTCTGACATGTTTGCTTGTAGGTAGTTCTTAGAAGGAAAATTTGATGGTAAATATATTTTTACCATGAAGTCCTCATGATATCAAATCTAACTGGGTATAGGAATGTAGAACAAAGAATCATTCTATCAGATTTTAGGGCCTAGGTACCTATATTGGTCAGTTTTTAAGGCCAGCCAAATGACCCCTTGGTATGAAATTGATAGTTTTCAGAAAGAGGTGAAAATGATTTTTAAATGTTCAATTAATGATCAATTTTTATTTCAATCACTGCAATGAGTTAAGAAAGGTCAGATTGAAGATTCATGTGTTTTAGTCCAATTTGTTTTTTTTACTTGGATCCACTTTTGGGCCCAACTAACTATGCCAGATTAATAAGAAATGTGGAGATTGGGAGGTGTGTAGTGATTTTAAAATAATTATAATCATTGTAATAACTTGATATGTGTACATGTCTTTTTAAGACCATGGACATAGAAGTTTCATGCATGTTGAGATTATTCCATTTCTTGCTCTACTAGTTGAGTTAAAGATCTAAAGTTTGTATTGTTAATAGTGTGGGGAAAACTCTAAGAAAATGGATTGAGTCCTAAAGGAGGTATTGGTATCTTAATTATATCTTGGTTTTGATCAAATTTTGTTAGTTATTCTTCCAAAATGTTATCCATTCAGAAAGTGAAAAATGTTGAGCCATTGCATAAACTATAGGCGCATGACAAGTATATACTGAATTTTTTTCTTTCACTAGATCTTTGTAGACATCATCAGTAATCATCAACAACATCTCTCCTCCAAATAAGAATAAGTCAATAGATTGAAAATTTTACTAAGCTAGCAAATGTTCCCATGGTTAATTGAACCATTTTATCTTAAAAATTGTTAGCAGAGCAAAAAATTATGGCAATAATGTTCATGTGGTCAACTGAAGGTGAAGGCCTAGAGCAGGGTAAGGAATAAATGGGTGAGATCCAACCTACCAAGTGTCTTTGAATCTTGAGTAATAAAATTGGATGAGGGCATTTTTGGGGAGATAAAACAAAGGGGGATTGTATTGATTTTGATTGAGATCAAAAGCCTACCTGAGGATTGATTTTTCCTTCTATAAGATTGCAAATCAGAAGGTGTTGTTATTGTTGGAGTAATGGAGGAAGTTTGATGTTCCATTGTTCCTCTTGAAATAGATGGAGATCACCACATATTAGAGATAGATGGATTTATATTTTCTTAGTACCTTTCCAAGTCCTTTCCAATGTATTTTCACTACCATCATTGGCTGTGGCTTTGTTAGGGGAGACCATGTAAGTTACAAAGAGTGATGGTCTTGTGGACGGTTTTTTTACAAAAATTTAAGATGCTTCCTTGTTTAGACTTGGCAAGGACTATGCAAGCTAGACACAAGTGTTTATTTGAAGAGGTTTCTCATTGAATATTGTTAACATAGTAGTGCATGCAAATGGCTGAATTGAGCTCCACCATGTGATTAGTAGGAAGCAATATAAGTGGACATCCTTGAAAAATTTCATACCTCCATAGTGTATCTAAAGTCAACTAAGTGTCTTTTTCAATGACTTGGAAACCTTAGAGTTTGGAGCAAAGTTAAGAATTATAACTTCTCTTCATGCAGCCTTTTCTAGATGTACAGTGATATCACCATGTCATTTCAAAGAGTATTTGTAATTAAGTTTTTCCCCATCATAGGTGTTGGAATTATGATATATTTGTCATTAGTGCAAAAACTTATTCGATTCTAAATGCTTGCCGAGCTCATCAATTAGTCTACAGTGTATACCAAAAATTTAGTGGCTACCTTATAAGTTTAGTAGATAAATAGTTCTTACCAAGCATTCCAAAGGATACCAAGTGAATGGGCAGTTCAATAGTGTTTATTAAGAAAAGCAAGGTAAATGAAGAACTTAGTGTTCATCGAGAAAAGGAAGGTAAATGAAGAACTCAGTGTTCACTGAGTAAAGCAAGGTAAATGAAGAACTCAATGTTCATCGAGCAAAGGAAGGTAAATGAAGAACTTAGTGTTCACCGAGTAAAGCAAGGTAAATGAAGAACTCAGTGTTGACCGAGCACAGGAAGGTAAATGAAGGACTCAATGTTCATCAAGCACATGAAGGTAAATGAAGGACTCAGTGTTCACCAAGCACAAGAAGGTAAATGAAGGACTCAATGTTCACCGAGCACAACAAGGTAAACGAAGAAGTTAGCTTTTACTGAGTGACACTATATCTATCGAGTTCGAAGTAGTATTGTGTGGCTAGTATGAATCAAGCCTCTACTTCCACTAAGTGCATGATGATGCTGAGTAATCTAGTGAATTTTGAGTATCAAAAGGTCACCAAGTCAGCTTGAGAAAGTCGAGTTTTCTACTATCTGGCCGACTAAGTAATGTTCTATTCACTTGTGTTTTGGTCGACCTTGTAGTTGTAAATATTGAAATGGTATATATGTAATGTATGATATCATTTGTAAAATGGTATGTTGTATAAAAGAAAATTAATATTCACATATGAAGAAGGTATTGATATATTTTGAGAAAAGTAAAAGCGAATTAGTAGCAGAATAAAAGGGAATATAGCAAGGTCAACATAGGAGTAGAAAAGTTATACCTATCACATCAAGTTATCAATGCAACAAGGATCTTATCAGCAAATAGTTGTAAGAAGATCCATTGCTTCATCCTAACAGGTGAATCAATTTATAAATCCTTTAACCGGGTGGACCTAACAATCTTTTTATAAATCTCCTAACAGAGTGCATATGTCACTGTATGTTTGTAAATCCTCTAACAAGGTGGATCTAGTAGTCCTACTTGCTCCTAATAGGGAAGATTACTAGAAGTGATCATTGTAAGCCTTAACAGGCCAACTTTATACTGTAGTATTGAAGTTTTGTGGGTATCATCCCCACCCTAGTTTTACTTTCTATTTGGAAGGTTTCTGGGTCACCAAATCTTTGTGTACATGTGCAATAAATATTTGTTCCTTTAGTTATGCAGTAGATTAGATGAATGAATGATGAATGGTTAAAATGCTGAATTGTTTAAAAGTTTTATAAGCTACTAATTCACCCCTCCCCTTTCAGTAACCTACCTTATCCTGAATATTTCCAACAATTGGTATTAGAGCTTTGTGGCTCTTAGGATAAAGTTTGACAGCTTGAGCAAAGATCAAGGACAATGGATATATTTAGACTTGACAAATCTATTGAAAATGAAAAGCTAGATCTGGAAATGGCCATGGCTCAACTCAAAGAAGCAAAGGAGCATCTTTCTCAATCTCTAAAAAGAACGAAGGAACTTGCAAGAAAAATGAATGATCATCAGTATGTTGAAGAAAAGATTGAAGACCTTTTACCTTCAAGCAGTTTAAATGAAGCTAATGAAGCAATCAAGGAACTCCTAGCTAAAAATGGTTCTCTGCAAGAAGAAGTAAGGAAGCTTAAAAGAGAACAAGAAATCCAATCCATCAGGCTATGTGAAGTTTTGAAATAAAGAAACAAGGCAAATGAAGACCTAGAGGTAAGAAATAATGAATCCCTTTAGCATGAAAATCTTGTAGGTCAACTATCTAATGCAAATGAAGAAATTATGAATCTAAGATTTGAGAATGAAAGTTTGAGAAATGATTTAATTACTGAAAGACAAATCAATGCAAGCTTACAAAGTGATCTAAGATCTGAAAGACAAATCAATGAAAGTTTGGAAAATGACTTGATCACTAAAAGGCAAGTCAATGAGAGAATGGTGAAATCTCAAGTAGACATGATTCAATTAAATCAGCAAACTGAGCAAGACTTTCATAGACAAAAAGGTAAAGCCAGTCTTGGATATAAGGAATAAGCTAAATCCTCTAGACAAGGTGCCCAAAGGAATCAAAGACCCACTTGCAATCATTGTGGCAAGATAGTTCATACATCAAAAAAATGTTGGAGTAATGGAAAGGCAAAATTCAATGGTAAATGCTTCAACTATAATCAACATGGTCACAAAGCTAATGAATGCAAAGAAAAACCTAAATTTGAAGGCAAATGTCACAAATGCAAGAAACATGGTCACAAGGCATTCCAATGCAGATCCAAATCATTCAATCCAATTGAACAACTTGTCAAAGCAATCTTTGGATGGGCCTACAATACTTGGTGTAGATGTCATTATTGTGGAGAACTTGGACATGTTGGCAAAGACTATTCAAGTCATCATTTAAGGAAAAGAGACACAACAATAAGATGCTATACATGTATAGAACTTGGTCATATAGCCAAGAATTGCATGAATACTGAAAGAATTGAAGATGAAAAGAAAGCTAAAGTTGATAACATTCAAAAGAAAATGAGACAACAATGGATTCCTAAATCTACTGAGCAAGATAGTTCAAATGATGGTTATGTTGCTCAAGAAATGGGTGACTCCACCATTTCCAATTAAATTTAAGAAATATCAAGAACTGCACCATCAAACCATATCTTAAGTAGTTCCAAAATGAAAAAGTGCAAATGATCAAATTAGAATTTTAAGTTCAAGAACCAAAGGAAAGTTATCATTCACCATGTTGCATTTACCGAGCAAGGTTGGTTAAAGACTTTATCGAGCTAGGTCGGGAGTATCAAAGATTTTGTTTGATCAGCAAGTTGCAAAGCTTTATCAAGTAGAGCGACGATAGACTGGCAAGCACTATGTCATCTCATCTACCTTCATACCGAGCATTAATGATAGTATTTCCATCAAAAGGGTAGAATTTGATTTCATTTTTCACTGTGACTTAAGAATAGTCAGAGTTAAAAGATTTTCAGTGAATCCTGAGCAAATTCCAAGCGAATTTCCTGTGAAGAATTTGTTCAAGATTTTCTTATATTTATCGAGCAGCAATGGCATCCGCAAGCACCAGTAGTAGCAAGGTGAAAAGAGGTTCAGAGATGTTAGTAAAGGGTACAGAATGGAAAGCGCCCAATTTCAAGATTTTTTCGGTCATTGTTGAATCACTTGACCCAACTGGAGCTCAATCACAAATACCCCCCAAGGTACTTCTTATCAATGATATTCATACTCATTTCAAATGTTCTATTCAAGAAATTGAAAACCTAGAAATGGATAGTGCCCTAGGTGAAATGAGTGTAGATGGCTCTCTGAAACCTGAGTTCAAGCATCTTGAAACCAAAGGCTTGACACATATCTCACATATGCTTAGAAACTTCCAAAACAAATGGATTAGGTTTATCCTGAGTCGGGTACATAATGGACAATTTTGGTTAGAGTAGCCAGTGCTAATCATTAAGAAAATGATTCACAAAATCACGGGTCTCCCTATGCTCAACAAAGCCAAAACCACCAAAACCCTAAGTCGGGAGGAGTTACAAAGGCAAACCCTAGTTGAATGGGATGGTAGAGGTTTAAAGGTAAACACTGTATCTGATGTCGAACTAAGATTCGACATTCATGTATTTTCATATAAATTATACAGTTCTAGTAGACTGAATAATGTACCTTGTGAAGCTATGGATTTGGCCCTCAAGGTTGTGAATAAAAACCTTGAACTTGATCTGTTTGAAGTATTGCTGAAACAATTGAATAAAAATATCGATAGTATAAGGACTTCCAAGAATAACCCTTGTAAATTTGGTTATTTGTTGATTTGTTTATTTTTCTATATTCAAAAATTCTTTCTATCAAATGGAACTATCGTATGGTGAAAAGACATTCCAATTTTGTATCAAATAAATGAGTTTGTAGCAGAGATGGGTGAGAATTTTGATAGCATCATGGACAACTATTTTGAAGATTTCAAGGAAAGAATGAATAACAAATTCTAGATTCCTCCTAAGCTTGTTGAGGATTATAAGGATGATGTATGCTTCATGGCTAACTATGATAAGGTGTACATTCAGGTAGTCAGACCCCAAGTTGCATGGGTAAAACCTCTTCCCTATAAGGTAAATATTGATGAAGCCAGGGACATCATAGAAGCATTGGTAAATGAGCCAATAGACCCAAGGAAATTTTTTTTTTTGGAACCTATGATGAAGCAAAGGCTAAAATTGAGCTTTAACTCAAGCTACCACATGCCATAAGCAAAGGCAAGAGGAAGATAGAAAAATTGAAAACTGCATCTGGCCCTGTTATGCTAACATAAGGAAAAGGTGAGGATGAAGTAGATGATGAAGAAGAAGAAGTAATAATTACCAAACCTAAAAAGAAACCTACTGTAGTATTTACCAAAAGGACCAAAACAGGTAAGTAGGAACCTATATTGGTCAGGCCTACACCTACATTTGAGGAAAGGCTCAAACAACTGGAAGAAGGAGCTGGCATCACAAATTTCAAAGAATTGAAATTTGAAACTAGAATAGATGCTAAGAAGATGCAGATAGAGGAACTAGTAGTAAGCAAGATGGGTAAATGGAAATACTCTCCAGACTAGCTTGCCTCCCAAATCTCAAAGGAACTATTGGAGAGATTGCAACTGAGATGGGAATCAACAACCCAAATGGTAAAAGATATGTATGAGCAATCCCTGAAGAATCTTCAACCAAGTCTCACTAGACTAGAAGTAAAAACAACAATGAAAAACCATGAAGGTAAAATGATGATCAGATTCCACACATGTTTAATTTTGATCAAAGACATTGAGCATGTTGTAAATGATGCTACAAACATGTGGAAAAAATCTATCATCTGCATAAGCCCAGTGAAGACCTAGTGGAAATCAAAGATGATGACAACAGTGACAATGATGATATTGATGGCACTCCATCCATCATAGTTTCACCAGGTGAGCTTTATTCATTAATGGGAGAAGACAAGGAGGAAGAAATTGAAGAGGAAGATAAGGAGGAAGATGATCCAGTAAAAATTGCAGTAGAAGTCATTGCACCCCTTCCTCACTCTCCACCTAAAACTGTCACATCATCAAGGTTGGAGTCAGATTCAGCGGGTTTGATAGCATCCACATCAGATTTATCATTAGCACCTACCACATCACAGGTCTAGATATCATCAATGGAAGTGTCTACCACTTCATCTACCAAGCTGTAACCCTCTCCTTCAGCTACCGAGCCAGCCTCCTCAGCTCCATCATCTTCAGTCAGTATAGCAGTAAGTTCCACAATTTTGTCAGCTACATTAGCACCAAGTTTTGCACCAGTTAGTCTTCCCATTATAAATATTCTATCTTGTTCTACAATTTTGTTTGCATTATCTGCATCTACTTCAAATATAGTTAGATCAGATACTACATTATCAAGTGTATCACCATTTTTGGGAAGTACTCCAATTTTTGATCCGGTAAATACTCCTATTGGCACTCAACCCTCAAGTATACCAGTCTTCACTGGTAGTCCTTCCATCTCCACTATTGTGTCCACTCCCAAGGTCAAATTAGTCATCACAGAAGTCAAACTAAAGCAACCATTAAGAATTCTACTCATTGGAAAAGAAATTCCTGAGCATATTGACCTAGACACAAAAATAGTGATTCTAAAAATTGACTACGAAAATGCTACTATTGAAGAAATGAGATATGCTAGTCAACTAATAGAGATGAAGGCAATGCAAAAGCAGTTAAGGTATGAAAAGGATAAGGAGTACAGAATAATTGAGAATGCCAGAAATATAATTACAGAAGCTATAGGTGTTGAAGTAGATTCTACTTAAAACATTTTGATTCAGTTAGAAGAGACTGTAAATAAATTCAATGAGGACACCTCCAGTGAAGAAAAATTGATTGCAAAGGCTGAAAGAAAATTTTACAATAAGGTGCTTGAACACATTGCTCAGCAGATTGCAATAAAATAGATAGAATTGTTCACAATTTTGGTCAATCTTGAAAATTCTTTTAATAATGTAACTTCACTCTTTGCCAAACTTTATGATGTTACCAAAAATACCAAGGAGATTAAAGAAAAATTAAATAAAATTGATGAGGATATGAGGGTTAGTGCCCAAAAGCTGCAACTTGACCCCAATTCAAATTCATCCCATCATTTCAGAATCAAATTTTTGTCAAAAAAGTAGGTAGAACTATTGAGAGAGGAAGCTAGGATTAGATCTACAGTGATTGACATCTAGAATATGATTCTTCCTGTCATGGACACAATGCAAAAACACATTGCCTACTCCAAAACATTGATCCATGACAATAATTTCTCAGTTGTAGATCATGTGATTGAGCTTTCAGCTGAAGTTCAAATAGCACTCTCCACCTGCAAAGTTTTGCAAGAAAATTGGGATAAGACTTTGGCTCTTATTCTCAAGGTACACTCTGAGTTTATCTCCCATTTTGGTGTTTCTATGTAAATATATATTGTTTAATTTGGCATTATTGTCAAGAAGGGGGAGATAGAGTACCAAAGAAGAGATAGAGACATATGTAAATAATGAAGCCATGTGTATAGATAAGAGATATTTTTAAATACTATGTACATATTGTATGGGGGAGGTATATGTAAACCAGGATGTCAAATTTTGCACATAAGTTTTGGCTCATAAGTGTTTTTGTCACTAATGCCAAAGGGGGAGATTGTTGGAATTATGATATATTTGTCATTAATGCAAACACTTATTTGATTTTGAATGCTTACCAAGCTCATAAATTAGTCTATAGTGTATACCAAGCATTCAGTGGCTACCCTATAAGTTCAGCAGGTAAATAGTTCTTACCAAGCATTCCAAAGGATACCGAGTGAATGGGCAGTTCAGCAATGTTTATCGAGCAAAGCAAGGTAAATGAAGAACTTAGTGTTCACCAAGCAAAGGAAGGTAAATGAAGAACTTAGTGTTCACCGAGTAAAGCAAGGTAAATGAAGAACTTAGTCTTCATCGAGAAAAGGAAGGTAAATGAAGAACTCAGTGTTCACCGAGTAAAGCAAGGTAAATAAAGAACTCAATGTTCACTGAGCACAGGAAGGTAAATGAAGGACTCAATGTTCACCGAGCATAGGAAGGTAAATGAAGGACTCAGTGTTCACCAAGCACAGGAAGGTAAATGAAGGACTCAGTGTTCACCAGACACAGGAAGGTAAATAAAGGACTCAATGTTCACTGAGCACAGCAAGGTAAATGAAGAAGTTAGCTTTTATCGGGTGACACTATATCTACTGAGTCACTAATGGTTACCGAGTTCCAAGAAGTATTGTGTGGCTAGTATGAACCGAGCCTCTACTTCTACCGAGTGCATGATGATGCTGAGTAATCTAGTGGATGCCAAGTATCAGAAGGTCACTGAGTCAGCTTAAGGAGCTCGAGTTTTCTACTATCTGGCTGACTCAGTAATGTTCTATTCACTTGTGTTTTGGCTGACCTTGTAGTTGTAAATATTGAAATGGTATATATGTAATGTATGATATCATTTTTAAAATGGTATGTTGTATAAAAGAAAATTAATATTTGCATATAAAGAATGTATTGATATATTTTGAGAAAAGTAAAAGCGAATTAACAGTAGAATAAAAGGGAATACAACAAGGTCAACATAGGAGTAGAAAAGTTATACCTATCACATCAGGTGATCAATGCAACAAGGATCTTATAAGAAAACAGTTGTAAGCAGATCCACTGCTCCATCCTAATAGGTGAATCAGTTTATAAATCCTTTAACCAGGTGGACCTAACAGTCTTTTTATAAATCTCCTAATAGAGTGCATACTTCACTATATGTTTGTAAATCCTCTAACAAGGTGGATCTAGCAGTCCTACTTGCTCCTAATAGGGCAGATTACTAGAAGTGATCATTGTAAGCCTTAATAGGCCAACTTTATGCTGTAGTATTGAAGTTTTGTGAGTATCATCCCCACCCCAATTTCACTTTCTATTAGGAAGGTTTCTGGGTCACCAAATCTCTGTGTACATGTGCAATAAATATTTATTCCTTCAGTTATGTAGTAGATTAGATGAATGAATGATGAATGGTTAAAATGCTGAATTGTTTAAAAGTTTTATAAGTTACTGATTCACCCCTCCCCTCTTAGTAACTTACCTTATCCTGAATATTTCCAACAATAAGTACACTAGAGATTTTGCATGGGAAGGTGTAATTGGAGTGAAAGACTAGTTCAGATTCACAAAATCAATTCTGGCATATAATTCATTTGCAAGGGAAATAACATTTGCTTTGGCAAGAGTGACATGGGTAGTAACATCATGGAGGAAAAGATGCCATTGTAACCTTTTGGAGATATGTGTAGAAATCCTGACCACACCAAAAAGGGAGACACTAGCAAATATTAGGCTAGAGAATGGAAAAAGAAAGTAGGGTTGCAGAGTGAATGCCAAGAGGTTTTTATTGACTTATTAACCGATATTCACCAAGTATGGGCTTTTAAAAATATTTAAATACATCTCCACGCTAAATGCATATTGTCTTGAAGACATGGCTCTTTTGGAAAGCCAAGGTTTGCATGGTTGACTCTAGCTGACTAAAGGATAGAAACAAAACTTTGAACCATAAAACATAGAAAAAAGTGATGATTTCACCATCGAACTAGGCAAATTGCAAGGTGACATCTGGCATGCAAATTGATGTTGTGACATGGTAAAACAATGCACATGGTGGTTGGTCACATGTTTGCATGTGACATGGTAGTTGCTAGCTATACATGTAATAAAGCACCTAGCTGACATGTGGTGGTCAAAAGTTACATGGCAGTTCTAGATTTGACACCCCAGATTTTGCCACATGGTGAGATCCTATGGCAAGTGCTTCCCCACATTGTGAAGATGCATGGAGGTTAAGGAAAGTGGGGAAGTGCCTAACCACCACATGGCAAAAGGCCTAGGTTGATGGTACCATGGCAAGGGTAGGCTTCCAATGAATTAGGAGGTGCCATGTGGCAATGATGTGTAGGATGCCTAGTAGGGGTGACATTGCATGGTGAGTGTGTAAAGGGGCCCAATAGGATACTACCATGTGGTAGATCGGTGGACCAATCAAAGGGTGCCACATGTGTTGTGATGGCAGATCATAGTACATAACTCTAACCAATCATAGACTAACACATGTCAAGCTTGGTCAAAGTAGTTTTACCCAAAATGCATAAATATAGGGAAAATTCTAAGTTTAGAAAATAATATTTTTTATTATTTCTTTTTGGTTTCAACATATACATGCTTTTTTAAATCAAGAAAGTTATTTCATAAAGTTTGAACTTTACGAATAATCAAATTTTTGCATAAAGTATTTGAAATAAGATGCAGACTTGCAAACTAGTCCATGAGCCTAATTTTAAAACTAATGCCATGGGCATTCTTGGTAAGAAAATATCGGACTATCACGTTTACCATTAGAACTAGGAGAGAATGAACTTTCCATTTTTTTAGGCTTGTTTCTACACAGGAAGCCACTTTTTCAAGTTATTTAGGGTTTGTGTGAGCTACTCAATATTCAACCTCATTCAATTATGGTAGTTTAGATTTGATTTATGATGAAATGGTGAACTAGATGAATGCCAAAGGTAGTATGGATGTAGTTAGGGATGGATATTTTCATCGTCAAGTTATTTTAATGAAGGTATTATTAGAATTTCAAATGCATATGTGATGTTTTTGTCAGAGATAGGATTTCTCATAAGTTAGAGGAGATATTTTTAGTTTGATTTAGAACAATGATGAGATTTTGTTCTAATTTCAATTATAAATAGATGAGAGATGCTTTGCAACAATAGGGAATCAAGATTCAAGTGGACACATGTCATTTCTAGATCAGATCCAACTTCTCCTTCCTTTCCATTATCTTTCTCTTTATTTCTCATTATAAGGGTTCTAGTTTTTACTGTGGGACCCTAAGGTTCTAGTTTCTTGGACATTTTTCACTACTGTGATACCACAAGGATGGTTCTAGTTAGGTTGAAATTTTTGTGATGACTGTGATAGCATTTTATTCATCTTTTTCTCTTGTATGAACAATAGTAAATAAAGCTAATATAGATAGTTTTGATCTATTCAGTAGTTTATGGGTCATTTACATGCATCTTGAATGTATAGTTTCAAAGAAATGAATACAAATGAGCAGAAAACCTCTTAGTTTCATTTTGATTCTCTTGTCCTATATTTGTAATTTGCAATATTTTGTGGTTTAGGGACAAATAACTTAGACCCTTTTGCATCCTCTTAAGGTTGTATGTCTGGTATGTTTTGTTGTTGGAACATAAATCAAAATAAATGCTTGATGTATTTGATAGGGTTACTAGTTATTTGAGAATGATATTGCATGAGAATGAGGTTGTTATGAATATTGATGTCTTATTTATAAAGTGATAGGATAGATTTGATATCTTGATGTATGGAATATGTCACTAGTATCATAGATGTATCTGTGTGATTTTTGAAACTACCCAATAGATAAGGCATTCATCATCTATAGGATCAACTTGTTCTTACTATTACATATTCAGGGATTTGTTAAAATCAAAATTATAATCATCCATTTCCCTTTCCATTTAAGAGTTGAAAGGATGCCCTCACTCAGCTTGGGGATTTCATTGGATTTACAATTTTTTACTGCACATCTATGTCATTGCACAAGTATAGGATAAATAAGGGTTTTATATGATTTTTTTACATTCAATGTATGCTTTTGAACAACTGGTACCATATAAATGAATCTGAAGTACATCTGCCTAGGTTTTGTAGAGCCTAATTTAGAAGAAGGGTTTAGCCTTATAGTTGGGCTAGTGGTTGAAAGGATATGTTGTAGATGGGAAGTAGATGTCCCTAGATGTATTATGTTCTCATTGGGATAATTTGAAGTATAACATATTAAAAAACCAACAAAATGGTGACTCTATTGGGGAGATGATGGAAAATAAACCTTGTTAAAAGGACAAGAATCTGTGGTGTGAATTGAATATTTTAGTTCTATTTTTCATAATGGGTTTTCTCTATGTTCTCATTGGGATAATTTGAAGTGTAAAATCTTAAAACACCAAAAAAATGGTGACTCTTCTAGGGACTATATTTAATTTGAATGATAGAAAAACCTTGAGAATTTGTAAAAGGAAGATTCAATATAGCAGAAGAAGTGCATGAAAAAAGTTGTAGCAGTAAGTTTTCTGATGTTCTTTCTAGTTTCTTACTCCAAATCATACATCCTAGTAATGTTTTATCCATTTGCAATAGTAGCTATGAGAGTTGAGTGTAAATTGTGTTTCCACTGAGAGAGTTCATCTTCAATCAATTTAGCCAGATTTTGTTTTCAAAGTGCTATTGTAAAATCAAAGTCAAGAATGAATAAAAGTTTGTGTTCTCTTTTTCAAGTTTGTAAATCTACAAGAGTGGTTTAATGATTTTCATTTCTCCTACATCTGAAGGTCTAGTTCAGATTTTTCAAGTGACAAATTATGTTTTATTTCTCACAACTTTGAGTGATGAAACTAAATCTCTATACTACTTTGTTCCTAGTTGATTTCATTGTAATATTTTGAAGGACTTTCAAGTGTATGGGCAGATCTAAAGCTTTTGATAAGTTCTTGGAAAGGAAGTATAAGTTCTTGATAAGTTTTAAGGTGTTGTTGCATCTTCTGATTATAAGAAATAAAATGTTATGAAGTAGATCATAGTAGTGATTTCTTTGTCCTCTTCAAGGAGGTGGTGCTTCTATATGGTTTTGATCAGTGGTGTGAAAGAATTTCAAGCTTAGACCTATGCCAAATTAGCAGATCAAAGTTTAGCTTCAACACTTAAGGTATTTTGATTTTCATGTTTTCTCTTTCATGGAAGTCAAGTGTTAAAAAATGGTTGCCTCTATTCAGTGATTTTTAGCACTAGGATAAAGAGGTAGAAAGGTTTTTTTCAAGATGGAGTCATATCTCAAATCTAAAGCTAGTTTACCAAGTCATGAAGATGTGCTTGAAGATATTGCAGAGATAAAGAAAGAACTTCGTTATTAGATTGTTAGTTTCATAAGAAATATGGTAGGAAGTACTCAAGGTCTAGGAGATGATCATATTTATGTAAAGTTCAAATCAACACTCATGGAGTTGCATTTTGATTTACAACTTAAGGAATCTTCATAGCCTATTATTTTTCTAGATGTTTTTAAACCTGATTTAGTTAACTAGCTAGCACATTTAATATTACAAAAGATTTTGCAAATTGAAGAATATGTCAAGAAGATGGAAATTGATTGGTATCAGAATAAAATTCATGTTGAGTCTTCTAATGATAAATGTGAGTGTGCCAAAAGTTAGAATGAATGTAATGAATCCGTAGAGAAAGATAATTTATCTTTTGAATGTGAAGAGAAGGATTCAAATGTTAGTGAATTAGATGATTGTAGTCAACACGAGGAAAGAAAATACATAACTAAAAATGAATCATGTGATGACATATTTGAATGTGAAGAACATTCTAGTAGTAGTAGTAGTGATGGTTCTTCTTGCAATGAAAGTGATTATAATGATGCACCTAGTGATGAGGTATCTTGCAATGAAGAAGAAACAAGTCATGAAAAGGATTCTAATTTTTCAGATTCATTTACTAATGTTACTACTATTGTAAGTATTTTGGCTCAGTTAGCTTATGATTAGAGCTTAGGAGAACATAATTTTGATTAAGTATTGTTGAATACAAATGAAATTTCAGAACTATTGGCTCATGATTGTGAAAGGTACACAAGTGTTTCTAAGAATGTTCTAGTTTTCCCTTGTTATGTTTCTTCTCAAAATGAAGTCCTTTCCCCAAAGTTTGATGCTGAAAGTGATACAAATTTAGAATATTATGTGTCAGATCTTGGAGGTTTGTGTGGCCTTAGTTCAAAATTCAATACACATGATGACTTGTCTGATGTAGAGGGTATTGCTAAGGGAAGATTTAATGCTGACATGAATTCTCTTCATGTTGATAATGTTGCAATAAGTTTTGATGTTTCATATGATGATAAACAGAATGATAGAAGTTGCAATTCTGATTTTGAGTTTCCATTTTTTGCTGATGAGTCTAGTGATGATGAGTTTGAAAGGTTTGAAGTTCATTCCAATGAGTTTTTAGAAAGAGACAATGACAATAATCAACAAGTTTTTTGTGAGCACTTTCATGACAAGTTTCATAGCTTGGTAATTAATCCATTGTTTGAAGAATGTGAAGGATTTTGAAAACATGTTGAATCTGATCGGATGCCAAATAAGATTGTAATTGAGGAGAAATCAGATTTCATGTCCCCTTCATATCTGGTTACACAGGTGAGTTTCAAATCCATGACATATTTGAATCCTTGAATCAAGAAGAGTATTAGTCCTTTGTGTTTCCATTGGATAACATGCATGAGTCATTTAGTACAAGTATATTTTAGTCTGATTATGAAATCCAAGAGCATGCTGATCCAAATTTTTAATTGTGAAAATTTTGTTGAAATGTTTCCTAGTTTGTATACTCACTATGAACATGAAGATGTAAATTTAGTTTTGTCAAGTGAGTTGATTCAGAATGCTAATCTAATTGGTGAAACTGATAGAAGAGATGTTTTCAGCTTACCTCCTAAAAGTGAGATAAAAACCATATATAGGATAGAGGTAAGAAGTTTTGATAAGTTTTGGTGGCTCGGGGCCATCATTTGTACAGTTTAGGAGTAGATTCCCTTGCTTTCAATAAGTTGTTTGAGAGAAATTTTTTCTATCAAGTGTGTAATCTACTTCTTCTAGTGATTCTAAATCATTTCCATGCCCACAAGGGACATGCATCCTTAGACATTGCCACTTTTGGGACTCAAAATCACCTTCCCGATTTGAGTGCCATTCTAAGCTTTTGAGCCCCTATAAGTGCATTTTAATGCATGTGTACCTGAATGTTCGTTCGAGGCCTATAAAATGTTTAATATTTCTAACACTTTGCATTCAAACTTTCCATGCAGCCCATGAAGATAAATTTTCATTATGAGTCATTCTGTGAAGTGTCATTTTGAGCAATGTCCAAATTTCTATTTTTGAGTGTCAAACAATGAAAGGAGGCCTAGTTTGCAATTGATTATCTTGCACCTAAAAATATTTCATGACTCATTTCTTTGGGAGTGTTTAGTATGCATATCAAAGAACCTATGTTTCATATTTCAAGTCATCTTGAACTATTTTGATTAGGTTTTGAATCCCTCAAAGTTGGTCATTTATTGTTGTCATGCTGATGTAAATTGTTCAAAATTTACGAGGCCCTATTTGACCATTTTAAATTTGACCCAGTTCACCAAAATGAGAAAATTTCTTTTGCATTGCATTCTAGATGTTAGACACTTGTTTTTTTTTTTATTTGAGCTTATGAAAAATCTATGTAATTATTTTTCAAATGTAATTCCATTTGCGACTTGTAAAGTTTTACAGGTGTCATAAAGTGCATATTGATTGGTATACCTATTCGGGATGTCATAACTCTGAGTCCATGATTTCCTAAACCAAATGGATTGCACCACTCTATTCTAATCTAAAAATACTTTAAGTGTGCTAGTTTGCAAGTTTTGACAAATCCATTTGCACACTTTCCAGGGTCCATTTCATTTGTGAAAATTGCTTTTCTGCCACTATTCCTAGTTCTGCAAATCCAAGTAGCCCACTTTAACTGCTTGCCAAATGCACCTAGTTATTCATCATGAGCCAAAATCACAAAATTATATTCTCCTCATGAAAGTGAATTAATGCCCCAGTTTTCATGCCTCCAAGTGTCAGTTTGACCTATTTTGAAAGCCAAAACCAAATATGTTTTATAGTTTTCTAAAATGTTTGCTTGTAGTTAGTTTTGATAAGGTAACTTTGATAGTCAATATCTTTTGAACCCAAAGTTTTTGTTAGAAAAATCTAACTAGCTACAAGAATGTAGAACAAAGAATATGTTTATCAGATTTAAGGCCCCAGTTACCTATTTTGGTGAGTTTTTAAGGTTAGTCAAATGACCCCTTGGCATGAAATTGATAGTGTGTAGAAAGAGGTTAAAATGATTGGTTTTATTTTCAATCATTGAAATGAGTTCAAAAAGGTCAGATTGAGTATTCAATTGTTTTAGTGTAATTTTTCTTTTAGCCAGACCCACTTCTGGGCTAGATTGACTATGCCAAATTAATAAGAAATGTGGAGATTGGGAGGTGTTTAGTAATTCTAAAATAATTGTAATCATTTTAATAACTTGATATGTGTACATATCTTTTCAAGACCATGGACATACAATTTTTATGCATGTTGAGATTGTTCCATTTCTTCCTCTCCTAGTTGACTTAAAGATCTAAACTTTGTATCATTAAAAGTGTGGGAAAAAATCTAAGTAAATGAATTGAGGTTTAAAGGAGGTTTTGATATCTTAATTATATCTTGGTTTTGATCAAAGTTTGTCACTAATTCACCCAAAATGCTATCCATTTAGAAACTGACAGATGTTAAGCCATTGCATAAGCCACAAGCACACATATTCTAAAACTTTTTGCTTTCACCAGATCTTTGTAAACATCATCAATAATTGTCAGCAACATCTCTCCTCCAAATCCGAATAAGCCAATAGATTTAAAATTTAACTAAGATAACACATGTTCCCATGGTTAATTGTGTAAGGAAACTCAGGTGCAGAAACAACTTCCTACACTAATCTCATAAGGAAAATATGATGCAAATCCTATTCAAATCTTCTACACTTATAGATTCAATATCATGTAAACAATAATATTGCAGCCAACCATGCATACAAAAAATAGACAGAGATAGGAACACATAACACAAGGATTTTCTAGTGGGGAAAAATCTTTCTGTAAAACAACCCCACCCCTTCAGAACCTGCACAATGTATTATCTTCAACATGAGGTTACAATACACTTGCAATGCAAGTTCAACACAACAATAGAAGACTCCAGTAGCTACTCGCAGTACCAACAATACACCTTTTTTGCATCGCAGCTCTTCGCAACCCTAAAAATGCTTATTACATGCACTTCACTTTAGGGCTACTCCCAAAAGGTAAACCGTATAAGGGTTTTACCATTCTTCGAGAAAATAGGAACCCCGAACCCCACTATTGGGGTAGAGTGTATAGTACTCAAATATCTTAGTTGCCACATGTCTTCACCTATCACTGAATCTTCTTAATATAGCTCTTACGTGTCATAGGAATCCGTCATAACCATTTTAGTCATGATCTCCTTACACACAATTCAAGATGTTGACACATCAACATTATTTGCAAGAAATACATTTTACAAAAAAAATAATGAGAATAGGAATTATACAAGGTTGAGACACCTTATTCCTAACATTCTCCCACTTGTCGAACACCTTGTAAGAGCAACAGGAACATAACAGGAACTAATTGCTATAGGCCGAAAGGCCCATAGACTCCGAACACCATCTGAACTTCTCAGTGCCCACTAGTTTCATTAATGCATCTGCAACATTCTTCACAGTATCTTCCTTTTCCAAATTTACCTTTCCATCTTCCACCATATCTCTCACAAAGTCATACTGCACATCAATGTGCTTCGTTCTGGCATGGAAAGTTGGATTCTTTGCAAGGCAAATAACACTCTAACTGTCACACCAAATAGTAATATGTTCTACATCAACACCAACATCAGAACACAATCTCTTAAGCCAAATGGCTTCCTTACAAGCATGAGTAGCAGCCATGTACTTAGCTTCTGTAGTGGACAAAGAAACCATAGGTTGTCACTTGCTCATCCAATTGATGGCACCACCAAACATAGTGAACACATAAGCACTGGTGGATCTCCTGCGGTCAATATCACCTGCCCAATCTGAATCCACAAACCCATGAATACAAATTGAATGTGGAGATCCAAAAGAGTTACCATGATAACATATGGAGTAATTTGATGTACCCCTTAAATATCTGAATACTCGCTTAACTACATCCCAATGTATCTGTCCAGGATTAGCCATAAATCAACTCAAGACTCCCACTGCTTGGGCAATGTCTCGTCTAGTACAAACCATAGCATACATAAGACTACCAACTGCACTAGCATAAGGTACTCTACTCATGTCCTCCACCTCACTAGGAGATTTTGGAAAATCATCTACAAATAACTTTGTTCCCACAGGAATAGGAACACATAGTGGTCTACAATCTACCATGCTGAACCTGTCCAACACAGACTTCACATACTTACTCTGACTCAACCAAAGTTTTCTGTTAGACCTATCTCTACTGATTTCCATACCCAAGATGTACCTAGCTGCCCCAAGATCTTTCATCTCAAATTGTGCTGACAATTGAGATTTAAAATCAGAAATCATACCCTTACCCTTCCCAAACAACAACATATCATCAACATATAATGCAACAATAAGTAGGTGATCAATTTCAATTCTGAAATAAACACAATGATTTGATTTCAATCTTACAAATCCAATTGACAACACAAAGGCATCAAACTTAAGGTACCACATCTTAGGAGATTGCTTCAAACCATATAGAGATTTCTTTAATCTACAAACTAAGGATTCTTTACCTTTAACAATGTAGTGCTCAGGTTGTGACATATAAATCTCTTCCTCCAAATCACCATGAAGGAAAGCTATCTTCACATCCATCTATTCTATCTCTAAATCATATGATGTAGCAAGAGATAACAAAAATCTAATGGATGTCAACTTTGCAACAGGAGAGAATATTTCACCATAATCTATTCCCTCTACATGTGAATACCCCTTTGCAACCAATCTAGCTTTGTATCTTTCAACACTGCCATCTGCACAAAATTTCTTCTTGAACACCCATTTACAACCAAAAGATTTTCTCCCTTTAGGAAAAGGTACAAGGTCCCATGTTTTTTTTTCTCTAATGAAGCCATCTCATCACCCATAGCCTCAATCCAAGAACCTACATCTTCCATGCCCAAAGCCTCTTTCATAGATCTAGGCTCATCAGTGTTAGTAATTAAAGCAAAAGCACAACTGGAATCTAACATAGAATAACCAAACCTTTCTTGTTTCTTTCTTTCTCTCGTGGATCTCCTCAAGGGCTGAGGTTGAGGTTGTTCTTCCTCTTCTTCTGAACTATCAGAGCTGCTAGAGCTCTCCTCATCATTAGACCCAACATGGTCTCTCTATTCAGTCTTCTCAGGGGTAGGAGGCAACTGAACAACATCTTTTTCCTTTTCTTTTTCATGTGGTTGTAGCACAATAGGAGAAGATGTTAGCTCTCTAAAAATAATATTTCTACTATACAACACCTTACTAGTCACAAGATCTCAAAGCTTGTATCCTTTCACACCAACACTGTACCCAATGAAAATACATTTAATAGCTTTGTTTTCCAACTTAGATCTTTTCTCTATTGGAACATGTGCATAAGCTTCACAACCAAAAACATGAAGATGTCTAATTGAAGGCTTCTTACCAGACCACACCTCCATGGGTGTCTTACCAAAAAGGGCTAATGTAGGAGATCTATTAACCAAATAGCAAGCAATGGCCACAGCTTCGGCCCAAAACCTTTGTTCTAAACTAGCTCCACTAAGCATACTCCTAGCCTTCTCCATCAATGTCCTGTTCACTCTCTCTAAGACTCCATTTTGCTGTGGGGTATACAGAGTTGTCTTGTGCCTCTCGATACCTTGTTCTTTATAGGAACTATTCAAACTCTGCTGAGCAAAACTCACCACCATTGTCAGTTCTCACACACTTAATCTTCTTACTAGTCTGATTCTCTACAAGGGCTTTAAATTCCTTGAATCAACTAAAGACTTGTATCTTACTTTTAAGGAAATAAATCCATGTCCTTCTACTATAATCATCTATGAAAGATACAAAAAATACAGACTTGGAGATTGAAGGAACTTTTATAGGACCAAATACATCAGAATGAATAAGATCCAAAACATCAGAAGATTTGTGAGAACTAGAGTAAAACTAAACACAATTTTGTTTACCATATACACAGTGTTCACAAAAGTCAAACTTGAGATTGCAATCATTTAACCCCTCAACAAGATTTTTATTTTTTAGGGTTCTAAGACCCTTCTCACCAATGTGACCAAATCTCAAATGCCACAACATTGTCTTTTTTGCAGGAAGCTTTCCTTCCAAAGTGTTTGCACCCTTAGGTACACTTGTTGCACTACCATCAGAACCACTAACCATAGTCTTCTTCACTGGTCATTCAGATGATGGGGATGAAGTGATAGCTACTCTCTTCTTTGAAACAAAAGAACTATTACATTGAGAAATGTGTGCATCAAGCTGAAACAAAGTACCTCTCCTAGTACCCTTAGCAAGCACCATAGCTCCTCTCATCATCTTACATCCATCTTACATTCCATATGATGAACTCGCCATCTCAATCTACAAATAAGATTCAGGATGCTCTACACAAGACTCCCACTTAACTTGAGATTAGCTCAAAAAATCGTACCTAACAACTAGGATCAAAAGTTGATCAAGCTCTGATACCACTTGTAAGGAAACTCAGGTGCAGAAATAGCTTCCTAAACTAATCTCATAAGGAAAGTATGATGCAAATCCTATTAAAATCTTCTACACTTACAGATTCAATATCATGTAAACAATAATATTGCAGCCAACCATGCATACATAAAATAGATAGAGAAAGGAACACGTAACACAAGGATTTTCTGGTGGGGAAAAACCTCTCGATAAAACAACCCCACCCCTTCAGAACCTGCACAATGTATTATCTTCAACACGAGGTTACAATACACTTGCAATGAAAGTTGAACATCAAAAACATAAGACTCCAGTAGCTACTTGCAGTACCAACAATACACCTTTTTTACATTGCATCTCTTTCCAACCCTAAAAATTCTTATAACATGCACTTCACTTTAGGGCTACTCCCAAAAGGTAAACTGTATTAGGGTTTTACCATTCTCTGAGAAAATAGGAACCCCAAAATTTTTTTCTGGCCCTACACCTTTGATATACATAACATGACCCCACCCCCTACATTTCTATAGGCTATCATGATTGGCCTATAATTTATAAGGGGGATAGATTGGTCCTAAATTTTTTGAAATGACCCAGCCCATTAGAATAGTAGGGATGTGTTTTCTATAGTTCCCACCCAACCCATGGAACTATATAACTATATAAAGGCAGGTAGGTACCCTGCTGAATCAAACTATATCTGGGTGGGGGAGTTTGGGGGTGTTCATGTGGATATAGTTCTATTCCCTAGGCAAAAATAATAGAAGAGGGCCCCCTACACGCACATGAACACCCCAAACTATATTGTTTTGGCCGATCGGTGGTTTTGTTTTGAGTAGGCCTTTCTGCAGAGGGCAGTATTTATAGACAAAATTATCAGTGGTATCGATGCATGGGTGCAAATTATAGCCAACCATGATTTTAGCCATGATGGTGCATGAAAAATTCATGGAGGTGTAAAGCAAAGGCAACTCATACAGATAAAGATCCAAATACAGATGGAGATAGAGATCCAAATGTTCCATATAGAGATTCTGATGTTCCATATTATTTGTTTTGTAAAATGTATTTCTTGCAAATAATGTTGATGTGTCGACATCTTGAATTGTGTGTAAGGAGATCATGACTAAAATAGTTATGATGGATTCCTATGACACGTAAGAGCTATGTTAGGAAGATTCAATGACAGGTGAAGACATGTGGCAACTTAGAGTTTACAGTACTCAAATATCTTAGTTTCCACATGTCTTCACCTGTCATTGAATCTTCCTAACATAGCTCTTATATGTCATAGGAATCTGTCATAACCGTTTTAGTCAGGATCTCCTTACACACAATTCAAGATGTCAACATATCAACATTATTTGCAAGAAATACATTTTACAAAACAAATAATAAGAATATGGATTATACAAGGTTGAGACACCTTATTCCTAACAAATTGAACCATTCTATCTTAACATTTGTTAGTAGAGCAGAGTATTACGACATCAATGCTCACATGGTCAACTAAAGGTGAAGGCATAGAGTAGGGTAATGAATTGATGGGTGAGATCCAACCTACCAAGTGTCTTTGAATCTTGTATAATAAATTTGGATGAGGGCATTATTTTGGGAGATAAAAAAGGAGGACTCTATGGATTTTGATGGAGATTAGAAGCCTAATTGAGGATCCATTTTTCCTTCTTTAAGATTGTAGATTAGAAGGTGGCGTTGTTGTTGGAGTAATGAATGAAGTTTGATGTTCCTTTGTTCCTCTCAAAATAGATGGAGATCACCATATATTAGAGACAAATGGATTTATGTTTTTTCAGTACCTTTCCAAGTCCTTTCCAATGCATTTTTGATAGCATCACTAGGTGTGTCTTTATAAGGGGAGACCACATATGTTACAAAGAGTGATGGTTTTGTGGATGGTTTTTTATGGAACCTCAAGACACTTCCTTGTTTAGACTTGGCAAGGACTACGTAAGATGGACACAACAAGTGTTTGTTTGAAGAGGTTTCTCAATGAATATTCTTAGCACAATAGTCCATGCAAATGGAAGAAATTAGCTCCATGGTGTGATTGATAGGTTGGAATATGAGCAGATATCCTTGCAAAATTTCATACCTCTATAGTGTATTTGAAGTCAACTACATGTGCTTTGCAATAACTCAATGACCTCAGACTTTGGAGTAAAGTTAAGAATTATAACTTCTCTTCATGTGGCTTTTTCCAGATTTACATTCATGTTGCCATGTCATTTTGAAGGGGATCTTTATTTAAGTTTTTCCCCATCATAAGTATGCTAGAAATTTTGCATGAGAAGGTGTAATTGGAGTGAAAGACCAGTTCAGATTCACAAAATCAATTCTAGCATATGATTCATCTACAAGGGAAATAATGATTTTTTTAGCTAGAGTGACATGGAATGTAATGCAATGAAGGAGGAAAAGATTCCATTGTAATATTTTATAGATATGTGTAGAAATCCCAACCATACCAAAACGGGACACACCAACAAATATTAGGCTAGAGAATAGAAAAAGCAAGTAGGGTTCTAGAGTGAATGTCAAGAGGTTTTTATTTAGACTTATTATCCAACATTTTCCAAGTAAGGGTTTTGCAAAATATTTAAATAAATCTCCACACTAAATGTATAATGTCTTGAAGATGTGGCCCTTTTGGGAAGACAAGGTTTGTATGGTGGACCCTAGTTGACTGAAGGATAGAAACAAAATTTTGAGCCATAATACACAAACCAAAGTGATGATGTCAGCATTTGGCTGGGTTTATTACAAGGTGACATTTGGCATGCAAATCAATGTGGTGACATGGACAACTAGTACATATGGTGACTAGTCGCATTCCCACATGTGACATGGTAGTTGCTGACTATGCATACGGGAAAGCACCTAGTCGACATGTGGCAGTTGGCGGTGACATGGTGGTTACAAATTTGATGCCCCAAATTTTGCCACATGGAAAAACCCTACAACAGGCACTTCCCTAAATGGTAAAGATTCATGGAGGTTAAGGACAGTAGGGAACTGCCTAGTTGCCATGTGGCAGTGGGCCTAGGTTGACAGTGACATGGTAGGGGCAAGCATCTAATGAATCAAGAGATGTCACATGGCACGATGCCCAACTGGGGTGACATGGGATAGTGAGTGTGTAAATGGGCTTAATAGGATATTGCCACATGGTAGACCAGTGGACCAATTAAAGGGTGCCACATGGCACCTGGGTAGTAGATGACAGTACAAAGGTCTGACCAATCACTAGGTGACACATGTCAAGCTTGGTTAAAGAAGTTTGACCCAAAATGCATAAATGGAGGGAAAATTTTGAGTTTAGAAAATAATTTTTTTAATTATTTCTTTCTTATTTCAACATACATAGGATTTTTTAAATCTAAAAGTTAATTCATAAAGTTTGAAGTTGAGGAATAATTAAATTTTTGTATTAAGTATTTGAAATAAGATGGAGACCTATGAACCTGTCTAGGAGCCTAATTTTCAAACTGATCCCCTAGGCATTCGTAATAAGAAAATATGAGACTATAATATATCATTGGAACTAGGAGAGGAATATTTTTTGTTTTTTAGGTTTGTTTCTATACATGAAGCCACCTGTTTGAGTTATTCAGGGTTTTATACTAGTGCTCAATTTTAAACCTCATTTAGTTATGGCAGTTCAAATTTGTTTTCTGATGAAATGGTGAACCAAATGAATGTGAGAGGAAGTAGGGTTGTAGTTAGGGATTGATATTTTCACCTCCAAGTCAATTTAATGACGGTTTTATCATAATTTCAAATTGGTATGTGATATTTTTGTAGGAGATAGGGTTTCTCTTTAGTTCGAGGAGATATTTTAAGTTTGTTATAGAACAATGATGAGATTTTGTTTTGATTTTGGTTTTTGAGAGATGAGAGATGATTTTTAACAATAGGGAATGAAGATTCAAGTGGACACATGTCACTTCCAGATCAGATCCAACTTCTTCTTCCTTTCATATATCTTTCTCTTTCTTTCTCATTGTAAGGGTTCTAGTTTTTACTTTAAGACCATGGGGTTCTAGTTTCTTGGACATTTTTCACTGTTGTGATACCACAAGGATGGTTCTAATTAGGTTGAAATCTATGTCATGACTATGATACCATTTTCTTTAGCTTTCCCTCTTGTACGAACAACAATAAATAAAGCTAAAATAGATAGTTATGATCTATTATGTAGTTTATGGGTCATTTACATGTATCTTGAATTTATAGTTTCAAAGAAATTAATACAAATGACTAGAAAACTTCTTAGTTTCATTTTGATTCTCATCTCCTATCACAATAATTTGTAATATTTTGTTGTTTAGGGACAAAGAACTTAGACCATTTTGCATCCCCTTAAGGTTGTATGTTTGGTATGTCTTGTTGTTGGAACACAAAGCCAAATATATGTATTTGACAAGGTTGCTAGTTACTTGAGAAGGATATTGCATGAGAATGAGGTCGTTATGAACATTGATGTCTTATTCAAAAAGTGATAGGATAGATTTGATATCTTGATGTAACGAATATGTCATTGGTATCATAGATGTATGTGTGCAATTTGTGGAATTACCCAATAGATAAGGCACTAATCAACTACAAGATCAACTTGTTCTTACTGTTGCATATTTGGGGATTTTATGAAATCAACATTATAATCATTCATTTCCCTTTCCATTTAAGAGTTGAAAGGATGCCCTCACTCAGCTTGTGATTCCATAGGATTTGTAGTTTTTCTACTACACATCTATGTCATTACATGAGTATAGGATAAATAAGGTTTTTATCTACCTTTTTTAGATTTGATGTATGCTTTTGAACAACTGGTGCCATATAAATGAATTTGAGTTAAATCCACCTAGGTTTTGTAAAGCTTGATGTAGAAGAAGGGTCTAGCCTTATAGTTGGCACGGTGTCTGAAAGGATATGTTGTAAATGGGAAGTAGCTGCCCCTAGATGTATTATGTTCTCATTGGGATAATTTGAAGCGTAAAATTTTAAAACACCAACACATATGCCTCTTCATTCTTTTAAAGGAGGACTATTGTAATAGTATGAAAAGATGTAAATGAAAAAATATGCATGGGTTTTGCATAATGTGGGGTCCTCAACACTGGTGCATTTTTTATGGAATATTTTATTTCTTGGAAAATAATAGATGGTTCACTTTCCCTGATGATTATTGATCCTTTTTTTAGCATTTTAGAAATAGGTATGTTGATCTTGACAAAATTAGTTACAAATCTACTGAAGAAATAGACTTGGGCAAAGAAGGATTGAATACCTTTGACATTTTTAGCCTTAGGAGCCTTATCTATTACTGCAACCTTTTCGGATATGGTCAAGCAATTTTCCTTTTGTTGCTCCAAAGGTACATTTATTTGGGTGTAATGAGATTCAATAAGCCAAAGATTTTATGAAGATCTTTTCTAAATGCTTGTA
This sequence comes from Cupressus sempervirens, assembly GCA_028749045.1. Taxonomy (NCBI): domain Eukaryota; kingdom Viridiplantae; phylum Streptophyta; class Pinopsida; order Cupressales; family Cupressaceae; genus Cupressus; species Cupressus sempervirens. Next base: position 293,800,217 of record CM053784.1, read on the forward strand.
ATGGTCTTCATCTTTCTTGGAATAAGCTATTAGATCATCCTGATCATATACAATCATAAATTTGTCTATGTATTCTTTGAAAGCAACATCCATGGCTCTCTGGAGTGTAGCTCCTACATTGATTAAACCAAAAGGCATCTGAACATATACATATGTTCCCCAAGGAGTTGTAAAGGTTGTCTAAAACTGGTCCTTCTCATTAACTAGCACTTGGTTATATTTAGAGAAACCATCCATCATAGACATCAATTTAGAACCAATTACTTGTTGTAGCATGGTTTCCATGTTTGGTAATCCATAATTATCTTTCAAGGAAACAATATTTAGATTTCTAAATTCCACACATAACCTAATTTCACCATTTTTCTTTCTTATTAGCACTAGATTAGACACCCATAAACAATGTTTGATGGGCTTAATGATTCCACCAGCCCTTAGCCCCACAAGATCTTCTTGCATCTTAGGGGATAATGTGGGATTAGCAGGTCTTTTCTTTTGTTTGAAAGGTTTGGCATTTTATTTTAGGGGTATTACATTATGAAATAAATCCTCCCTATAAGTTTTAAGGTCATCATATGACCATGCAAAGACATGCCTAAATTTCCTTAATAGGCCAACTAGGGACTTTCTTATTGAAGGAGAAAGAGGTTTTCCTATACATACCTTCTTGGGAGACTCAACTATCCCTATATTTATTTCTTCTAGTTCTTGTGGCTTCTTGTCATTGAATTCTAAATGAAATCTATCCTGATTATCAAAGACACTTTCTAACACTACTAATCCTTGAAGCACTTTGTTTGTTTTTAGCTATAGAATTTATTGGCCAAAAATGGTCTTCTTCCCATCTATATTCTTAGCCAAAGTTTTGCAATCCAGTTCATGGCCATGGTAATTATCTTCATTTAGAAGAAAATATAAAATTCCTTTATCATCCTCAAATACCTTCTAGTTCTCTATGTTATCAAGAATGGATGACATGTTTTGCATCTCAATCTAATTAGAAACACCAACAAATGATATATCATTAGGCTTAATGGCTACATTAGCTAGCAGATCAGCCATCTTATTTTAATTCATATCCATCTAAGAAATACCAAAAGTATCAAATTCTTTAATCTAATCCCAAACAACATTCCTATATTGCTTTAACCTCTTGTTTTTAGATGCATATGTCTCCTTAATATGAGACACAACCAATTCTAAATCATCAATAACATTCAAATTTTTGATACCATAATTTGCTACCACCTTTAACCCAAGTAAAAGTGCATCATACTCTACTATGTTATTGGTACAAGTAAAATCTAGTGTGAATGAGTATCTAAATGTATTTTTTTATGCAGATATAAAAACTACTCTAGCCCTTGACCCATCCTTAGAACTAGCCCCATTAAATACATAGTCCAAAGATGTTGAGAATCCAAGCATTTTTCTTCTTCCTATGAGGTTAATGGGATTAGTTTTTCATCTCATTGAATGGTGATTTCTTCCCTATAAATATTTACCTCTGTATCTAGAAAATAGGTAGCATCTGTATTAGTGTTATCTTCAAGCATATGGGTGACCCTTGGTTCTCTATAAACCTTGATGGCTTTATCTCTTATGTGAAAAGTAGCAAAAGACAAGTCCCACTTTAGGCTACCTCCCATTGTAGTGCTCCATTTTCTTGAGAGAAACATTCCATACTATGGAGGAATATCAACTACTAGGACATCATAGTTAGGTCAACATTTAGATAAACAACTAGTCTAAGTAGCAAGGCATTAATTGCACCTATGACAAGGACTTCTCTAGCATCCATAGCCCTACATCTACCTTGCTTTGTATCTACCTTCAAACCAAGAGCTTCCATGATTTCAAATGGCTTTACACTATTAGAGGTTCCTAAATCAATCATGCAATTGTTTTAAAGGTTTTGCCATTTATGATCAGGCCAAGGAAGAAAGGGTTAGTGTTTTGTATATAAGCAGAAAATAAATTATCCAAATACATCTAAGGTATTTGGGACATGACTCCTTTTTCTTCCTTTTCTTTCACTACAAATGGTATTTCCTACCCTATTGATGACTCCTTTTCAACAATGTAATTGTTCCCAATTCCTCCTAACCAAGAGATGGGTTTACTCTTATGTTCTTCTTGTATGTTATGGAATCTAAGATACTAAGAACATTAATAACTAGTCTAACATTCACAAACTAAATAACTAGAAACACATATGATTAGCTGAAGGGAACACTATGGAGGAAGGAAAACCAAGGATGGTAAACTCCGTGAGTGTAGCCTTGATACTTCAAATTTTTCCAGTGATGATGGATGTGTGCTCAAGCTTCAAGTGGTGGGTTTTGTGGTCAAGCATGGAGACAGGTGAAGGATTCAACGATGGAGGTGTGGATGTATTTTGTCATGGTAAGGATGAAATAACAATGTTGTGGTGGTTAATGGATCATTATAAGTTTGCATTAAAAGTTGATGATCTATGAGAGGGGAAGGGTCCAATTTATAGACTAAGCGGTAGTGAGATGGAGGGTTAAGAAGCAAGGATGAGAGATTGGTGAGGGATGGATATGATGCAAAGAAGCGGGAATACATGGATTGTGCTTCTTCAAAGCTTTAAAAGTGTCACAAGGGGATTGGATGGTCAAAGTGGAGGGTCAAAGGGAGTTATGAGAGAGGAGGAGTGTGGAAGAGGGATGTAAGAGGAATTTAAGGGTCATTATGGCATGCAAGAGCCATTAATTCTCTTAGATAGGAATGTAAGAGAGTGAGGGCAGACTTTTGACTTTAGTTTTGGGTTAGAAAGTCTTAACCCTTGCTCAAATTTGTGCACATGTTTAGGAGGGGGATTAGGTTTAGTTTAGGAGAGGGGTTAGGAGGTAAGTGGGTTAGCATTGATGGGATGGGCTAGTTGGTTTGCTAAGTGAGGTTAGTATGGGTGAATGAGTTGGTTTAGGGTTTTGGGATCGATTTATTAAATGTTTTATTTAATAAATGGGGACGTGGGATTAAATAAAATAGTTTTTTGCATTTATTTAATTTAGTAGAGGAATAGGTATTTAATTGATAAATTAATTTTGGGTTATCATTTGATTTTATCAATTGGAATATAGTTAATTAAATGAATTAATTAACTAGAAGTTGATGATTAATTAATTAAATATAAAATATTGAATCAATAATGTCCTAGAAGATGACTAAATAAGATTACTTAGTGATGTAATGAGATTTAAGTGTCCACATTTTTTCCCTCTTTGACATAGTGTTGGGACAATTGACACCATTTCAAAGAAGTTCAAATATTAAAAATGTGAAGAAGATTTTCTTAAAGCAACAAAGTTACCCTAGTCTTGAGTGGAAGATGAGAGATTGGACCACATGGTGCTTGCTCAAGAAGGCAGCAAGGAGACAAGACGTGGCTCAATGACTACATGAAAAGGTACAAGAAGTCAGAGTGAGGAGGAAGACACAAAAGGATTAAAAGAGTGTGAATATGATAATCTAATTTTCAAAACAACATGGTTGCAGGAACTATCAAGGCTAGAGAGGTCAAAGAGGGAAATAGGGCAACATAAGGGGCTATAAAGGGGTTTGAGATGGCTAGAAAGGATTATCTTCTCTCATATTGACATCAACATATTATGATTTGGAGATCTAAGTTGGAGTAGGTGATGCCTATGCAAAAATGACCAAAGTATCGGGTGGACATGGTATGATAATAGTAGGTACGATGGACACCGGACCAATCATTAGGTGCTAAACACCTAACTTTGTGATTTTTTATGTTTATGTTTTAACATTCTCAAAAATTTGAAAGGGTGTTCCTATAGGCATAGGTCTAGCAAGATCATGCTAGAGATTAGCTAACTCAAAATCCCATAAAAGAGCCAAGGGTAAAGATGAAAAATGGGGATCAAAAGACATTTTGGCGAGAACCTAAATTTGGCTCATAGTTGTCACGAGAATGCTAACTTGCCTTGTAGGTTTGGTAGGAAAGTGAACTTGGATGTAGGAAAGCATTTTCATTAGCAAGAATGAAGTTCCATAGGGATAGGTATTATAGTAAGAGTCAATGCGATAATGAGTTAGGGTTAATGGAATGAGAAAAGGGTTGATGAGAAATCCCATTGAAAAATTCACTAGTAGGAATGCTATAAAGGGTAAGGTACTAATTTGGTGACATCATGTTATGTTTTGGATGTAGTTGTCACTAGATGCATTGGTGTCATGAGAGTGACATGTTGTGGTAGTACATGCTGAGGAGTAGTTCACACAAGTAGACTAGACAATGCCATTGGGAAGGGATACCTAGCTAGACTATGCCACACATGGACCTACATGGCTATGGTGATAGCATTGCGCAAGTGTTGGAATAGAGAGATCAATACATTTCATCTACTAATAGGAGAGATGATGGTGACTTTGGAGAATATATATAGGATCTTCTAGCTACAAACCCATGGTATGATATATAAAGATGATGTTGGTAGAGTGGATAGCATTTTTTTCAAGAAGACAAATCCTAAAGGGGAAAATGTAACTAAGCCTAAGGAGGTTCATAACATCAAGGTAAAAAATGGGAGTAAAATGTGGTAACCCAAGAAGGAAGAGGCCTCAAAGATCTCATAATAATGATAAGTAAAAGGGAGAGGAAAAGGCATCCCTTGTAATTTCTAGAAGTAGTGAACAAAAGACTCATGATGTTGCTAGTATTAGTGAAAAGAAAAAGGAGGTGAAAGGTATGCATGTTGAAAATTTTCCCAACTCTCCTATTGATATGTTAAATTCATGTTGTCACAAATTATTGTGAATGTTCCACTCTCTAAATTATTGAGAATCCCAGAATATAAGGATAAAGCTATGCCATGGGTTGGGATTGTTTTTTATTAGATAAACAGGTTTTACAGGGACCCTGAAACCCAAAAGTAATTACATAACTATGGCTGATAATAAGCAATTAAAGCCTAGCCAAAAAAAAAGGCCAACAAAAAGGCCATAGTGAAAGAGGATCTTATTTCTAATTCAAATGAAACCCCTATTGAAAGTAGTGAACCAATAGAGATGCAAGGAGTAGTATCCCAAATCCCACCGATGTACTTAGATGATTCAGTCAATTAGTGTCTAGGAAATATTGATCCCTTTTCTCTTAAGTATCATGGAAAATGGAAAAATCTTAAAAAATTATATGGTAGAATCTGGTGCATCAAACATAGTGATGTATTTTGAACTCATGAAAGAGTTAGGGTTGAAAGTAGAAACTATTCAAGGTAGGTGTTGTGCAATGGATCAAAGAGAGGTAGTTGTTATAGGGACCATAAATATATTACCTTATAGGTTATCTACCTATCCTAGTAAAGAGCCGACAATGAGTGTTTTGGTAGTTGACATTCCACCTCAATATGGTATGCTATTATCAAGAAAGTGGAGTGCAACAATGGGTGGAAATACACAATGTGATTCATCTTATGCCACCTTTCAAATTGAAGATAAGCTGGTCAAAATCAATAGAGACCCCAAGATTGTTTACATGATTGAACAAGATATTGAAAAGGAAAAGACATGTTTTGTAGATACTAATGTAAATGCATGTAGGGAAGAAGTTTTAGTGTTGAAAAGGGAACCAAGAAAATCCTCTCTTATAGTGGAAGCTGACTCAAAGTTAGAAAAGGGAGATTTATGGACCATGTATTTTCACGGAGCATATTGTAAAGATGGGCCAAGAGTAGGTATTCTTTTAATTTCTCTTGAGGGGTTCACTTACAAGTTTTATTTCACTTTAACTTCCCATGTAAAAACAATAATAATGTAGAATATGAAGCTTTATTATTAGGATTGAGGATATATCATAAACATGGTATTAAGTGATTGCATGTTGTTGGAGATTTTCAGTTACTCATTTATAGAATAAGAGGAGTATATGTTTCTAAGAATAAGAGATTTAAATAGTATAGGTATTTTGATTGGGACATGATAGAGACCTTTGATGCATTTTGGATAATATGGAAAGGTAGAAGCAATGACAAGATGACTGATTTATTATCTAATGTTTCTATAATTCCTAATGATTTGACTCTTTTTGGTTTATCAACAATGAAAGTGTAGATCAGACTATCTATCCTTAATAATATTTAAAATTGGCAAGTCTTTGAAGAAGAACAAGATATTATAAGGTTTCTAAATTGTGAAGACTAGTTTTGGGGACAAGAGATTGATTGTGCAACACTTGTGAAAATAATAGATGGCAAGGATGCCATTTTTGGTGAAGTTGTTCAATTGAAAATAAACAAGATTCCTAAGGGACTAGTTGTGTTAGAAACTATTTGTTGATAACCATGATAGATATAAAACAAATGAAAAGGAGCATGATGCAAAGGATTTAGAAGAGATAAACCTTGGAATGAAAGAAGCACCTAAGAAGGTGTATGTGGGGAAGAAGCTATCTCCTAAAATCAACAAGTCTTTGATTGATTTACTAAGAAAATATAGACATGTATTTGCCTGGTCATATGATGATTTAAAGGTATACAAAGAAGATCTCTTCCAACATGAAGTCCCATTGAAAGAAGGTGTTAAACCTTTTAGATAGAAGATAGGCCCATCAATCCAACTCTAGCAACAAAAATGTAGGAATAGTTGGTAAAGTTAAGGGATGCAGGGATCATCAAGCCAATTAGGCATTCTTCTTGGTTGTCAAATTTGGTTCTTGTCAGAAAGAAAAACGGTGACATAAGATTATGTGTTGATTTAAGGAATATGAACATTTCTTAACTAAAGAATTATTATGGTCTACCCAATATAGAGGCTATGTTGAAAAGAGTCACTAGATCAGAACTGATGTCCATGATGGATGGTTTCTCTGGATACAATCAGGTGGTTGTAAAAGAATTAGAATAATACAAGATTGTATTTATAACACCTTGGGGAACATATGATTATAGTAGGACTCTGTTTGGTTTGACAATGTTGCTACTACTTTTCAGAGAGCCATTGATGTGGCTTTTGTAGATATTATTGATAAATTTCTAGTTGTATACCAAGATGATTTTACAACATATTCAAAAAATGTGAATGACCACTATTTACATCTAGAAAAGGTATTTATTAGAACTCTTAAATATGGGATTTCTTTGAACCTAAGAAAATGAGTCTTTGGGGTCACTGATCATAAATTGTTAGGTCACTTGGTTGGAAAAGGAGTTAGGATAGACCCAGAGAGAGTAGAAGCTATTGAAAAAATTCAGAAGCCTAAGAATGTGAAAGGAATTCAATCTTTCTTTTGGTAGATTAATTTTCTCAGGAGATTTGTTAAAAATTTTGAAAAAATAAGTAGACCTATTTCCAAAATGTTAAAGAAATGCTCTGAAATTAGATGGGATGATGAACCAATTATAGCTTTTCAAAAGATAAAGTAGACAATAAAAGATGCTCATGTCTTAAGGGCTCCTAATTATTCCAAACCAATGCACATTTTTCCCTTTGCTTCATCCCATATTGTTGTTGTAGTTTCGCTACAAAAGAATGAAGATGGATTTGAACAACCTATAGATTTTTTTAGTAAATCTCTATAGGCTATAGAGTAGAAGTTTGATATTAATGAGAAACGGTCTTATGCATTTGTTAAGGTCATAAAAGTATTTATATGTTATTTAATGGGAACCATTGTGATTGCATTGTGCCTAGTGTTGTAGTGAAAGATATCTACTAATAGCAAGAAGTCTCAAGGAGAAGATGTAGATAGATTAATAATATCCAAGAATTTAAATATATATCCAAATTACCAAGTTGGTAAGAGGCCAAGGACATGGTAAGCTGATGGTAGAAGCTAATATTGAAGCAAACCAAATAAACTAGCTTGATGATGATTACAAAAGTGGACTATGTGACATGGATTTTTATGATTGGTACAAGGAAATAATATTTTACTTAAAGTATATGAAAGCTCCACTAGGATTAAATGATAATCGAAAGAGATTCCTAAAGTTTCAAGCTATTAGATATATTATTATAAGAGGGCAGCTATGGTGGAGAGATATGGAGGGTATGTTACTTAAATGTGTTGATGAAGAACATTCAATGAAAATTCTAAATGAGATGTGTCTTGGAATATGTGGAGGCCACTACATGAAAAAAAAAACAACTCATAATGTGATTAGAGAAAGATTTTGGTGGCGTACTCATTTTAAAGATACACATAAGTTTGTAAGAAAATGTGATGCTTGTTAAATGTTTGCTAGGAAACTAAAATTCTCTGGTAATTTACCACTGAGACCCATGGAGATGCAAGTACCATTTAAACAATGGGGAATTTATTTTATAGGTGAAATTGTAAATAAATCAAGTGGAGGACATTCTTGGATTCTGGTAGCAACTAACTATTTCACAAAATGGGTAGAAACAATCCCTTCTAAAAGGTCTACCAGAAAAGTAGTGATGCATTTTATCTTGAAAAACATGATTGTTAGGTTTGGTTGCCCTAAGAAAATATTCATAAACAATGCAATGCATTTTAGATACGAAGAATATAAATATTTCTATGAAAAGTATGATATTACTAGATCCACTTCATCACCATACCATCGGCAAGGAAATGGAAAAGAAAAAATCAAGTGATAAACATTTATTAAAGATCATTAATAGTATCCTAGATGAAAATAAGAGGGCTTGCAATTCCAAATTACCATTGGCATTATGGGCTAATGGGGCAATAGTAAAGAAGGCCATAGGATGTGCACCATTTGATCTAGTTTATTAAATACAAGCTAGAACGACCCAAAACAATTTAAGTGGGATGTACAGGTTTGTCCAACAATATGATGAAGATATCACTGATGAAATGTAGATCAGGATGGATGTTATTCTACAACTAGATGAGACAACAAGAGATGCTTCTTCCATAAATTCTAAGTTGTAGATTCTAGTAAAGCAATTGTATGACAAAAGGATAGTAGCAAGGAAATTTAAACTAGAAGACCTAGTGTTGTTATGGAATGCTAGGCAAGAAGAAAATGGAAAACATGAAAATTTTGACCCTATTTGGTTAGGTTCATATTTAATTCATCAAAATTGGGGTGAGGATTCCCATTTCATAAAAGGACTATCATGATATATTCTTGAATTGCCAATTCATGAAAAATTCTTGAAAAAGTAATTATGTTGAAGATATTTGTTTTTCCATAAACATTAGTTTGGGCTTTTATATATTTTGTAAATTTTGTACAACCTTTTTCTATTTCATAAAAGGACTATCAAGAGATATTCTTGAATTTCTAGTTCATGAAAAATTCTTGAAAAAGTAATTTTGTTGAAGATACTTGTTTTTCCATAAACATTAGTTTAGAGTTTTGTATATTTTGTTGATTTTGTACAACCTTGTAGTTCTTGTTTGGTTTGTGTGTTTCCCTACATTATCAACCATTTCTCTCTAAATGTTGTCATGTTTTGTCAAGTATGTGATCTTCTCTTCCAAAATTTCTAGATTCTTACATGGATTCTAACTATTCATTATCCCTAGACAAAGCCATGTCAACGACCTAAATTTTCACTAATCTTAATTTTTTGATATATTGTAAAAATTAGGAAGAAATATGTCTTCATGATTAGGGTTTAATGAGTTGTTGTCAATTTCCAAGAGAAAGCCCTAACTTCATTTTACTCATACCATAGGGTTTTTAAAAAGTTATTAACATTTGGTTTGCAAATTTTAAAAAAGGGGAATATGTTAAAACCTTGGTTATAAGTATAAATGTTTTTGTCCCTAAGTTAAGTTTTAAATTCATGTGGCATAAGGTTATAGTCCTAAAAATTTTTATGTCTTGAAGTGGCAAAAACCTTTTAATCATTCAATTTTTGCATTATGTTTTCTGACTATTTTGGTGGTAGTGATGTTGCGAAGTAGTCAGCTAGGAGGTTCATGCTACATATTAGATGAAAAGGCTAACAATTAAGTTGAGGCTACCAAGTGAAGAAGATTTTTGAATTGTGAGGTCTTGAATTATGATTTGCAAGGTGAGTTTTAAGTTGCAAAGTCATGAAGTGTAACCAAGGTGATCAAAAACTAGTTTACCACTATATTTCCTACATTCAAAGTTGAAGTAAGTTGAGAGTAGAGAAGTGGAGATAACTAGTGGTCGTAGCATCACAAGGTTAAGTTATGAGTTAAAGTTTATGGATGCAAAGCCATGAAGAAAGTAATGGTTAACTATAAGGCAATGTTTACATCATTGTGTGGGTTAAAGATGGTAGGTTGATGACTATTACGTAGTAGTGAAGTAGCTAAGATAAAGTTTCATGAAACAACTAGTATGATAGATGATAAACTCTAAACTATGGAGACCTAGAGATGTACATAATAGGGAGTTTCAAATTTTGACAAGGCTAAAAGGTAAAAAAGGATAACAAGTGGTAATGAAGAGATAAGTCATTAGCACACCTTTGCAGGGTTCAAGCTACAATAAATTTTAAAGATGAGATGTGGTAGTAAATGTTAAGTAACTATTCATAATTAAAAACCATTAGGTCATGATATTGCTATTAGGATTTAACTATGTGATTTTTTAGTCAAACCCATTGACCCATGTTTAATGAGTGGTGATTCAACATGAATCCATCTCTCATGAGAATAAATGGAACACTTAGCACTTATTGGATCTAGGTGATGCTCACAAGAGTGAAGCACTAGGGCTTCCCAACAGGTCACCTATCCTAGTACTACTCTAGCCTGAGTGCACTTAACTATAAAGTTTCCTCCATGGTTAAACCTAAAGCTTGCAACCCCATTTGCAAAACCTTCAACAAGTTTTGAGCCTTATGAACCATTTATTAGAAAGCCCCTCAAGATCGTCAATTGATAAGTAGGAGATAATTTCCACAGCAAGTCAAATTGTGATATTGCTATTAGGATTTAACTGTGTGATTTGACTTGTTGTGGAAATTGTCTCCTACTTATCAATGGATGAGCTTAAGGGGATTTCTAATGAATGATTCATAAGGCACAACACTTGGTGAAGATTTTTCAAATGGGGTTTCAAGCTTTGGGTTTAACTATGGAGGAAACTCTATAGTTAAGTGCACTTAGGCTAGAGTAGTACTAGGATGGGTGACCTCCAAGGAAGTCTCAATGCTTCAATCCTGTGAGCATCACCTAGATCCAATGAGTGCTAAGTGTTCCATTTATTCTCATGAGAGATAGATTCATTTTGAATCACTACTCATGAAACATGGGTCAATGAGTTTGACTCAAAAATCACACAGTTAAATCCTGACAACATTATCACAATTTCACTTGATGTGGAAATTATCTCCTACTTATCAACCATTAGGTCACTGTTGCTAGTGAGATAGTTTAATGGTTTTGAAAATGTGAAATGATTATGATGACCGAGTTTTCTACTTCATGAGTTACTTTCAAATAATATAAAGTTGACCTATAATGGAGTGATGAGGTTATGATGTATGTTTCATTGCTTTACAGGTCTTCATCATAAACACAATTATATAGTGGCAAAGTAGATATGAATGCATAATGTGACATCTCAATATGAAGCTAGTGGTTTAATATATAAGTAGTAAATCAAATAGGAGGTTATGGTAACCATGTTTGTGCCATTGTGGCCAAGATTGATGAAGGGCATGGAACCACTAAGAAGTGGATAAAAGGGGTAATCACCACATCACTACCTTAATTTTGGAAGGAAAAAAATTGAAAACAAAGTATTTTTCTAGGACGACATCGAATGATGAGTTGGGATTTGGGTTTAACCATGGAGGAAACTCTATAGTTAAGTGCACTTAGGCTAGAGTAGTACTAGGATGGGTGACCTCCTAGGAAGTCTCGATGCTTCAATCCTGTGAGTATCACCTAGATCCAATAAGTGCTAAGTGTTCCATTTATTCTCATGAGAGATAGATTCATTTTGAATCACTACTCATGAAACATAGGTCAATGAGTTTGACTCAAAAATCACATAGTTATATCCTGATAGCAATATCACAATTTCACTTGCTATGGAAATTATCTCCTACTCATCAACCATTAGGTCACTATTGTTAGTGAGATAGTTTAATGGTTTCAAAAATGTGAAATGATTATGATGACTGAGTTTTCTACTTCATGGGCTACTTTCAAATAATATAAAGTTGACCTATAATGGAGTGATGAGGTTATGAGGTATGTTTCATTGCTTTATAGGTCTTCATCATAAACAAAATTATATGGTGGAAAAGTAGATATGAATGCATAATGTGACATCTCAAGATGAAGCTGGTGGTTAGATAGATAAGTAGTGAAGCAGAGAGGAGGTTATGGTAACCATGTTCATGTCATCATGGCCAAGATTGATGAAGGGCATGGAGCCACCGAGAAGTGGATAAAAGGGGTAATAACCACATCACTACCTTAAGTTAGGAAGGAAAAAAATAGAAAACAAAGTATTTTTCTAGGATGGTACCGAATAATGAGTTGGAAGTATGAGTGACATAAAATTTGAGTGCACAAAAACTTTTGAAACATTGAAACATTTTTGTGCATGATGTTTTAATTACATTAATTCCATGCTCTAATTTGTAGAAAAGAAATAAAATGTAAAAGGGACAAGGATTTTGTCACTAGTTGTAAAGTGTTTCAAATTATAGAGCATAATTAAGTCACAAAGCAAATCTTAGGGAACAAAGTTTGGTGATATTGTGAGAGATTAAAAGAATGGTGCAAGAGGAGGGAGAATTGATTGCACAGGTTCAAATTGAAAAATCTTCATCAATTTCTTCAAAGGCTAAGAGTCTTAGTCCTTTTTCTGATGAATGGTTATAATTTTTTCCAAGTTTATCAAATTTTCAATCTACAATTGCTCATGCTTCTAGAGACCTGTTTGATTTTTTTAGAGATGTAGGAGTGTCACACAGAAATGGGAATGAATTGATTTGGTTATTTTATAAAAATGAATTGTTTAAGGTCCCTATATCAAACCATTGGAATATAAATTTGAGCAAGTTGATTATTCCTAAGGTCTTTGTTGATGTCAATTTTTTGAAGGCATTGATCAAAGAATACAATCTTGTTATTTGTGCATTCCACAAAAAGGATAGAAGTATACTATGTGTTAGTGAGAAAATTTTTCCTTTGGAAAGAAATGTAAATAATAACTCAATATGCTTGAAAAGAAGAACAAAATGTACTAAAAGTTGAATGAGTTATCATGGATTGATAACTCTCCTCTAAATTGAGAGGTACAACTCCCTATTGAAAAGATATTTGATGAACTATATAAATCGATTATGTCCTTAACATGAAGACACAAAGGTTTTAAAATCCATCCAAAAACATGAAATGAATGTGCCTATAAAATTTACAAAGATGGAAAGATGAATGATCAACCACAAGATAGCTTATCTAGTCTTCTGTGTCATAAAGGAAATGAGTGTAAAATTAAATATTCCATTCTGCAAAGTATGACATGCAAACCATAAGATTGAAACAACACATACATGACACAATAATGGAGGTAATATCCATAAATGTGAAGAAGATAACCCTATGATTAAACTTAATCAAGTAAGAAAACATATAGATCATATGATCTTTTATGTAAACTTGTCTTTATTTTTTAATATAATAGAATGATCATAAGATCATTTGTGCCCTTCAATATTGAAAGAAAAATTTAGAAATTAAAGGAAACCATCACCATTTCTTCTTGTTATAATCAATAATTAAAATAACATATCTTCTTCATGTAGCCTTCAAACTCCTGGAAAGGAAGAACCCCTATTACATCCAATTTTTTGTAATAAATAATGTTTCCAAATTGTGTTTCAATTCCCATAACCATTTCTTGGAACTCTTGTAGGTATTTCCTTCCTTTTCTATTTCTCAACCTCCTCAAATAAAGATGTTCCCCTAACATTTACAAATTGATTTCATATTTTTCTCTCCTTCATGATTAAATCCCTTTACTAAACCTCTCTCTCCTTTTGATAAATACATCATCTTCATAATTACTAAGGTGGCATTGACGAATCTCCATTTGCATATGTGGTATCTTCTAGGATGTTGAAGGATTTGGTTGTACATAGGTCTATTTTTGATGATTGCCAATGTGGATAAAGCCAATATCAATCAATTTTCAAACATTACATGTTGGTTTCTCAAATGTTCATTTCATTTTCATGCATATTTTTTTGCAGTTAAAAAACCATCTGATGAAGGTTTCTTCTCTCTCAACCTCCAATAGTTTTTGTAACATGAAGAGTGAGCTTCAACATTCTGCCAGCAAGGAACATACTTCCTTGCTTCTAGAATTTCATCTTCAATACCGACATCTTATACATAGGATTGTATCTTACTATGCATTTTTATGTGATTTTTGATTGGAAAAAGAATTATAATCTTAATCTTCTCAAAGTTCTCGATGAAGACCAAAATGATAATAAATGGGAAATATTCCTCCTCATGTTTTGGTTATATGTAGAGATCATTATTCTTGACTTTCAATGGCAATATCCTGATCTATGACTCTTTGAAATGGGAAACTCTTTCTCTCACCTTATCACACCTTAACTATCCATCGTACATGGAACCACTATCCAACACAATATTTTGGGGTTCAAAGAATCTACAAAGCCTTCAAATTGCTAGTGGGTCTAGTCTTCCTAGTACAAAGATGAGTTTCAGCTTTCAAAATGCCTTTGTGCGTGATCTATAAAGAAAATTAAAATACAAGATATAATTGTTTCCACATAACCTATAATAGATTTAAAATAAATATACAGTTGAAATCCACATTCAAGAGAAAATATAACATACCCACAAAACTTGTGACACAAGATATACCTTGGGAAACCCTCATTGAGGGAAAAAACCTAGCCTCCAAAAGCATCCATCACCATGTATTATTAAAAAAAAACATCATTGCAATACAGCCATGGAAGCCTTCAAAGCCATAGCCACCACTGAACAATTTATGTGAACAAGCATGAATCCACACATCCCATGCCATGCTTCCAACATTCACAAATGCTCCCTTGGCTAACTTGTCAAGCCTTGTCCCACTCAACTCTTTCCTTTCTTACCTTTTTTGTCTTCTTACTCTCACACAACAACTACCCTTGTGGTTTCTTATATAGTAGCAAGTCCCACAAAACTACCAAGTGGTATTACATAAACCATGTGCTACGTAACCTACTAACCCCACAATTAATATTGGAAATTTTAATTCTTTTCCCTAGTATTAAATAATAACATGAAATATTATCACAATGTTACAATACAGCTCATCAAGTATATCCCATGATAATTTTTATATGTTGCACATCCATCTAGGTGCAGCATTACATTATAAAATAAAATAATACAATATAGCAATGTTATGCAATGTGTGCAACACCCATTATCTCAACAATCTCCCACTTGTTGTATACATTGCATAGGGTCAATCTGTAGCCACATAAATGAACAAGGGAACAATCCCCCCTAGAAAATCCACCATCATGGATCAAAGTACACCATGTGCTCCATCCTAGTACCCACAATAAGATCAATGTATCTAGCTTCTCAAACATGAATGAAGCCATCTCCTATTATGCCACTACCACCATACACACATAGAATCCATCCAAAGAGAGAGCCACCCAACTTGTCAAATTAGAAGATCATAGAATCCTATACCAATTGAAATGAAAAGCACAAAAACCTAATCCAAAGGTAATCACATGTATCTATAGTTGTCAAAATATCCATAGCTGAAATAGAACCCACAACAAGTGCCAAACCTATCCAACTATCTATACCTCCAAAGGTACACCAAGTGAATCTCACATCATCAACATATCCAATCTATAACCTACAATTACAAGCCTCAAGAGAAATACCTTTCACATACATACCATGAAGTTCCCACTGCAAAGATAATATCAAATCTATAACCAATCCACTCACAACATCTCAAAGAAGTGAATCCATGTAGTATCAAGGATACCCACATCATATAAACCAATAACCTACAAGAACAACTCTCTCCAATAGTGTCCCAAGGTCTCCACAACCAACAAAGGAAATAGATAAAGTAGCAACCATGTCATTTCTCACATGAAATACATGTGCACAAACTAGTGATCACAATCTCCAACCAATCTCAAATCCAATGTAAGTGAAACCAAACAGCTAGGAAGATAACCAAGACTAGGAGAAACCATGCAAATCATAACCTATATCATGTACTTCTACAAACACCTCTAGATGCACTTCTATAAAACTCCAATGAGAAGCCTCAACAACACCCAAACCATACCATATAACTAATCATGGATATAAGCCTCTCACAAGAAGATCAAACTCATAAACTATTCCTAATCCAATCAATATGCCCAACATAAAACCATCTCCCAAATTCAACCAACATAACAACTTATGCAAATGGGGATAATCAATGCTGAACCATTTCTCAAATGAACCCTCCAAAACTAACCCATGTACCATAGCTCAAAATCCATATCCATGAAAGACAAGAATAAACATAAAGCACCTAAGAGAAATAATGGCCTATACCTCTCAAGTAGCAAACTGCCGAGTAGACCAAGAGTGGGGAATAAGAATGCTCATCAAGATATCCAAGTCTCCAACCAAGACTTATCTAAGAAAAATCTCCTCTCAAGCCTATATTGAGTGAATGCCCCTCAAACTCTCCTACTAAAACCATTGACTGTCCCAACAAATAATTCTCTAACCCAAGAGAAATAAGCATCACCACCATCTCTAAGTATCCATGAGCACTTGTAACCAAACAATCTATGCCAACTCCAAATGCAACGTAACAATATCATGAAGTTTCCAGCTTATGATCAATGTCAAATATCCAACCATCACCTCAAGAACATAAAAATGACAACATGATCTAACATGCTCCATATGAACATACTATAACATGTCAAAATTCTAAACATGTATCAAAAGTATACCATGACATAAGAATGAAACTATCCTCACACCAAGGATAACATGTCAAATGAAGGCATAAACTACACCTTTGCCAAGAATCCCATTAGTCCTCTAGATGAAACCATCTCCACACACCATGAAGAAAAACTATCTCCAAATACCATGAAGAACCATCTCCACACACAATGAAGATAACCAATAACCCCATGAGTCATCAAGATCTAACCATCTTCACACACCATGAAGACAACAAGTGCACCATGCAAATGTCAAAGACACTGATGCAACAATAGGATCTAAGAAAAACTTCCAATATCTACAAACACTCAATAAATGTATCAATGCAAAAAATTCCCACTCAATCATGGTACCAAGTCACCCATGGCACCATAAAATCCATCCCTTACATGAAGATCCTCTAGGTCTACATTCACAACCAAAGTTTCAATTACCAAGTGAAACCAAGATATCCAAACCAAGAAGATACAAACCAAACCAAGAACTAATCCTGCACTGTCACCCCATCATTGTTACAAGCTCCCATTGAACTGTTTATCTAAGTTATCCTTGACATCATGATGAAAAACCATCCTCTAACTATGAGAATTAACCTAGGTATCAAACCATCAAAGAACTCAAAGCGCACATCATGAGCTCCTCAAAAGAAACCAAATAACCATGATTCTCAACCAAGAAGATATACCACCATAACCAAATTAGAAATCCAAGCCAATGAACATTAAGGATGTATCTATATATCAAATCATCTCATGCCAAAATCTATGGCACCATGATCACATCCATGAATTGATCATCTAACCCACAATATGTCCAACCTATCAGCATAAAATAGTCAACCACAATTCTCTGTCATGACTATACCTAGTAACAACATCTCGTGCCTTCTACACGATGAAAAATTAGAAAATCATGTGACTTAGGGGATAGACAACCCAAATCCAAGCCACCAATTTGAATATGCATCAATAATGAAAGATCAATGGGCACAGACAACCCATGACCAAGCTATAAATGCAACTTGTAAGTATAGATCACTTACAATACTACACAACTTGTACACCCAACAAGTCTTCATACATATCCAAACCAAATATTGATAACCATTTCTTCAAGAGATCCATCTAAAATATAAAATGAGTATACAATGACATCAAATCTCAAATCTCCAACAATGTCATAAAATCACAATGCTACCATAGTCAATATATACCATAAACTATTTAGATTAATATATCAGCAAATAAATCATGCCAAAAATATACCAAATCCTGAACCAATGTGTAGAGCTCTCCAAGAGCTTTTTGTTAACTATGCATAGTCCAAAATCTGACTCTATATGCTCAAATTATGCCCTAATTTATGCTCAAAATAAACAACATTTGAATTTAGGGCTCTTAAAACTTAAAAAGGTGTCAAAATCACAAAACCAAAACTACGCTAAGTTGTAGTGCTCTAAATTATCTTTCCAATGCCTATAAGAAGTCTAAAATCTGATATCCTAAGAGAAAGTTATGGCCATTTTACTAAGACAATCTTTTTATCATTCTCACTATGATTTTTTTTAATAAAAATTTTGATGGGATTAAATTTGATGGCCATCATGGGATGAAACTAAAAAAATCTTTCATTTCCTCTAGACATGGCTCCCAAAGGTCATTTTTGCAAGCTCCCTCTATAACCTTCATTTAAATGAAATATCTAAAAAACCCTTTTGTCCAACAATTTTACATGCCCAAAATCTACAAACATCCCATCATAATAGAAAACCCAAAACCTTTAGATTTGCAATAAATAACTCACATACCTTGTCTTTTCTTTTATCATCTCATGCATTCCCATGGATTGAATCTAGGGTTCCAATAATAAAACCATAGCTCTAATACCACTTGTAAGAAAACTTACAACAAAGAATATAACCATTTCAACATAACCCATAATAGATTTGAAATAAATATGTAATTGAAATCCACATGCAAGAGAATGAAAAACATACCCACAAAACTTGTGACACAAGAGATACCTTGGAAAACCATCATTGAGGGAAAAACCTAGCCCCCAAAAGCATCCATCACCATGTATTATTCAGGAGAAACACCATTGCAATACAACCATGGAAGCCTTCAAAGCCACAACTAGCACTGAGGAATCTATGTGAACAAGCATGAATCCACACATCCCATGCCATGCTTTCAACCTTCACAAATACTCCCTTGGCTAACCTATTAAGCCTTGTCTCACTTGACTCTTTTCTTTTTAGCCTTTTTTGTCTTCTCACTCTCACACAACAACTACCCTTGTGATTTCTCATATAGTAGCAAGTCCCACAAAACCACCAAGTGGTATTAAATAAACCATGTGCTACCTAACCCACAGACCCAACATTTAATATTGGAAATTTTAATTCTTTTCCCCAATATTAAATAATTATAAGAAATATTATCACAATGTTACAATACAACTCATCAAGTATATCCAATGAGAATCTTTACGTGTTGCATGTCCATCTAGGTGCAATATTACATAATAAAATAAAATAATACAATATAACAAAAATTATGTAATGTGTGCAACACCCATTATATCAACATGATCATGATTTGGTGTGCCATACTCAACATGTTTTATCTATGACAGTGGACTCCTACATACACTGAGGCTTGAGCCAATCTCTACTTATCATTTCATGTCATTATTATAAAATATGTTGAGGATTTTGAATTGAAAACAATATTTCTTTGATCTCCATTTTTATATGTGCTAGTGGCTTAAACAATTCATGAACATCAAGTTGACGCCCCTCATCATCATCATGTATTAATTTTGATGAACTCTCTCATTCATCCAAGTGTTGTTGGCTTTAACAAGCATTGTAATCTATGTTGACAATTGGTCAAACAATTCATATGTAGTGTTAGTGTTTTTCCAAATTTCCATCCATGATGGTAGTCTATTGTTTATATATTCATGGATATAGAGTCCATAGGTCCCATTAAGTCTATCAGTTTGGCTAACAGATGACTTTCACATTATGTTGAAAACCTTGCATTCTTCCTAATGTTCTATGATGCATGTGGTTACAATATAAGAGTCCTTCATGACCATTTCCTATCATCCCAATAGATGCATCTAGGTGATTTCAACCTTCTTTTGATTATGTGTTTATTTTAATATGTCATGAGAGTTGATCTAAGATCATTGCCCACATTTCTTTTTCTCTAACATCAACCTAGAACCTAACACACATAAGCCATGTCCATATCAAGTTTTGTACAATCAACATCTTATCTATTCAAATGCCCTCACATTCTAATTACCAACCATCATATTTGTTAACATTACTCTGCATGAGTAAGCTATCAGCTTGATTCCTATTAGTTTCAAAGTAATATGATTTCAATTGGAGAATTTGAGTTCTCATCTTATTCATGAGGTTTTATGACAAGATTATAAAGCTTCACTCCACTAAAATGCTCTTCAAACTAGGATTAAGAAGTCACCCCTACTTGCATCTTCTTAATTACTGTAAGATGACAAACTTCAAATCTTCTAAATCATCATGATCTAAAACTCTAGAAGTGAACCTAAACTTTGAACTAAACTCTTGCCCTAATCTTACATGTTAGAACTTGAAATAACCTTGAATAATAGCCTTTTGAACTAAGTCTCCACTTAGCAACTTGGGGCATTTAAATTAGACTTCTAGATTAAACTCTAAAGTTGAGTCTTTGAACTTTGTTTTGAACTGACAAATTTGTATACCTTTAGAACTTGTATTCAAAGCTTGACATTGACAAACCTTTGAAATTGGACCTTGAACTTTGAATCTACAAGTTCAACTTGAGATTTGAATCAATGAATCTACATCTCAAACTTTGAACTTTGAACTTCAAATTTCAAAGTTCAAGTTCAACATATCCTCAAAACACTACCTTCTTAACAAGATTGAACTTTACAAGGGAATCATTGGTAATAGAAACTAACAAGAGTATAAAACAATTTCTCCATAGGACCAATTTTCAAAGCTTAAAATGAGGGTGCTAAAAGCATGCTTACATTATGCATAGTTGATAAAGAGACTTTTATTGAGGTTTTTTCTTTAGGAGGACCTATGGAATTCCCTATTGACTCAGAAATATTTGAAGATGATTTCTAGAAGCAAAAGAATTTCTACAATAAGAGGGTCATGTTGAAGCATATTCCAAAATTGATGAAGGAATAAGGAGACATGCCAAAGAAAGTGGGAGATTATATGGGTCTCAGGTACTTCCAAATGCATCTTCAGAATATAGTCTTTGGTCTAAATAAGGTTTTAGGTTTGGATGGGACTATGGATGCTTCTAGTGAAATTTTCATCATGACATTGAATATTTAGGATCCACATACCAATATTGGATATGATTTTGTCACCTACACAACAAACCACATTCACAATGAGATTGTCTCTTCTCAACAAGGAGAATTGGGAAACTTCAAATTTTATGATTATTTTCTACTGATGCATTTGATTTTATATGAGAATGTAGGGTACATTGGCACAAGTTTCTTTGAGAACACAAAAGAACTTGGAGAGAATTTGCATGTGCAACGCTGGACTAGTGTATGGAAAAAGTTCTACATTTATTCAAATTCTCTTTCATTTTATAATGATTTTGTATACCCTATATTAAATATGTTGGGAGATGTAGTACAGAGGATTCCTAGAAATATTAGGAAATTTCTTAAACCATCTATGTACTTAGATGAAGGAAAATAACCCATATGCATTTTATTTCATTCTTACTTCTAAAAATAACACATGCATTTTATTTAATGACATAAGTAAAAGAGTATACTATAAAAACCATTATTGAAATTTTGTTATAATTAAAAACTATATTAATAATTATTATATATGTCTTAACTAGGTGCATCAATTCATCCTCTATCTATTGTATTTTAGGAGTCTAAGGTCGAGTTGATGCCAATTTCTTTAACCTTCTTGCTAAATCATGAAGCACCTTTTGCAGTGTAGCCATATGATCAGTAGATGATGCAAAATCAATGATGAATTCACCATACTCATCATTTAGCTCCTCACAGACTACTTTTCCTTTTCACTTTTCTAATCAACACTCATTTTCGAGAACAATATTATTAGTGCTATATTAAAAATCAGTCCAAAATAGTAGTAAAGAATAAAACACAATAAAAAATACACATTAACATATTTCTTGTGTCTAATTTGTACAACAACAATGATTTTTACTTGTTAGGAAGATGAAGTCACATGAGAACTATCTCTATTGTGTGTATCCTATGGTTGTTGATCCATACTGTAGCCCTATATTTCTAAAAAAAATGATTGAGACATGCTAAAACACATGTTATTATTCAAAGTTATCCAAAAAATTATCAAAATTTAATTGTGTGTTTGATTCATTAGTTGGAGTTGATTTTAAATGTGCATAGTATGTACCACCTCACCCATGATAGTAGCTTTTTTTGTATCTATGTCATTCAAGTTGTAATCAATAAGAAGCACTTTGTCTCCATATATTTATTTTAACACACATACAAATACGTGATTTCAATCTCGCACCTCAAACATGCAATTGGGTCACTTCATAGTTGATATAGGTTGTGTACTATTTATAAAACCTGCAATATTCTCTAATGTTTTGGCCTTCCATCAATGTATATAACTACTTTTTTACTTTTGCACTAGCTTTTTGTTGTATATAATTTGCCTTGAGTGCATACCTACATGTATTATTTTTATATCTAACAATCTACATCCAACTACTGTAATCATAGCAAGGCTCAACATACTCCATCAATTCAAAACCCTTGTTGTAAGATATCTTTATGCCATCCATGAAGAATAGGCCCAAATCATGTAATGAGAATGGTGCTATGCGATATATCCTCCCTCCAATACAAAAATAAATGTTTATTTGAGGAAGTTCATTAGGGACCCATTATTTCTCTAGATGTTTGTACCTAAAGGGCACACCAAAGTCACCTTCACTCTCATCATCATAAGAACATGATCCCCTTGAGCAAGGAAAAATTCATGCACTTATTGAGTTTCTTTTTGATATTTTGATCTCGAGTCAATCTCCTTGATTTAGACATAGTAAATGTCTCAATTTCTTCTTCCATCCCTATATTTTCATTTCTTGAGAAGACAAATCTAAAAAATACCTATTTGTTGGTAATTGGACTCTGAAAAATAAAAGATATAGGAGGAAATAAGAGAGATATTGTACAAATGGTAAAAGACATTAATATCTATGGGGTGTATTGACTTATACCTAATGATCCATGAGACTATGTGGGATGTTCGTGAAAGGGCTTTGAGTTTTTGCATATGTAAATCAATTTTATTATGTTAGCTAAAAAATTAATGGTACATATACTCAAAATTAGATCAAATATTAGCATCACATATCAATTATAAATAGTAAAAGGTACATGACAAGTTAATCAAATTAATCATTGATCTATCAAGAACTCAATATTGAATAGCATAGGCATTGATCACATAACTGTACATTTCATTCTTGTCATTGATAATCAAACCCCCACCCCCCATCATTGATAATATTTTTCATCCATCTCATCTTCAGGATCATCGTCATCATTGACATTGTTGACACCACTATAATGGTTGTCATCATCATCATCATCATTAGCATCATCATTATAATCATAATAATCATCATAATCACCATCATGATCATCGTGATCATGAGCATCCTCCTCCTCCTTATTATCATCATCATCATCATCAATAGAAGAATCATCATTGTGATTAGTAGTAGCATCATTTTCATTAGGAGCACCATTGACTAACTCTAGATCATGATCCACTTCTTTCTCTTCCTTTGTATCTTCTTCTTCTATTGTATTATACTTTATTAGCCTTCCTTTTGGATCATGTCTAACAAAAAATACCCAACTTGGTTTATATGGACCATCTTAGTAAAATACCTACTCATATTGGCTTGGAAGGACATATTACTCATCCCTAACTAGCTCAAACAACCTTGTATTAATCATTGGAAGTCCATTCTCAAGCTCAATAAAATTTATATTAGTATCATTTTCATTAAGTTGTAGTATGTACAATTTGATGATGAAGAAAACTAATATGAATAAATTAAATTCATAGTCAAGTATATCAACCAAAATTTCATAGTATCAATTTTGAGATTCTCAAGGATGTAATTCATTTCTAGATGAAATATTGGTCACCTAGAAGACTGGACTTATCCAAGAATCACAAGTTCTCTTCATTTCATCAAAATATTTGATGCAAAATTTATAACCATTACATAACATAGTCTTGTGGTGTTTCACCTACAATAATGCTAAACATGTTTAAATTATTGTATCAAGAGTTCAAAAACATATAGTTGATTAACAAACTTATAAGTACCTAGAAATCTCTTAAACCATATGCTAAATCTTTTTCCTTTTGTGTAACATTTGGATCTCCATTACAATAAGATTGTTTAGCCAATGAAGACATGGATTCCCATGTTAATCTATGACCAAAATTTTGACATCGTTCATTCCATATCATCATCCAATCTTTGATTGTTTGCAATAAACAAATATATTGCATCCCAGTCTTTAGTAGATGTACAAAAGTAAATAAATGACTTAGAACAGAGATATTTTAAGGATTAAGAATGAATTAACAACAATAAAATATCATAATTTAAATTAACTTTCACTTTCCTAAATCTACTATTCTCTGCTAAGTATTCCCCTTCAAATTGTTTAATGGATTTGAGATCCCAAATGCAATCTATATGGGTCTTTGTTGCAAGATTAGGAAGATATTGATTAATGTACACCATCATCTGATATACCATATATCTCTCAATCATAGAATCCTTAGGATGTGCTCTTTGTTGAACCAAACCCTTCAAACATTTCAACTATCTCTCAATGATCCACATTGACCTAGGCTCTACAGGTCCACGCAATTCAATCTCCTCAACTTGGTGTATGAGGCAATGTTCTTATGCATTGAAAAAAGTTGAAGGTAAACACTTTTACATTTCAGACATTGGTAGATGAATTATTTTCTTCCAATATTTTATATCTTTTTTATGGATTATTTTAGATGACAACTACTTGTTGTGACTCAAAACTGAAGCTGTGATTTTGAGTACCATCTTGAAAAGTGAGCCCTATAAACACTTTTAATGCATGTGTACTTGGTCATCATTTGTAGGCCTATGAAGATTTAATGTTTCTAACACTTTTAATTCAGAATATGCATTCTTCTCATAATGATAAATTGTCAATCCAAATCATTTCATGAAGTTTTGTTTTGAGCGTTGTTCAAATCTGCATTTTTGCTTATGTCAAACAATGACATGAAGCCTAGTTTACAATTGAATATCATTCACCTAGTTAAGTTTCATGACTCATAGCTTTGGGAGTGTTTATTATGAATATTAAAGAACCTATATTTATAATTTCAAGTTATTTCAATTTGTTTTGACTAGGTTTTGAACCCATCTAAGTTGGTTGTTTACTATTCTCATGTTGATGCAAATTGTTTAGAATTCTAGGAGGTCCTGTTTGACCAATTATAACTTTGACCTAGTTGACCATAAGAATAAATTTACTTTTGAATTGTGTTCTAGAGGTAAAAATTTTTCTATGTTCTAGATTTGAGCCTATGAAGAATCTGTTTGACTAGTTTTCAAACGTGATTCCATATGCAATTTATGAAGTTTTACTTGTCTCTAAAAGTACAGATTGATCAAGAGCCCTATTTGGGATGTTATAACTTCAAATCCATGATATATGAGACCAAAAATATTTTACAACTATGTTCTACTTTAAAATTACTTTAACTGTGCCAATTTTCAAGTCTTTATGAATCCGTCTATACAGTTTGCCAAGTCCATTCCATTTGTGAGAATCACAGTTCTGCTAGTGTTCCCAATTCTGCAAATCTAAGTACCTAACTTTGCACACTTTCCACATGTGACCAATTATTCATCATGAGCCTAAATCACAAATTTATACTCTCCCCATGGCAATAAACTAATTCCCCTATTTTTGTGCCCCCGAGTGTTTGTTTCACATATTTTCAAAACTAAAACTGAACACACTTTATTTTTTTGTGACATGCTTGTTTGTAGGAAGTTCAAAGAAGGAAACTTTGATGAACAATATTTTTTGGCCTAGACATCATTACGAGGCAAATTTTGACAAGGTGAAAGAATTTGGAATAGAGATTTAGTTTGTCAGATCTTAAGGCTTGGTTGTTTGTTTTAGCCGACTTGAAAAGATGGATTTTAGGCCTCTTAATTAGAAAATCATAGCTTGCATAAAGTGTGAAAGTGACTTTTAAGTTTTTAGGAAATGGTCAAATTTGAATTTTATTAGTGTCAAGTGATTAATGGATAAATTTTAAAGGGTTAGGTGTTTTAGTTTGAATTTTTTTTTGCTAGACCTTTTTTGGGGCTTGACTAATTCCATTAGATCAATATAAATACCATGTATAACAAGGGTATATTAAAGGTCTTAATGATTGTAGTTATTAAAGGGTTTTGGTATAATTGGAGGTCATATAGGCGTAAAGGATTATACACAGCTTTAGGCTTTGATGATAGGGTAATTCTTGTTCACAAAAAGAAATCTAAGTCTAGGACTACAAAATTTGGGAGTGGAGAACCTCTAGATGTTGAGAATTAGAAAGTTGTGATGAAATTGTGAGGCCACACTATTGATGTGCAGGTGGATGTTAGCTAGTCTCTAGATGATTGAATGTTAGCCAGTAATAGTGTGGCCTTCTACAATTTTCTACTTGATTCAAGTATTGATCCTCTTTCTACAATTGCACTGCAAAGTATTACTAGAATAAGTCCTCAGCAATATATACATTTTTTGACATCCAAGTAGAACATAGGACAAAGTGAAAGAAAATTTGACTTGTCCACATTCATGAATGGAGTGATCTACAAAAAGACTAAATAAAGAAATACATGTATCATGGACTCCAATTGACGTGGGATACACTGCTTTATGCACATGTATACAATTTCCCCCCCTTGCTACTAAAGAAAGAACATCTTAAGTAAGAGCATCTTTCAAACATGATTTTTTCCTTCTACAGGGTTTGATGTACACATTTTGTGATAGTCAATTTGTGGTGATAGTTTTGAAAGGGGTTTTAAGGTAGGGAAACTAAATATCACTACCATCATGTCTATACTCCTCTACTCCATCAATACATGAAGACACAAGGATTGGGAACTTGAGCTAGAAGATGTATTCATAGTTGACAGAGAAGGGGATGATAATACATATGTCAAAAATAAAAATCTTTAGAATTGAATATTGCTTTGTCATGGTTCTTGAGTGATAAATCTTGTTGGCATCACATGGAAGATGCAACACATTGAATTTAAATTTGATGAATTCAAAGAATTGGTTAAGGGAATAGCTATTAATCTTATTTTCCTAGGAGTTAGGAATGTATTTTAAATTGCAAATGAAGTGAATCATGAAGAAACAACATCACTTATGGTTGCATCTAGATTTACATTGATGCTTACTGAAAATATTGTGGTTCTATCTTTCTTTCTTATGTCTATGTTGCGACCTATTTTTATCCCACTAAGCATGAGGAAGTGAGAATATGACAAGCTTGAAATAATGTGGCAAGTACTAGGAATCTTAGATAGTGGATTGCTTTTTCCAATGGGAATGCCTCTAAATTTGAATGAACCTATTGAAATGCTGCTTGATCAAAAAAAAATTTAACACTCTTTTATGGCTTTTGTAAAGAGTCAGATGGTTAGGGAGAGTGTGCACCTTTATGATGAAGTGCATGAGGTGAATAAAATTCCTATTATTGATACAAAAAAGAGGATATATTTGTTAGGACATATAATTGAAAAATATATATCTATTGGTTCACCCATGGAAATCAACATATCACATCAGATGCACCAAGAAGTTTTAAATATAACTCGCTTAGCTCATCCTGATCTCTTCAAGCATGCAATAAATGAGATGGTTCAATTAATACAAATGAACCTTGAAATGGAAAAGGAATACTAAAGTTCCCTATTATATTTATAATTCAAGGAAGATGTAAAATCTCTTTAGTTCCACATTGGTGCTTTGATGGGTAGCTTAAAGGTTTATATACCCCAAGACTAAATAGGTAAGTGTCTTTTAGAAATAAGGCTTTTGGAGCAACAACCTCACATGTGGGCCCCAATTGATTGGAGGGAGTCATAAGGAAATTTTGAACAAATATGTGTTGGAAATGATTGAAGAAATCATACATAAAAAGTAATGGAACTGGTAAAAAATGTTCTCAATCATTGTTTTGTCATTGATGTCAAACTTGCTACTTGCAGGAATGACAATTGCTTTAGTGATCCAAATACTATCAATTGGTTGATTGACAAGAAGGAGGCAATCAATAAGATGTAACTAGAACACCTAGAGAAAGGTTGAAGTTATGATGTTACAATGAAGTACAAAGATCAACTAAGCCATTGATGAAATAGTGTATTGATGACATACTCTAAGACACAGAGAATGGGCACACTAAAATACACCAAAGATGTAAGGTTTTAGCTAAGTCATTTGTAAAGTCTAACTAAGTTTATTAGAGAGAGAGCCGAGCAAGCTAGTTAGTATCGAACAGATTCCTAGTTGAAGCCAAGCAAGTTCAACTTTAGTATGTGTCGAGTGAAGATCAGATGCTGAGCAAGATTCAAGTGCCAAGTAACACATAAAGTGTCGAGTGAAGATCAGATGCCGAGTAGGATTCAAGTGTAGAGTAACACAAAAAGTGTCAAGTGAAGATCAGATGTCGAGTAGGATACAAGTGCCAAGTAACATAGAGGTGTCGAGAATCAGTAAACCAATAATGTCAAGTTGCTACATTATTTCAAAGATCAAAGATTCACCAGATTTGAGCTGACAAGGTTGTTATCTAGAATTCTGTGAATCAAATAGAAGATAAGAGTAATGAGCTGGTGGCACAGAACACCATGTAAAACATTTTTGGAGAATACAATTGGACTTTAGATGAAGTTTACAGATAAGAGAAAGATATGGGGTAGATACATTGTACCCTACCTAATCTACCTGAAACCCTAAAGTTGGAGAGGGAGAATTGAGCAGGTAAGGCAATCCAGATTTATATTTAAGGAGTCATAAGGCTACGGAGCAAAGAGAGGAGTAGGTCAAGTATGAAAGCATAAAGTGCTAAAAGAGGTACTAAGGAGTAAGAGAGCACAGTTAATCTACTTCAATAGATGATCACAGATATGGTTGCATTGGTATGATGAGTAAGAAGACTCAAGGAGATGAAGCTTGAGGTGACAAGCTATCAAAGCTGAAGTGATTAAAGCCAAGCAAAAGGATTGAACTGAAGTGTGATCTAAAATTTGCAAGATATGTTATAAGTTGTACCAGATCAAAAAGCCATTATTCTTACTCCCTAGCAATTGTAATAGATAGTTTAAATCCTATGGACTTAGGTTGGTTTAATAGCCATGTTGTAAATCCTTTAACAAGGTGAAATTCCAAGAGAATGTTCTAAAGTTCTTTGACTAGGCCCATTCCTAACAGTATGGTGAAATCCTCTAACAAGGTCACATTTAACAGTGTGTTGTAAGCCTTTAATAGGCCAAACTTTTAACAGGACATCACTTTAGAAGAGTGAGAATTAAGTATCATGTTTCTGGTGGTTTTTCCCAAATTGGGTTTCCACGTAAATCACTATGTCATGTGTTGATCTTGCATGTTTTATCCCTGCATGTTGATTTGCTATAACTTGCTAAGATGATTGATTTAAGCTTGGATGGATGAAAAGTTTATGTGCTCACTATAATTTGAGAAAAAGTATTATTAGGGCATTTAGACCTTGGATAACTGATTCACCCCCCCCCCCCCCCTCTTAGTTATTCTAAAGAATTCTAACAACATGCTAATGTGGATAGTTGATGTGGCAATGATGACAAGGATCAGAGGACCAAACAATACATGACATGAGTCCCTAAGGGGACCAATTATAGAATGACACATGGCACCAAAATTGAGGAATTATGATGCTATATTTTTGGATTGGTGCACAAGATTGTGACTCATGGTGGAATCAACAATCACCACTTATCCACATTTTGGAGATGCACAATTATTAACTAAAGAAGGAAAGAGATGAGGTGACACATGTCATTGACACTGACATGGAACTTAGCAAGAGCAAATCACAAGATGCTCACACATGGTGAGATGAACATTTGTCACTTTCCCACAAATTGAAGATGCATGATCATTAAGAAAAGAAGGAAAGTGATGAGATGCCACATAGAAATGGGCTCAAGTGGTGATGATAGAGTAGTTTTGATGAATCAGACAATGTCATGTGGCAGTGATGTGGTGGGGTGTCAAATAGGCTGATGGCGTGGTGATGACTATGCATGGAGGTCTGATTAGAGGCTATCACGTGTCAATGTGTTATGTGATAGGTGGTGATGTGTGGACAAATCATAGGGTACCATGTGGTACATAGGTCATAGTGATAGAGCATAGGAAGGACCAAATGCATGGTGACATGTTTCATAGGTGGTCAACCAAGTTTGACCCAAATTTAGAGATGAGAGGGAAAAATTCAAAAGTGCATAAAAAATAAATTTCTATTATTGTCCTTTTGAAAGCACATGTAGGACCATTTAAATTAAAAGATATTAGACTATAAAGTTTTGACCTTAGTGCAAAATTAAATATTTGTAATCAAATGCAGTCATGTTATTCATGTATGAACTTTATTTTTAAATGGATCTCATCTCTGATAAGAAAACATATGACTATCATATATCATTAATGAAAAGGTCTTGGAATGAACATTTCATATTTGTAGTTTATTTTATCATAGGAAGGAGTATGTGTGAGATATTAAGGGTTTTGTCTAAGTTACCTATTTCTCAACCACATTTTGGTATGGCAGTTTAGACTTGGTTTTTTGTAAAATAGTGAACTGTGTGTGTGTGCCAAAGTTAGTGAAGATACAGTTGATGTTTTTTTATTGCCAAATCAGTTTAATGAAGGATTTATTAGAATTTTAGATGCATACCTAATGTTTTTATCAAAATGAGGTTTTCTCATCACTTGGAGAAGATATTTTGAGTTTGTTGAAACACAATGATGAGATTCCATTGAGATTTTGGTTGTAGAGAGAAGAGAGAAGCTTTACAGTAGTAGAGGATAGAGATTCAAGTGCACATGTGTGACTTCCATATCATATCATGGATTCCATTCCTCCCCTATATCTTTCTCTTTTCTTTATTTCTCTAGGGTTGGTTCTGAAGTTTTCTGAGCAAGCTCTTAGCTAGGTTTCCACCATTCTTCAACATTTTCTCTTATATGAATAGTAGTAATAAAAGTTAATATAGATAGTTCTAGTCTATTCATTAGTTCTATGAGTTATTTACATGTATGTTGAATGTATAGTTTCAAAGAAATGAACATAAGGAACAACAAATTTCTTAGTTTCACTTAGATTCTTGTCTCCTATCTCTATTATTTGTAATATTTTGTGGTTTACAAATAAATAACTTAAACCCATTTGTAGCCCCTTAAAGCTATATGCTTTGTTAGGTTTTCTATTGGGACAAAGAGTCAAGTAATTTTTTTTTTATCCTGATAGGGTTGCTAGTTATATGAGAAGGGTATTTCATGAGTATGAGGTCTTTATGAACACTAATGTATGATTCACAAAGTGATAGGATATATCTGATATCTTGATGTATGTAATATGTCTCTGGTATCATGGATGTATGTTTCTAATTTATGGAATTGGAAAATAGATAAGGCACTAATTAGTTACAGGATCAACATGTTATTGATGTTGCATATTTGTGTTTTGTTGATGTCAAACTTAAATCAATCATCCATTTCCCTTTTTTGTTTAAGAGCTGAAAGAATTCCCTCACTCAACTTGTGGATTTCATAGAATTTGCAATTTTCTACTGTAGGCCTTTATCATTGCATAAGTATAGGAGAAATGAGGGTTTTATCTTCTTTGTATAGAATTAGATTGTATTATTTTGGAACTGGTACCATATAAAAGAATATGAGGTTCACCAGCCTAGGTCTTGTAGAGCCTAAAGAAGAAATATAGCCTTATAGTTGGCCTCAATGTCTAAATTGGTATGTTGAACATGAGAATTATCTGCCCCTAGATGTATTTGTTCCTATCATTGGGTTAATCAAAACTAGTCAATTTAGGAGCCAACACCACCTCCAAGGGATTCAAGACACAAAATCATATAAATACAAGACTTAACAATATATTACTTGTTTGATATATTGAACAAATATCACTACTTACCTCAAGTAATTTCCAAGATAATATATCAGTTGTTTGATATTATTGTCAAAGTTTTGTGGGAGCAATAGGGCTAGCACATACTACAAAAATTGTCAACTAATCATTTCATTCTTTGCTAATGTAATATGTAATGAAAATTGAATGTAGTTTCACAAATATATTGTAAATTCAAAAGACCATGACTTACCTTGATGAAGATATGACAATCATTCATTTTCAGCCGTGGCCCAAATTCACTTTTCTTTGATATGAGATTGCTTATATTCATAGAAAATTTTGCAGGAAATCTGATTTTTTGTATGACTTCTTTTATGACATTACATTTCTACTCCATTAATAACCAAGTAAGGGCACTTGCATTAATCCGATCTCCGTTGCTATTTGATCAATGATATTTTGTATTGCATGGTTGGAATCATGAATGTCACTACAAATTTTGGCAAGTTTTTCTTTCTCACACCATCCATCCAATATTTTCTAAAGTGTCTCTATTATATTCTTTCCAATATGCATAGTATCAAAAAAAAAACATATTTTGTAGCTACTTGTATTAGGGAAGCCTACTTAATTCTCTAGGATAAAATTTTAGTCCCTTTGGAAGGTGGTTAGTGATGCCTTGATGACCTTTAGGATCATTAATTACATAATTAGCCAACAAAATGCAATGAGACTATATAATTTCCAAACATAAATCATCGGGTGGAGTGATACTACCTCAAATTGTATTATATTCCAACTTTCATAGGTGAGGTGTCATTCTTCATGGCTTTGATGTAGTCTCGTATTTCCCACTGAAAGGATTTTTTTTAGCACTTTGAAACTTATGATTTATGTGGAGGAAGTACCTATTCTCATCAAATACCTAGTTTCTTAAACTTTTGGCATGATGAGATTTCATATTTGGACCACACATTGGACATGAAAATTCTCCCTTTGTTTGAAGAGCTACAAGCTAATGATAAAATTGGATTAAATATGTTCATTCATTGAATTAGTATTATCACGTACAATTAGATTTCATCATAACATATCACAAAAATATGCCAACCCTAAGACATCATGAATTTTACACACAAGAATTGCATGGAATTGCAATTTTTTTGTCTAAATGGTCTAGATATATGATACATAGTGAAACCATTCAATAACAACATAAACTCGTTGATAAGAGGTGCAATATAGACATTCATATCTGTCACTAGTTACTTACCTAGTTGAATGAACAACATCAGATAATTATTGTGGTCATTTCAATCCAAGACTTATAATTACATGTAGATAAAAATAAATTAATAAAATAATTGGAATAATCATTTCCAACATAATTTTATCCATATTTATTGACATCCATGGAGGAAATTATTTTTCATAACAAAAATATGCCATTGTCCTCGTAAATAGATCTAATCTCTCCAAATGGATTAACATTGTTAGTTGCTAGAGAAAGCTTGAGTTTTTTATGTTCTTATTTAAAGTGTGGTCTCTTTTCCTCAATTTCCATAAATGTTAAACCTATGTGACCTTATGGTCAAATCATTTGTCAATTAGTGCCAAAACAATTGATCATTTGTTTGATCACATTGCTATCGAGCTTCACAGTGTTAACCGAGCCTCATAGTGTAAATAAAGCTATTGTAGCATTAACCAAGAAGAAAGTAAGTGTTAACTAGGAAGAATAGAAAGAAAGTGTAAATAGAGCTAACCATGTTAACCAAGTAAAGAAAATGTAGTGTTGAATGAGCTTTAGTGTCAACTGAGCTCTATAGTGTCAACTGAGTTTTAAAAAGTTTTCTGAGTCATCAGTGTTAATCAAGTTCATGTCTACTCCTGAGTGGTCAATGTGGAATGAGCACCAATGTCAACCAAGTGCCAGAGTTTTACAAGTTTGAACTATGTTGCCTAGTGTTAGAATATTACTCGAGTGGTCTTTAGAACCTGAGTGTTAGTACTGAGATGACTTAATGAAGATTGTTGAATTCGGTATTGTAGCCCAATTCATAAGATAATTATTTGGATTGTTAGATATGTAAGATATATTTTCATATCCAAAAAAAAGCATGCATAACAAGTATGAATGTGAATTGAAGAGTAAAGGCTACAAGTAGTATAAGGAAAAGCAGAGTCTCATCTATCACAACAAGGTGGTCATTTTACATCAAATGAATTTCATTTAGCAAACTAATTTGTAGAGTAGAGATCAACCATTAGTTCACCCTAACAGGTGCATCAATCAAATCCTATAACAAGGTGGACTTAATAGTCTTATGTAAAATATCCTAACTGAGTACATACTTCATTGTATTGTATAAATCCTTTTACAAGGTGGACCTAATAGTCCTTATTGCTCCTAATAGAGAAGATCACTAGAAGTGATAATTTGTAAGTGTTAACATGTCAAATTTATACTTTAGTACTAAAGCTTGTGGGTATAAGCCCCACCATAGTTTTAATTTCCATTTGGAAGGTTTTGGGTTACCAAATATTGTGTCAACTATTATGAATGTTTGATTCCTTTCAGTCTTTCATGCATGCAACTAGATTAGAATAGTTAATTGGTGAATTCAAGTTATAGTTTTATTTGTTCTTGATTTACACCCCACCCCCTCCCCTCTTAGTCACCTAGCCCACCACAAATTTCCAACAATTGGTATCAAATAATTGGTTCAAACATCATAATTTTAAATAGATTGAGAAAAGTTTAGATGTAATGGAAGTTTATAAAAGCTATTGAAAATGAAAAGTTGGATCTACAATAGGCCATAGAAAAATTCAATAAAATGAAGGTGCAACTCTCTCAACCCATGAAAAGAAGGAAATACCTAGCAACATAGATGAATGACAATCTCTGTATAGAAAAATAATTGAAGATATTTTACAAGACAAAAATTTAGATGAAGTTGATGCATCAATTAAAGACTTACTTGAAAAAAATGTCACTCTACATGAAGAAGTCAAAAAGCTCAAAAGAGAACAATTAATTCAGTCAATCAGAATGTGTGAAGATATGGAACAAAAGGAAAAAGATAAAGAAGAGAAAATATTTCTAACTAGAAGGATAGAAGAAAAAGATAATGAAATTTAACACCTATCTCTTTAGCAAGCAAATTTGATAAGTCAACTCAATTATGAAAATCAAGAAATTATCAACTTAAGGACATAAAAAGAAAGGCTACAGAATGATCTTAGAATAGAAAGGAAAACCAATGAAAGGATGATGAAATCTCAAGAAAGCATGAATCAATTGAACAAGAAAACTCAATTCAAATGAAGGTTAATCATCTCGGTGAGGACCTTCGAAGAAAAAAAGACTACTTGTAATTGTTTTGAAAAGATAGGGCATATATTAAGTGTTGGAGCAATGGTAAACCAAAATTTAGTGGAAAATGTTATAGTTGTAACAAAAAAGGTCATAAAGAATGTGAATGGAAAGAGAAAACCAAGTTTTAAGGAAAATGTTTCAATTGTAACAAACAAGGGCATAAATCTTCAGAATGTAAGACCAAGAAATGGAATCCAATAGAATAGATTGTGAAAGCTATCTATGGTTGGGATTATAACCCATGGTGTAGATGTCACTTATGTGGTGAACATAGAAATATTGTAGAAAATTGTATAGGAACTTACATGAGGAAGTGAGACCCTAAAAAGAAATGTTTTGTATGCATAGATTTTGGACATCTAGCTAGAAAATGTATGAACAAAGCTAAAGTTGAAGATGAAAAGAAAGAAAAGGCTGACAATATCAGAAGTCAAATGAGGTAGAAATGGATAAAGAAATATGTAGAGAATGTAAGTCAAAGTCTTGAAAATGTTGACACCTAAGTCAATAAGTTGGGTAATTCAACCATTTCAAACTAATGATCCATAAGGATCACTAGAACTATGATTCTGAAGAAGCATCTTATATCAGTTCTACTTTGCAAGCAAGAAGATCGAAAACAACATTTCAAATGCATTGAGCTTAGAGAGTTGATGAAATTACCAAGAAAAGTTAGGTTACAAGACCTTAGTAAGAAAAGTCAATTTGTAAGGCCTTATCAAGAAAAGTCTAGTTGCTAACCTCACTAAGCTTGGAGGTTGATGGCATATATTGAGTTCAAGAAATAATTGAGCTTATGCTTAGCGAGTTAAAGACTAAACACATCTATCAAGTTAAACACTTAGCTAAGCATTTCATGCCTTTGAAGTTTAATAGGCTATCACCAAGCTGACCTGCACATGATGCATTAATGACAACTTAAAGATAGATTTTCTATTATAAGGTGTTAGAGTAAATTGGATTTTCCCAATTTCACTTTTTGCTTAAGTTTACTTAGGTGAATTTAGGATATATTGTGAGATATTATCAGACATATATTTAATTCCTCATAGGAACTAAACACATGTCTTCATTTCTCACATACCACCTACCTTTGATAGGTGCCTAACTTTGGTAGGTTCCTAACTTTGATTCTTGCCTATATAAATAGGCTATCTCACATGTAATAGATAAAAAGGACTCAAATCTCTCATTGTAACATTATCATGTAGTTTTTTCTCTTGATAAATATATTACATATTTGTGTCATTGCTTCACTTCTTCCATGTAGCAGGTATTTTGCTAACAAATTATAATCTTGGATCCTTTAGAATTGTTATAAAAATTCTAACATGGTATCAGAGCCTTGTATGTGAAAGCTACTCATTCATATTTGAAGAAATTTGGAGCATTTGACAGATTTGAATGATTTAGAGGTTTTTTATAGTTGGATATGTAGAGGAGATTTTTTTTGAAGCGCCTCAAGCCCAAATAGACCTCATAATTGGATTTCTAGCACATCAAAACTCTTGGCATGCAAATCGAGGTGATTTTTTTTATTTTAAAAATAACATTTTGTTTACACTTTTAAAAAAATTTTTTTTTTTGAAAAATATATATATTTTTTAATGTAAAATTCTAACCACTATTTATGTCACTTGTGTGACCTTCTCTCCATTGCACAAGCCTCCACACAACCACAACACCTACTACCTGAGCAATTCTCCTATGACCTATCTGCAACACCCACATGGTGCCCCTTGCTCTACCTTGCAACCCTTCTTTCACCATTCTACAACCTTCACTATGGCCAAACACACATTGATGACCCTCTAAACTTCTACTACTCAAGCAACCCATCCTTCCTCTTCGGTCATCAAGCCACCCCTATAGCTAGCACGTAGCTGCCCTAATGGAAATCTACACCACCAGCCCCATTTGCGACCACTAGCTAGTTTCTCGGTGTTAGACTATCTTTTTTGGTGGCTGACATTTTTTTGTTTCCAACAACTAATTTTTCTAGCAGAATGATATTTTTTTTGGTGGGGGAGAGTTTTCATGTCAACTAGATTTGCATCTAAAGGGAGGGGGCACTATTTTCCTTTTTGGCTAAGGATTTTTTTCAGCATCTGATATTTTTCCAGTGGGGGTATATTCTTTGATTGAGTGATTTGGGGGCATTTCTTATGTTCTTGTCTCTTGTTCTCTTTCATTTTTGCATCAAGGGTTCTCTTAAATTTCCACAATTAACTCCACATAACTATTCTACATGGAAAGAAAGTGTATGGAGTAAGTTAATGATGAAAATCTTAAATCATTATGGATGGCATAATTAATGTACCATCAAGTCTAAATGTGGATATAAAGAAACTAAATTATTGGAGAACTCAAAACTCTAGGGCTTTAGGAATTATAAGAATACATATTTATCAAGATCTTTTGTTTCACATTACACCCTTGGAAAATGCCAAGGAGGCTTGGGAAAGAGTTGAAGATTTTTGCATTAAAGTGGATGAGATTATGGGATTCACAATTCAATCAAATCTTCTCAAATTGGATCCAAAGAACTTTGATAAAATTCAAGATGTCATTATCAAAGCCAATGAGTTAAGAGCACCACTTAAGGATTGTGGTATGACCATAAAGAGTTCATAGTTGATTCATCATATGATGGTCAACCTTCCTTTAGAATATATAGCCTTTGTTTGAAGTTACAATTCTCACAATTTGACCATGGGTAGTGCTTTCACCACTCCTTTATTTGAGTAATTTGGAGAAATGTTGATGTTGGAACAAATGAAGTTAATGACTATGTGCATTCTCAAGTCTTCAAAGTCTAAGGCATTGGTGGCTAATCAAGATAATAAAGGAAAGAAGTAAAACAATTGAAAAAAAAAACCCACAGAATGGGAAAGGACACTCAACCTACTCCACCAATAAATGGGAAAAACCCAAAAAGGTTTTTCTCAAGTGTGCATATTGCAAGAAGATTGTACATGAAGAAAATTATTGCTAAAAAAAGGATATAGATGAACTAAAGAATCTTCTTCAAAAGAATAAAATAAATCTACCTTCATGAATGACTAATTTATCCTCTTATTCACATTTTGATCAAGGAAAGGATCACAAAAAGGATAAGGGAAAGGGTCAAGGCTTAATTGGTACTTCAAGTCATGATTCAGGGAGATGGCTTGTAGATTCGTGAGCTTCTCATCATATGGCATCCTTACATTCTTTGTATTCTACATTTGAGCCTCATAATGCACCACCTGTTCTTATGGGAAATCATACTTACATGAATGTGATTGGGAAGGGAAAAATTGATAAAGGGTAGGGAACCTTCAATGATGTATTATGTGTACCTCACTTAACCCATAATCTCCCTTCCATCTATTAACTCATGAATGGGCCAACAAGGACAATGTAATTCACTCCTCAATAAATTCTTATTAGAGACTTAGAGAGAAAAGAGATCATTGCTACATGAGTGGTTGATCATAGATCTTGAATATATTACTTTGCAGACTATTCTTTTGATGATGATAGTGATTCTCTAGTGTACTTTAATCACACTTATAGTGTTGATTCATATATTGAGGATAAATTTGGCTACCTAAACTTGGGTATTCTCACATGTGATCAAGTTCTTAAGCCATCCATCACTTCTCCTCCTATTGATGTTGTACCTATGGTCATTCCTACTGATGATGAGATTTCTTTAATCATAGTTTTAGATAATTTAGTGCAACAAGACACTCCTCATCTTCCATCTACATCTTCACGAGATTGTTACTTGATAGACAATTCAAGTTTGTTTGAGGAATCCTACATTATAGATTTGGGAGACATAATCAATGATCTAAATCTTCTCTTTGATGACAAAGATCCTTCTTTAGTCATTGTGAGGGAACACTTTGACCCTCACACTCATACTCTACATGATCAATCTTTTGAGGTTGAAGTGATCATGGATCCTTATGTAAAGTAGTTGTAGGAGGTTTCTATATCTTTAGAGGAGATAGTTGAGTCTTTAGTACCTATTCTACATTCATCCTCACTAGATCTTGAATTTTTTATTTGACCGAGTGGTTTAGTGCACCTATTTTTGAAGGGCCATCCTTTAGTATCAACATGGGGACATTTGAGCAGTTTTTAGAGATTCCAAATTTTATGAGGTTTACATTCCTATAGATTGGGGAGATATTTCTCATATAACTTTGGTCTTGTTTATCCCTAAAGGGAGGGATGTGGTTTAGTTTTCATGTAGTAGTTTTTGCATCAAGCCTAGAGCATCAATCATTGGTATAAATTCTCCATTAAGGTGTTACTTTGTCTCTCTTCTATTCTTTCCTTTCTATGGAGCAATTTTCTATAGTATATGCATGATGTAAGTCATAATGGGGGGGTCTTGATTATTCCATCCATCATGCATCTTGCATCTTCATCTCTCTTTTTGGGGAAGCTTTTTCCCATGAGTGTTTACCCCTTTCTCCTCTTTATGAGGGATAGCATTTTTTATGCACTTTATACATGGGTACCTAACATGGCCTAGTAGCCAGGACCCATCTTGCATTTCATGTAGCTTTGTGATCTTATGTACATCTCCCTAAGTTCCACTTAAGGGGGGTTTTAGAGTAAGCTGGATTTTCCCAATTTCACTCTTTACTTGAGTGTATTTAGGTGAGTTTAGGCAATATTGTGACATATTATGAGACATATATTTAATTCCTTATAGGAATCAAACACATGTCATCATTTCTCACATGCCACCTACCTTTGGTAGGTGCCTAACTTTGGTAGGTGTCCAACTTTGGTAGGTACCTAACTTTAATTCTTTCCTATATAAATAGACTATCTCACATGTAATAGATAAACAAGACTTAAATATCTCGTTGTAACATTATAATGTAGGTTTTTCTCTTGATAAATATATTGCATATTTGAGAGCATATTTGTGCCATTTCTTCAATTCTTCCACATAGTAAGTATTTCACTACCAGATTTTAATCCCGACTCCTTTAGAATTGTTATACAAATTCTAACAAAAGGAAGAATCGAAAGGTTTTATTTATTACCCTTAATTTATGAGCAAATAAAGGAAGGCATTCTAGAGCCCCTGACCGATTGAGTACAAACTTGTCAGAGTTTATTCTTCCATCACTGAGTGATATGGCATACTCATCTAATAGAAAGGTTAAGAAGAGATCTGAGATGTTATTTAGGAATGTTGCCCTTGCAGACCAAAAGTTCAAACTTTATTTGATGATCACAAAAGAATTGGACCTAGTTGGTGCACATTTACAAATTCCATCGAAGGTACTTTTGATACATGACATTAGATCCTTTTATCATTTCTCAATTCAAGATTGGAAACTTTAGAGATGAATCAAGCATATGAAGCATTGTGTGTGGATGGAAACCTAAAACCTGAGCATAACACTAGTACAAAAACAACAATATATGACTAAATAAACTATTAAAAACTATAGATATACGACCAATTTTAATCATGTGACCATTGGTAGTTTATTGCCAGTCATTAATATCACAACCAAATTTATGAGTAAACAATTTTGATAATTAATTTGCTCATTGATTCCATCATTTCTTTGGTTGTTGCTTGTTAATAAACAATAGCTTATTTGGTGGTTTATTTGGTAATTTATTTGGTAGTTGATTATTATTAAATAGTAGTTTATTTGGTATTATATTTAATAGTAGATTTGGTAGTTGATTTGGTGGTTGATTTGATAGTAAGTTTGGTAGTTGATTTGGTAGTTGATTTAGTAGTATATTAAGCAATTGATTTTGTTATTGATTTAGTAGTTGATTTGATAGTATATTTGGTAGCTGATCTAGTAGTATATTTGATAGTTGATGTAGTATATTTGGTAATTGATTTAGTAGTCAAATTGGTAGTTGATTTGGTAGCATATTTGATAGTTGATTTGGTAGCATATTTGGTAGTTTATTAAGTAGTTAATTTGGTAGTTGACTAGTTATTTATTTGATAGTTAATTTGGTCATTTATTTTTTCATTTCTATTAATTAGTACTAAATATAGTTATGAAATGAATAATTTATTCAATACCATAAATTTTAAAATTTAAAAAAAAAATTATATTAGAGTTGCTAAAACATTAAAAAAAATTAAAATATCACACATGAATAACACTAAAATTAAAAGGTTTATTCAATATCATGATAAATGAAAATATTACACATGAACAACACTAAAATTAAAAGATTGATTCAATATCATTATAAAAAAAAGGTAAATTGGGATTTTTAAAAATATAATAATAATAATAATAATCCGCCAAAATCATCCAAAGAATATACACATAAATATGATTAAAAAGTGTCTGTAGTGCCTACCCTCATTTACATTTTTCTAGATGCATTGTTGCTATCATGGATGAACTTTGTTAGATCAATTTTATGTTGATGGTTAGTAGCACTGTTTTGAGACTATTAGATATTGCACTATGTATTCAGTTGATATATGATGAGATTACTTAGACTCTACATTTCATGTATGCATGATGATTAGTTGGATGGTTTATTATCACATGTGTTTTCTTATGGATACTTACTCCATACTTGCATGTGTATGGTGTGCATGTTTTTTCTCTTTATGTATGGCATTTCTGATGTGGTTAAGGAAGGGAGTCGTAGTCAGCTGCTAGTCGAGATCTACACAATGCACCACTTCCTGTCATTGCCTATTTAGCTTAGCACGCGCACGCACACACACACACACACACACACACACACACACACACACACACACACACACACACACACACACACATATATGTTGTATGTACATGGATGGATTTTATGTAGGTTGCAGGTACCTAGGATGAGTGTACCCTATCACACTATCTCAATGGTAAGAGAGGGGAGATAAATTATCAAGTCCAAATCCTAAACACTTAAACCATTTGTCCTAGAGAGGTAGGACAAGTATTTGAGATGTTTTACCTATCGAATGCATCAGATGACGTAGTTCGCGATTTAACTCCTTAGATTGATTTTGTATGGATTATTCTATGATGGGTGTTCATATTTTATTTTGGAGGTCTTTGGTGAATTTTCTATTAATTAAGTTTAAAATTAAAAGATTTAACTAATAATTTAATTATTTTGGAAAAATTAATTTAATGTGATGATATTTTGATATTTTCAATTTAATTAATTAAATGAGAAATTAATTAAGTAAAAGAATTAAATAAAAGAAATTAGATTTTAATAAAAATAAAAATAAAATAATAAATAAATAATAATAATAATAATGGTAAAAGAATTAAAATAAAAGTTATAATTCTATCTAGGAGTAAGTGCACCTCTTGATTGCACGTATGTCTACAACACAAGAGTTAGCGCACAAATTAAGCACATGGTGTCTAAAACCTTGTGACTCATCTAAAAGGTTGGAAAAAGCTTGTGCTTAGTTGTCAACACTTATCTTGTATTCTGGTTCCTTCTAGAAACATTCTAGGTGCTTCTTAAGAGTTCTTTATATTCATGCACTCCTAGAAGCTCGAGGAGCATGTTTGGAGGAGCCG
Organism: Cupressus sempervirens; assembly: GCA_028749045.1. Lineage (NCBI taxonomy): Eukaryota > Viridiplantae > Streptophyta > Pinopsida > Cupressales > Cupressaceae > Cupressus > Cupressus sempervirens. The sequence continues at coordinate 293,843,395 of CM053784.1, forward strand.
AGAATGTTGGAGAAGGAAGGAGCTTTCTCTGCAGATTCTGAGGAGAAGTGATTTAGCATCAGTGTCCAGGTAGACACTCATAATTTTCACATATGATATTTTGATTCTTGCACTTCCTATCTTCTTCATGTCTTCTGAATACTTTCTAAGGATTTCATGTGTTGAATACTTGGTTATATGCATTCTTGTCATGGGTAGTTAAATTTCTATATGAGAAAATTCCACATGCATAGATCTGAGGAATATATGGGATTAGGGTTTAAATGCTTACAAACAAACCTATTTGAATGATTAAATAGATAAATCTAAAGAATGATCATTATAGGGAAATTCTTAATTTATAGAATTGGAATGCCCTTTCTGTTTAAAAATATTTTATACATTTGTAGACGTTATTGTAAATGTTTTCTTTTTAAAATATACTTATATGTTTACAAATATGCATATATATATATATATATATACACACATACATATACATACACATATACACACACACACACACACACACACATATATATATATATATGTATATATACATATATATGTATGTATATATATATATATAACTATGTATATATACATATAAATATGTATATATACATATATATATGTATATATATACATATATATATGTATATATAATATATATGTGTGTGTGTGTGTGTATTAAAAAATTGTTGGTTTTGTTTATAAAGCGTCACATTGGAAAATCCTTAAAATGAAATCATTTTAAATTAAAAAAATTGATGTGCGTTTTTGAAAAATGTTTTTATAAAAATGTTATAAAAAAATATACATAATTTTAGAATTGGGGGGTACAAAACAAGCGCCCCGTACCCACTACAGATCATAGGTAGTTGTTGTCGTAGGTACTACGACAACAGAGGGTACTATGTACCCACTGTCGCCATAGGCCCTGTGACAATAGGGTTTTGCATATTGTGACAGTGGTTGAAACATGTCAGTATTATGTTTTGTTTTAAAAAAATTATTTTATAAAATCATTTTAAAAAGATTTCATTTATCATAATGTTATTAATATATATATATATATATATATATATATATATATATATATATATATATTATTAAATATTAATTATTATATATTATTAAATATTAATTATTATATAATATCAATTATTAAATAATATTAATTAATATATTTATTATAAATAAAATTTTAATAACAGATTTCTTTTCTAATAATTAATCATTTTGTAATATTTTAGTCAAATAATATAAATTTGATTTAATTGTTTAATTGAATCTAGTTGAGAAGGATAGATTATTATGAGGATAAACTATATTCATGGAACTCGATGGGGGAATATTGTCCAAATACGTATTTATCCTATAGGAACTTTAGAAAATTTAATTCTAAGAGTCATGGGAAAATCTTTAACTTATTAAAACTAATACACGGGTTAGTTATAAGGAAGACGAATAATGTTTCTTCATTTGATACTCAACTCTTAAATGAAAACTGAAACCTCCACACTTAATTCAACTATGCAATTTTAGTGAACCAAAACATGTGCTTGTGTTCTGTGTTTTTTTCTCTATGCTATCTGTTTTGGGGTTTTTGTGTTGACTAGTATGTTGACCAGTTATAGGACATCTACCAGAGGCTTGGGGGTTATGATTTGTGATGTCATGATGATGTCTTTTGATCTTTATAAACCCAACCATGGTTATGATGTGGCATGTTCTGTGGCGTATGTGGTTTACTGTTTGATATTGCTTTCAATCTTCTTGTGTAAGCTGTGACTTATGTAACCATTTATGAGTTATCGATCAATTGCATTTGGATTCCTTTCCGGTCACCTTGATGGGACTAAAGTGTTTATTTGATCTTGATGATGTCACATTTTGACTTGACCATTTAGAGTCTTCGATCAATGTTACTTTGAGATACTTTTCGGTTGCTCATTGAGAACCCTTGCATGTTGTGATTTATTGTTGATGCCTTCAGTTGCCAATAGAGAACTGTTGTGGTCAGATTATCAATGGATGCTTATAAGCTGCTCATGGAGATTTGATGCTCTTATTGTGGATTATCTTTTGGTATTTTTCCAGTCGCTTGTATAGGAAGGTGGTGATTTTTGTGATTTATAATTCCATGAGCCTAGGGTGATTTGTGTTTGTGATTTTTGTAATAGACAAGATGCAACACAAAATAACCTATTACTAGTTTACGCAACTTCATGTAACTATTATAAAGGAATTCGAACCATACTACAATGTTCAGACAGTGTATTGGCTATTATACTTGGAAATTTTCAAACATTTCAATAACAATAAAAGATGCTATGCTTATAAAATGTAAATTCAACATTGTTTTGGTTTCATACTAACTATTCGACAAAATGCCTCTGCCCTCGACTATAGTCATGAGCCCATAGTTTAAAGTGAACTTGTGACTGAGGCCGAGCCACTCACATATTTACTGCAAAATACCAAGTGATCTTTGAGATATGGGTTCTCATAGAGTTCATCTCTATGGGAGGCCAAATACATATTTGTTTATTCACAACCACCAACAAGCTAACTGCCACAAGCATGTGTTTCTCACAGGGCTCAACTCGTTGGAAAACACATGTTTGGGGCAAAGCCCAATTCAAACAACACTAGCCATAATGATATCTCTTCTCTTCACATTCAAGTATGGATGCACATAGAGCCAAGCGATGCATGAATCCATTCTTGAGTGTCACATACACAATATAAAAAATTGATAACCATTTACAAACATGCTTATCGAAATAAAAATGCAATTATAAATAGAGAGAGAGTAGGGTAAGAAATTGCCCCTACATGAGATACAGTAGATGGAAAATTCTCAACACAATGCTCTGTAATAAAGCTCATTGCCAAAGCCCCAAATGCCAAGTCAAAACCACACTTTGAAACTATGAACACCAACCAACTAGCATGCAACTGTGATAATGAAGATAAAAGAAGAAACTTAAAAGAAAAGCAATAGAAAATCTTGCTGTGAGAAGCTTAACCATGCTCATCTTCATAAGAAAGTATCTCCTTCCAACCAAAACCCTTCATCTTGCCAAAACTTCAGCAACATTTCACAAGTGTATAACAAAATAGAGGAAAATGGCCAAATTTTTTGGCCATACTCAGCAAAATATCCCATTCACATCAGAACTAGCCGACCAAGGCCTTCAATATTATTAAGGCCACATTAAAATGCAATGAATGAATATGCAACTCTCATAGTGTCATGCATACGGTTACCTCATAGCCACCACCATATTTTGGCCTAGTTTTAAAACAATGCAAAGTTCCTTAAGCATATTGTATGCGAAACCCATTAAGGTTTTAGGATGATAAAACCTTTTTGCAAATATAATATATGCTTAACATAACAATCACATATATTATAACAACTGCAGGTTTTTAAAACCTATTTTAATAGCAATTGATTTAAGAAAATAAACTTAGGGTATATATAGGCCCTTTTAAATAAACAACACACACACACACACACACACACACACACACACACACACACACACATATATGACATGCCAATGTAGGGTTAGGAAAATACCAAGTACATGAACTCATAACCTTAAGCAACATAGCTAAATTAAATTCAACATAGGCCAATGGATAATCACAATTAAATCATACCAAAGCTCCACAAATGTCCAATATATAGCGTATTAACATTAATACTGTTACACTGAATATAAATCATGATAATCATAAACAATATGTTGACATGCAATAAAATATGAAAGCTACGACCATAAAACCTGAGCTTAATTTAAAAAATTTTCAATAGTTTTACCAGTCATATTTGACTTGAAGTCTATACACAGCAATATCGTTTGAACTAGAAACCTCAGACATTAATTCTAAATACATCAAAAAGTTTGTCAGATTCATAAGTGCCTCTACCAAAGCTCAAAATAGAGTATTTTTGAAATAGAAAAGTTTGTCTAGCAATAATCACATGTCCCAAGGACATTAATAAAATCAAGTTCTACAGAAATAAAAGCATAACATCTAAAAGGAACTTATAACAACAAAGTCTTAATATGAAAAAAATTGAAGTAGTGGTCAGGCATGACATAGGGTGGGTTATCTACTTGTAGTGTCAAGAAGTGGCTTGCAATGAGGGCCGAGGCCTTAAGTGGTTGCCAAGGTAACTAATTGTAAATTGTTTAATAAGTGAAAACATTACACCTAATACTAACTTATATGAACCTAATAAGATAATTTTTTGTTCTTGCCCATGCCTCGTGTGCTAGTACAAACTAGGATGGGAGTAGAGAGAATGCTTGGTTGTGACCTTGCATTTCATAGTATGCCTCATCAGTATGAGAAGATATTAGTGGCCACATAGGGATGAATAGGGGGTTGGGGTCTATAGAGAGACTACTGGGGTAACTCTACCATGATCCATGTGATGACATTATCGTGCTTACATAGTAGGTTTCCTACATGTCTTTTTTGTGCCTCTAGGATTAGATGTCAGTTTATGTTGGAACCTTTGAGTTAGTGTACTTTTAGGATTCCTGGACTTAGAATGTATTTTTGTCATGTGATTTGATAGCTTATTTGGGACTTGAGATTATCTCATCAGCATGGTGGGAGTGGACCATTTAGGTTCCACGTAGTCGGGTGGTAGTGCTTTTTCACTCTTACCATTTTAGATCTATCTGAGACACCGTAGTTAATGCATTCTTTGTTGGCATCTATCCTCATTCTATTCTTGGATTATGATGATGGACATGTATCCTTATATTGATGATTAGCATATGTTAGATGATGTTATCTCATGCTTTATTTTGCATGATTAGATTTCCTATGTACAAGTTGTAGTATGTTAGATTCTTTCTGCATATGATTTAGTATGTTTTAGGAGTGACATTCTTACTATGATAATACTAATGATCTCTTTGGTGACTTGGGATGTTACACATGGAGGGATGGCTAGGGCCCATGATGATCTAATGATGCTATTTACAGTTGGGAGGAACCGCGCACTTAGTTAATTATATGTTATGACTTATGGTTATCTTTTATGATGGATGTTTATATTTTCTATGATGATGTTCATGTATGGTATTTGGTTTTATTTACTTATTTTTTTTGCAACATGGATTAGAATAGGATGATGATGTACTTTATTTACACACATATATATTCCTTTATGTCTTTCATACCCTGTGACATGTACAGTGGATGATTGAGCATTCTAATATGTAATTTTACTTAAGGACATTTGGAAGAAAAGTACATTGTATAGGAACATTGGACTTTTTATTATTTCAAGTGGATGTGGTATTAGATGTAATTAAGATTAGCTGATTTAATTGTGATTCAACATTAAGGGATCCTTAAGGAATGTTACCTGTTATGTATGTTTATGTATATTTTCAGTTGATTGATGTTGTCTCTTCCGTTACTATGTGTATGGTTTAACTTTTATGTTTCAAAAAAAAAAAAATGCTACCAAACTTAGTGAAACTTTAGGTTAATTCTTTTTTATCCCTTGGTCGGGTGTTATAGTGTCAAAATTGTCAAAGAGTTTCCAACTCTTTCAAATACACCTCAATAATTAAAATGTTTAAGCAACACATTCAAAATACTGCAATATAAAGAAATGAGCCAAATTTTCAAACAATTAACACATCGATCAACTATGTCATTTTCTCTGAATACTTTAGTGGTCACGTGTGAAGGCTCTCTCTTTTTCTTTGAGATGAATAACTCTATCTATTATATCTTCATGGGTAAAAGCACAAACCTATGTCACCCTTTTACAAAGGAAAAAGGTAACAAAAGTATAACTGTTCACATTCAATGACATAAAACTAGTATTATTATTTAGAATTTGAAAATGAAGTAAACTAGTGAAATATGTATAAATGGATGAAGTTTAGGATCATATTTTTAAAAATTATTTGGAATAAAAAATGATATATTTTTCTATTTTTAAAGAACTTTTTAGTTGCTGAAAAATGTTGGAAATTAGGGGTCTAGTTCCCACCATAGAATGACATCAAAATAAAGTTATTTGCCTATGATCTTAGATTATGCTATAGATAACATATGTAGCTAGAACAATCAAAAATAAAAATTGGCTTTAGGCCTATATTTTCTCTTTTATAACAATTCAAATTTCAACTTATTCAAATCGATGGTTTTCATCTCCCACCGCATTTTTCAAAATAAATCTATTCCAACCAAAATAAAAATTATAGATTCTAGAAGAGGACTCTCTCCTCTAGAACCTCATATAATTTTTATATATTTTTGGTATGATTTAATATTTTTTTCTTTCTCAATATTGACATCTTCTCGAGTGTTAAAATACATACTTGTAATTTTTTTAATTGCAATATACTATATCTAATTAAAACACTATGAAATCTCTATGAAAATATTCATGAATTTGAGCTCTATAAAATGGTGTTTGTATATTATTAAAAAAAATCATAAAAAATAGTAAGAGTTATTGAAATGCCAATTTTTTGAAATAATTATATTTCTTTAGTAATTGGATATTAACTAGTATAAAACATGCATTTAATAGACATTTCTAACTAGAAAAGTGTGAGACCATATATGCCTTAGCTAGAATAAATTAATCAAGATCATATGTTTGTATAATATTGATATTTTGATAGAAATACTCAAATTCAGTTGTTTTGATAAGTCAGCCTGAAAGGTGACACAACTTTGTACTTTTACCCTCATAAGAAATAAATACATTAATTATGACCTTTATATATTTTACATTGGTGTCTCAAATTCTATTTAGGTTTGCTCCATGTCAAATAGACAAGAAGTAAATAATCCCAATACTAGAAATACAACCATCATATTGATCCAAAACTTTAACTTCATCCCCTTCTAAAAGTTTATCAAAATATTTCTACAAATTGGATTACATAGCTAATTAAATGCCAAAAATATAAAATGCAATATTATTAACTCTATAATCAATTTTATAAAAAATAATTTGTCAATTCTTTTTTATAGTAAATTTATCTATATTATCAACATAACTATCCACCTTCTAAGTCAAAGATTAAATAAATATTAAAATTAAATTTTACCTAACATATACTTCATATCACATGCTATAGTAGATTGATCATAGTCAAATTAAACAAGATTATTACTTTAGAAGTCTATTAGTTCTTATTCACATATCTAATTTTTCTTAAAATAAATTAATTAAAATTTTGACATAAATGAAACTTGATAATTAAGTAATAATATTAATTTCAACCATTAATTTATTTTTACTATTGTGATATGGAGCCTAATTAGAATCAGAGGTTTATTCAGCACGATTTTCTCCCCAAATTATTTCTACGGGAGTTTGGGGGTAGCACCTTGAAGATGGGGTCAAGGGGCAGTGCCCTTGCAGGGTCCTAGGGCAATGCCTCAAGTGTGCTCCCTATCACAGTATAGGGTGGTGTTGAGGGGCAATGCTCTTGTAGGGGTTTTCGAAGGTAGTGCCCCCAAAGCCAAAAATTCCATTATAGTGTAAAAGACGTTGATTGCTATTTATCCAATTGGACAATTTTTTTCTCACCCTAATTTTGTAAACAACAAAAAGATTGTATAAAAAGACTTAGGGTTATTGATATCATAATGTAATGGTGATATTGTAACTTCTTGACACAATATTGAGCTATAAGGTATTACAAATTGTAATCACTGGATAATAATAATATTGGACTTACTATTGGTGTATGTAGCCTGAGGATTGGGTGAACCAAATTAAATCTTGGTGTCTTGTGCCCCCTTTTATGCAATCTATTATTTTCTAATATTGGTTATATTTGCATGTAACTATTTTTTCTATCTACGGTTAATCCTAACTGTAACACCCCGCCAAGGGATCCAAAGAATTAACCTAAAATTTCACTAAGTTTGGTAGCATTTTAAAAAAAAAAAAAAAACATGAAAGTAAATCCATTTACAACTTATACTTAGTAACGGAAGCATTATCAACAAACCAAGTGAAAGTAAAAATAACATACATACATAACAGGTTAAATTCTTCTAGGATCCCTTAACATTGAATTACATCTAAATCAACTAATACTAATGATTCCATCTAACACTACATCCACATGAAATAATAATGAAAAGTCCAACATTTATAAATTACATTTTCGAATGCTCAATCATCCACTGCACATGTCACAAGGTATGAAAGGCTTAAAAGAATATACATATGTGAAATAAACTACATCATCATACTAACTCTAATCCATGATGCAATAACATAAATGAAACCACAAATCATACATGATACATCATCATAGGAGATAATCATAAATCATCAAACATAATTAAATAAGTGCATAGTTCCTCCCAACCGTAAATAGCATAATTAGACTATCATGGATCTTAGCCATCCCTCTACGCGTAACATTCCAAATCATCGAAGAGATCATCAGTACTAACATAGTAGGAATGCCACTCCTAAATCATACTACATCATATGCAGAAAGTAATCTAACATGCAAATTAAAAACATAAGATAAGTAAATAACAACATCTATCATATACTAATCATCAATATAAGGATACATGTCCACCATCATAATCCATGAAGATAGATGCCAACAGAGAATGCATCAGCCATGGTGTCTCAGACGGATCTCAAATGGTAAGAGTGAAAAAGCACTACCACCCGGCTGCATGGAACCTAAATGGTCCACTCCCACCACGCTGAGGAGATAGTCTCAAGTCCCAAATAGGTTAACAATCACAAAGTATAAATACTCTCTAAGTATGGGAATCCTAAAAGTATACTAACTCAAAGGTTTCAATCACAAAATTGACATCTAATCCCAGAGGCACACAAAAACATGTAGGAAACCTACTCTGTAAGTGGGCAAGTGTCATCACATAAATCATGTAGAAGTTACCCTGGCAATTAGCTTAGGACTCTAGGGTCCCTACTAATCCTTATGCGGCCACTAGTATCCTCTCATACTGATGAGACATACTACAGAATGCAAGGTCTCGACCAAGCATTCTCTCTACTCCCATCCTAGTCTGTACTAGCACTCGAGGCATGGGCGAGAACAAACAAATTATCTTTTTACGTTTATTTAATCCCCATTTAGTGTAAATGTTATCACTTATTAATAAAACTTACAATGCGTTACCTTGGGAGCCACTTAGGGCCCTGGCCCCCATTGCAAGCCACTTCTCGACACTACAAGCAGATAACCTACCCTAAGTTCATGGAATCATAAATCACAAAATCACCACAGTCCTATACAAGCGACTGGAAAAAAATACCAAAAGATAATCCATAAAAAGAGCATCAAATATCCATGAGAAAATGAAAAGCATCCATAGATAATCATGACCACAATAGTTCTCTATTGGCAACTGAAGGTATCACTGATAATCAAAAGTATCCATTGGTTCTCAATAACCAAAATATATCTCAAAATCATACTGATCAAAGACTCCAAAATGGTTGAGTCAAAACATGTCACAACATGACATCATCAGGAAATAGTTCAACACTTCAGTCCCATCATGGCGACTGGAAAGTAATCCAAGGATAACTGATCGATGACTCAAAAATGGTTAAGTCAAGTGTCTCAGATACATATAACTCAGCTTCACTCAAGAAGACTGATGAGCAATAACAATAAGTAAATACAACATCTCATAGAGGATATCATCACATTACCATGGTTGGGTTAGAAAGATTGAATTCAAGAAATCATCATGACATCACAATCATAACCCTTGAGCCTTTGGTAGATGTTCTATAACTGGTCAACACTAGTCAACCCAAAACCCAGAACAAGAAACATAAAGAAAACACAATGCAAGCACATATTTTTGGTTTGCTAAATTTACATAGTTGAATTTAGTATGGAGGTTTCAGTTTCAATTTGCAAGTATACTTCTAGTATATAAGATTTATCATTTGACCTACAAGTCAACCCATTTTTTCCCTCGATAACATTATCCTTTAAAATTACATTCTAAGAATAACTGAAGGATAAATATTTACTCATTAAATCATTTGACACTTAATAAAATCATTCGCTTTATTTTGCTAAGATCAATGTTACTAATTGAATAACTCTTCCTTATCATTAATTCAACTTTTTAACATAATCAAAGGATCATTATTCGTTTAAATTATAAGATAGCCAATTACTAGTCTTCGAATAAGAAGATTATACCTTTATTAAAATGCTCAATTAAATCAATCAATTAACATAGGTACACAATCCATGACTTTTATCATTCTAATAATACTTAATTAAATATTACTAAAATTTAAGCCTTTTAATATTAATCGTTATAATAACTAAATCATCGTTGACAACCATTATAATATCTAAAGTCATTTTTTCAATTCATTAAAATAAGACTTATCAACTTTGATGTAAATACTTAACAACTTCACTAAAAGAATCGATATTAGCATATCAATTAAAACTCTATTACATAACTTAATTATTAATTAAATTTAATTAACTCTAATTAATTATTTTAATTAATACTTACATAACCATACCAACAACCCAATAAATATCAGTTGATTAATAACTAACTATAATTTGTAAGTTAAAAGTCAACTATAATCCAATTCTCTAATATTAATAGTTCAATAATGACTTGTTATTATTTAATAACAAGTTATATTGGAAATCTTATTAATAAATCTATAATGACCACATTCATCACTCTTTGCAATGAATACTAACATTTCCTTAACAAATTTGTATTATTGATACTCATTTCATTTCAAACTCCATTGTATAACTTAATTATCAATTAAATTTAATTAATTCTATAATTAATTAAATTAATTAATAATCACATAACTATTATAACGATTCTTATCAAGCAAGGAGTATCTCTCTATGAATTATTCCCAATTAAATTCTTGCTTAATTAAATTAATTAATGGAGTATATAAATCCACATATATGACCCTAAATAACTTAATTAATCAACGAAGCATATAATTCTTCAAATTCTAATCATTTTATTAATATCTTAATTAAAAATCATTCGAATATTGTTAAATTTCAAGCCAATAATTAAATCCTTAGTAATAACCCAAGTTATCACAAGGCAACTATATGATAACTGATATACATTTATCAATTTCTCATAAAGTAAAACTTATTAATATACTAAATAACATGTAACAAATGAAATGAGATTTGCTAAAGTTAATATTATTAATTATCATTTTCAATAAATCAATTTATAATCTCGAGAACCCTAAAAATAATTGGTAACTTATATATTTAACTCATTCTAATTGAATAAATACCAACTATATCACTTATTTGAAATTTATTTTATTAACTTGATTAATTACTTAAATAATTTTTTTATTAATATTATATATATATATAATAATTAATATTCAAACACTTCATCACTTAAAAATCAAATTACAATATAAATATATATATATATATATATATATATATACATATAATAATATTTAATAACTTAACAATATTTAATAATAATGAAAATTGAATTATTCAATATCGATTTCATATAACATAAATTCTAATTAAAAATGCTTTACCCTATGATATAATAATCATGGCAGTACTGAACACACATATGTGTGACAGTCACCGTGCGACTTGGCCATGCGGCCTCTACTGTCGTAGGCCTGCTGATGCAGGTACCTACACAATAGACGCCCGCTGGCACCACAAAGACATTAGAAAATAGAAAGAAGGTTGAAATATAATTTCAAATTTTCAACCGTCTTTCTATTTTCAAATTTAAATCCTTGTCAATCTAAATTCATAATCGTAATTCGAACCCGAACCCAATTTAGAACTAATTTCTTTCCTATTTGGAACTAGGGTTTATCCTACTTGAGCTCTCTATTGATTTCTTTGCACAAGGAGAGAATCAACATGCAAATCTGAATTAAACATTCATCACAAGAATTATCCAAGCATTCATCTAGCAGACATGATGAAGACAAGAAGAGAAAGCATGCGAAAAGGGAATATACAAAAATCACGAGTGCACCTAGATACTGATGCTAATTCCCTTCTCTTCAATATTTGCAGAGAAAGCTCCTTCCTTCCCCCATGTTGCTGGTCCTCCAACCACGCTCCAAATGCTCTCCCTAAGCTTCTAAGAGTGCCTCCTTAGAAAGAACTCTCAGGAAGCACCTAGAGTGTCTCTAGAAACAACCAGAAAGTGTTGACAACTAAGCATGGGTCTTTTTCAACCTTCTAGATGAGTCATAAAGTTGTAGACACCATGTGCTTAATTTGTGTGCTAACTCCTGTGTTGTTGACAACACGTGCATAAATTAAATTAATATTTTAATCACATGCACACATCATGCAATTTAGAATCTTTTAATAACTTTAATATCTTTTCCACTTTTAAATTCATTTTCAAAACTTAATTGCTAAAATATTTATTAACTTAAATAAATATTATCACATTCCAACTTTAAAATTATAACTTTTATCTTCAAATTTAATTATTTTATTTAATTAATTTCCTAATTAATTAAATAAAATAAATATTAAAATACCATATTAATTTTCTATTAAATTAAACCATTAATTAAATCTTTTAATTAGGCTTAATTAATAGAAAATACACTAAAGACTCATAAAGTAAAATACAAAAGACCCACTATAGCAGAACATATACAAAATCAAACCAAAAGGGTTAATATCACGAATTACGTCATTTGACGCATTCAAAGGGTACTCAACTCAGATACTTGTCCTAATTTCCAATTAGGAGAAATGGCTTAAAGGGTTTGGATTTGGACTTGAGAATTTATCTCCCCTCTCTTACGATTGAGATAATTCGATAGGGTATGCTCATCCTGACAATTCAAGGAAGTCGATACTTGGTACTTGCAACCTGCATAAAATCCATGCATTTACATACAATATATATATATATGCTAAGCTAAACAGACAATGGCAAGAAGTGGTGCATCGTGTAGATCCTGACTAGTAGCTAACTACGACTCCCTTCCTTAACCACATCAGAAATTCCATACAGAAAGAAAACAAACACGCACACCATACACATGCAAGTATGGGGTAAGTATCCATATGAAAACACATGTGATAATAAATCATCTAACTAATCAATAATTGAAAATAATGTAATAATCATCATGCATACATGAAATGTAAAGTCTAAGTAATCTCATCACATATCAATTAAATCCAAAGCACAATATCTGATAGTCTCAAAACAATGCTGCTAACCATCAACATAAAACTAGCCCTAAAAGAGTTCAACAATGATAACAAAAATATGACCTAGGGGCAGGCACTACACTAACATTTACTCCCTAACTTCATAAATATGAAGAAATTAAATAACATAACTTTCCTATTGGTTACACTTCCTACCTAAAATCAACATTCCAAAAAATACAAATTTCTTTCCTAATTATATTCGTAAAAAATAAAAGAACTATATTTGAAGTATTGAATCTGACCCAACAAAACCTATTATTTAATAGTAATTAGAAATTAAAACTAATTACATCTAAACTACTCATTTATAAATAATATTGACATGGAAAGAATATTTCAAGAAATAATATAGCATAAGGATGAATGTTTCTTTTATAAGTACTACTTATTTCCTTGATAATGGTGAACACCTTCACTTTTTTAGAACTAGCAATTGTACCTTAGTGTGCAATAGGTACGTTGTAGAGGTATGGAAGGTCAACTAAATATTTGACCCATTTTTTTATCTCCTTCTCATCCTCTCATTTATCCCCTAATCTCTCTATCCACATTGAAGTACACTATGGGCACAATCAGGGTCTAAGAACATGTAGGCAAGATTACCTCCACAAAAAACTATAAAAGACTCTAAAACCCTGAAGGAAAAAAAAACCTACATGAAAATTGAAGTTCAAAAGATCCTTCAAATTTTTAGAGACTAAAACTTACAAAAAATATCTTAATACTTGGTGTGAGCTTGATAGAAGAGAATTTCTAATGGGTTTTATTTTAGGAATTGATAGTTTTTGTAGATGCCAAACATGCATTAGATGTAACAACACATTTTTTCCCAAAATTGTTTTAAGCATCATAGACTAAATAATTAATTTATATAATTTTCAATTTCTTTCTAGTATTTTTTATCTTTAGATGAGCTACTTGAATAAAAAACAGTTCATTGGGGTCCTAATTCAAGTCTTTAGAGGAGGATGAAACAATATTCTAGCTTTATTTCCTCATGTATTGCAAAATCCTTCTAATTTTTTTTTGAATTTTTCCTTTTTGTCTTGGAATAGTCTTGTTGTTGCCTATGGAGTTTTGTATTTTGAAAATTTAGAGGTATTGTCCAACTAATCTTTGAATATTTGTAGGAAAAATGAGCATGAGGGATGATTGAAGAATCTCAGAAAGTGGGAGCTATGATTATCAGACCATGTTCCTCTTTTCTATGTGTAGTTTCCATTGTTGTATTATGAGGTCAAGTTACGCATAGCCTGCTTCATAAAATTTTTTTGTAAATTGAACATAGATTTCATGGCATAAATTAGTAGTAAGAAACCATAAAATCAATCCTTCTATTTCATCTTTTATTAGTGAACTAGTAAAAGAAACCATAAACAATAATGTTGATTTTAATAACACATGTCACATGAAAATCTCATGATCTATTTGTCACTCAAAATCCTATTGGACTAGATAGAACCACATCTCCTAATCTGCAAAATATTTTTCTCCCCTAGGATAGGAAGGGGTAAAAATAGTTCTATCACTATTGTAATCATGCATTAGAGTATCATTAGTTTTTGTGAACATCAATCCACTATAGGTGCAAATTATTGTATCATAAGTATTTATTATACATTCAATCTTCTCCAATGTATTACTTCCTCATTCATTCATAATCTATAGGAAAATAGGAAAACATAATAAATTTCATTAGCTAAAGTTCCTCATATCATCACATAGTAGTTATAGAAATGAAAAAATGTAATGATGTGGCATTCAATTAAAAATCACCCATCGCTATCCTTGTTATGTTTCTCAAAACCTCCACTACAAATGCATATGTATGATGTACAACCTTAGCAATTTGGTTATATAATTAAATATTTCTATAATTAGAAAACCTTTTTATTAACAATGACAACTAGGCACATGACATTTTAATTGTAGTGATCACTTATGCTTCCCTTGATTGCTTTACAAAATTCTATGAAAAAATAATGATCAAGGATCAATATCTTTAGTGGGTATTGGATGACTCTTTTTTTCTTTTGGGAAGTGTATTACCCAATGAAAGGACCATTTTTATGGCTACCCATCACTATAAAAAATACCCCCTACTTTTGAGTAGTGTCACAGATCTTCTCTTTTGGCTCCACAAACACAACATGGGTTTCTACCCTCACATTGTTATGACTGCAAATATCTAGGGCTTGCTTGAATATCTTGTGTGTACTTTTCTATTCTACACATTCACAAAAATAAAATACCTCACTCCTCAAAATATACTACAAGAAAACTCATTAATGTCTAATCCAATAATGTGGACAGAGGGTAGTTTCAAAGATGTGGACTAAATTTTCTTGTATTCAAAAGGGGGGAGCTTACTAGGGCTAGAGGTAAAGGAAAAAGGGTGCTTAACATAATGCAACATCAATTTATAAGACCCTTGAGAAATTGAAGGATCATCTAAGAGATGTTTACAATCCCATTCATAGGCTTGCATACTCTCTTTGCTCTCATCAACCACAACTACAATATTCATTGATTTAACTAGAGATCCTAGCATAATTTATCCATTACTTCACAATCTAAGATCTTGAATTTTATATATATATATATATATATATATATATATATATATATATATATATATATATCTAAGATCCTAGCATAATTTATCCATTACTTCACAATCTAAGATCTTGAATTATATATATATATATATATATATATATATATATATATATATATATATATATATATGTATATATATGTGATGATAGTAAGCAGGGCTCCCCATTGAAACAATGGAATACTAATTAATGGTGAATGAAAGTTGCTTGTTTTGTATATAAATAAAAGTGGAGATCCTTCAAACTATTCTCATCATGTTCCCCCAGTGTAACCAACCTTAGTTCACCCCTAACCTTTGCCTCCTTGCCTCCCATGTGTCCACATTTAATGACATCCTAGGTTATCTCACTCCCCCTCCTAGCCCACCCCCCCCTCCCCATTGTCACTTGTTCTCCACCTCCAACATTTATGAGGCCATCAGACTTATGAGATGCAATAGGGTAGTTGATGAGGAGGGTTTTTAGGATGAGCTCTTCAAGCTTGATACCACGATCTTGGGCCCTTATCTCTCTACACTTTTTAGTAGAGTGGTTTGTTTTGGTTTTCTAGACTCATGGTTGAGACACATTATCCATAAATATAGGCTGGCCTTTGATCCCAAAAACTATAGGACCATCATGATTGGGCATACATTTGCCAAAATTTATGCTACAACATTAACTACTATTTTTTCTAATGAACTTGATTGGAGGAATTGCAGGGCTAAGGGTCAAGTAGGATTCAAGGTAGACTACCAAGCCATGGATCATATCTTAACACTATGGGCTATTATTGAGGAGGCTCAACACTATTTGAAGAAAGCCTACTATTGTTTTGTGGATTTTTGTAAGGCTTTTGATTCCATCCCTAGAGTGGCCCTTTTTTAGAGACTTAGAGGTATTGGTATTACTAAGACCTTACTGATGACTATCATGAGGTTATATGAGATAGTGGTTGGTAGGCTCAAGACCATAGGTGGCCTCTCTGACCCTATCTAGAGCACCATTGGGGTGAAGTAGGGTTGCCCTCTCTCACCCACTTTGTTCAAGATCTACATTCATGAGCTCAAGGCTTTTATCAGTGATTCCTTGCTTCTAGGCAATGGTTATCATCTACACCAAGTATTGATCTCCATCCTTCTATTTACTGATGATGTGGTTCTTCTTGCTTCTTCTCCTAAGGGCCTTCAGAGGCTTTTGGATAGACTTGCACCTTTTTATGAGATGAAATAGCTAGTCATGAACCTTGAGAAGGCTTGAGTGTTATGCTCTTCAATGACTTGAAGACCTCACATCTCCATTTTCACTTCCATGGTTAGGAGGTTGAGATTACATCATCTTACACATACCTTGGGGTTAATTTTTCTAGATCTTGTTTCAGCTTGAGATCAACCATTTAGCCTTAGATTAGGAAAGGGTTGGGTTCCCTTGCCATGCTTGAGAGTTAGTGCTTTAGACACTAATTTTAGGACTTATCATCTATGATATCCCTCTTGGATTCCTTAGTAAGACCCATAGTGTTCTATGGTTTATTGTCTTGGGGTCCTTCCCTTTTAGACTTGGATTGGGCCATGATCGAGCACACCTAGACTCTACTCCTCTTTTGGATAATTAGATGTCATAGATCTACCCCCTACAGTGTTATTTTGGCTAAGTTTGGAGCTCACCCATTTAGGCTTGCAACCATTTTTGACCTGATCTAATTTCTCCACTATATTTGTGGCTTTGTAGGCTTGGATGAAGGCCAACACATAGAGCCTTATTTAGTCTACTACTCTTTATTTTCTTTTGTAGACTCTGATCCAGCCACTAGAGCCCACTGTTGGTATGCTCAAGCTACTAACCTATTGAGTTTAGTTGGGATTGACATTGACCATCTCCCTCCCTACTAGTTCTCATTGGATGCTCCTACTCATATCCTCCCCTCTTAGTAGGATTTGAATAGGCATGTTAGACTTGACATCTATAGGTAGTATATTATACAAACTTGGGTTGATCCTCCAAGGGGACTACATCTGAGGATGGCTTTCTATGACGAGCACTTCTTAGATATTTGGGATGGGATTATTATACACCTTGAGTACTTACATAGATATTGGACATATGCCCTATGTATCTCCCTTGGTTCCTTTAGGGTGGGTTCAAATCCACTTTGAATCCAAGTTGATCACCATATTACTAGAGAGGATTGGGTGTGTATACTTTGTACCTCAGTAGAGGTTGAATCTGAAATCCATTTCCTTTTTAGATCCCCTATATACAACAAAATTAGAGGGAGATTTTATTGTCTATTTAGAGATTGTAGATCCCTCTCAGATATTTTTAGGTATGTAGATTAGCATTGCATTGTGCTCTATCTCTGTGAGTCCTTACAGCTTCATAACTATACTTTACAGCTATCATTTCCTAGGAGTTAGACCTAGGCACAATTTATTATGACCTTCTTCTCACCCTTAGTTCTAGCTTGAGGTGTGAAGTGAGTGTGCAATTTCCCTAACACATGCCATTCTAGATCTATGAGACCTCGTAGGGGACCTCTTTGCTAGAGACACGCTTTTCATAGCAATCAACCTCACCATAGGGCCTCTAGTAGCCACCAACCATATTAGTCATTTTTGGAATTTTTCCTTTTGAGGATGAATAACTAATCTTTTTCATGATGTCTCCTATCCTTCTTATTCATTTATTTTACTTGTTCTTTTGTGGATACCATTTGGTGCTCCATTTGTCAACTATCTTCTTAGTGTAAATTTCTAGTCCCATAGACCCAAGTTGTGGTCTTTTGTTGGAAATTAATAAAATTATATTATCTTATCTTATCAATGGTCATACATCCCATTGATTCAACATAATTAGGTCATTCATTTCCAATAGGATATGCCTATGACATAAATATGATTTTTATCATTGTAAAAACACCAGTGTTGGTGTCCATTGAAGGATGTGAGTTTTATTTGACTTTAATCACAACCACAAGTTAGAGATATTTTTTCTACAATCTAAATGAAATTTAAACTAGCACTTGTACTTGTAGGTCCAAGGGTCACACCAATTCAATGCAAAAATCAATTTTCTAAAAGACTAACATTTTTATCCATGAATGTTTTTTATTAAGGATATAAAATTAGTATAATTTAAAGTTTCTACTATTGGTTTTCATGTAAAGATTATATTTTCTTAGTAGAATAAGCTCTATAGATCTTATTTTTTACAAATTTGAAAATTCAATAGCCCCTATTTCTAAAGATTAGAAAATTTGTAATAGGTATGCTCCACAACTCTTAATTCTAAATATTTAAAATTGTCTAACAAGACAGGGTCAAATGATTGTAGCTTTGTAAGGATCTATTCATATAAACATGGAAAAGTGACTAAAAGGAAATGAATTATACTTTCATAAGGAAATGACTTGTAAAAATATAGATAGGTATGAAAGCTCACATTCATGTCACCATAATTATCACAGATGCCAACATCATACATTACTCTCTTGTTATCATAGCTGGATAGATTTAAGAACAACAAGAAAGGTAAATTACACAGAGTACATTCCATATGCTACATAAAAAGGACTCACCAGGAAATGATTATCATAGAATGATAGTAGAAAGATAGAATCAACCAGGCAATGAACAATTGTAGGATGGAACTATAATATACAAATATTCAAAATAAAGTATAGATCAACAATAATATTGGATAGCCTAATGAAGTCCTATCAAAATTGTTGTGTATGATCAAGGAATGAACATGATATTACCCAGGAATCATATCCAATTAGTGTTGGAATAGGATAGCTACATTATTAGATCAATTGTGCATTTATTTGTATAAACAAGACATTGATAATCACAAAGTCTTTAGCATTTCTTTACTACCTTGGACAATAGAGTGACAACCATAAAAGGGTTCTCATATTTACTCAAAATAAAAAAATAGAGATATATGGTTTAATACATAATGAAGGACGACCAATTTTTATTTACCCGCATGTGAGATTAAGAACAAGAGTAGATTGTTCCTAGTAGCCATTGTAGTAGCTACTCACACAGCTACAAATAAAGGGCTCGATACCATGTTAAAGCACATCACTCAACTCTTTCAATAAAACATATCATAGGTAGAATGGATGTTTCAATAGAGAGAGCAAAGAAATCACAATTTTTAATTGTAAGATAGGCAACCCATAAACAGAGAAAAAAATTGCATTATTTCTTCAAAAGTGAAAAAAAAAACCTTATAAAAGTACCATACATGTGTTATAATTTTTAATTTAGAATCCATTGCCAACATTATAAATTCATATTTCTTACAGCTAAAAAGGGAGTAACACGAAGTGAAGAGTATAAAACACAACATTTTGATAGTTTTTATAAGTGCAAGAAGAACAAAAGACTAGTTCAGTCTGGCATTAGAGGGATTGGAAACATCCAATGATGAATGAGAATTTTGTTAGTAGCATATATGTCACATGTTTGCAACATAGTTTGTTTTATAAAACAATACATACTTTTAAGTTCCTGCAAGGCTCATGTAATTGTGATATCTACCTACATACGCCAAGATCAGAGCAAGTACTAAAACCTCAAATTGGGGAATCTGAGCATGGAGAGAGTGATAAGGCTAATAAGATTACAATTGGTTTAATATCTATTGAGAAGCCTACTAGAAATAATGAAAATCTATCTAAAGAAGAAGAAAAGTTGTGCAAAAGGTAGAGTTGTGGTTAATGAAAAGGGCAAGGTTTGTGGCCTAACTATGAGAAGGAATAACTCTTACCGTTCAAATAAAACTCTAGAGCTTCACATACATTGTGAAAATATCATTGAATGTATTAATTAACCTCAAAAAAAATTAAAAAGTTTAAAAAAATTTAAATAATTCATCAGTGGCTACTACCAATATTGAACAATCAATGAAAGATGGAAAGCTATCCTAATAAAAGATGCAATCAAACTCCTTAAGATGTTAAGATTTTCAGCCTTCTATTACTTATTAGAAAATTCTTTTGTGATTGCTACCAAAATTGAATAATCAATGAAAAATGAAAATCCATCTTGAAAAAAGAGGCAATCACACTTGAGATTTTATAGTTGTAAAAGATTGGTGGCACAAATTGTGTTGATCAAATGCAACAAGGGTTATTGTCTTCTTAGGGCATAATTAACAGTGTTTTGCATAGATTTTTTGTGGTTTCAAGGGTTACACATACTATTTCTACACAGATTTTCTTTTAATCTTGACATTTTTGGGCATGGACAACATGAGTATGTTAGTGTTACTAGACTACAAATCACATCCATAGATAATTGCTAGTGTTACTAGACTACAAAATAATGGTTTCTTCTTTGTAGCGATATGGTGATCTATTTTGTCTGGGAGAAGAGAAACATGACAACTATTCTTACATGCTTTATAAGCTACAACCAGAGCCCATTAACAGCCTTCAATTACATTAAAATAACACAAATCCATATAGGGCCAAAAATAGTGTAAAGATATGCAAAATACTAAAAAATTAATGCCTAAAAAAGTTTTAAAATTAAACATATAAAGAAACATGTAATATTAACAACTTACTATTCAATGAGCCATTAAATATATACAAAACCACAACAAATAGTTTTATTCAAAATTTATACATAATACTTTCAATTTTTTTTATGTGAGCCATTTTTCTAGAATTGTTATGGAAACATCCACTTCTCCTCCCAAAACTCCAAACTAAAGTTTAGAATTTGAGTACAAAATTTTGAAAATAGATTGAAAAGATCATTATTGAGAAAGATTGTTGAAACTAGATTGAAAGAGGGAGATTGTTGAAGAAGACTATGTGTCTCAATCATTTTTTTTTCATTGATGTCAAAATTATTATTTGTTGGTAAGGCAACTACTTTTAAGATTCAAGTACTATCACTTATTTGATTGATGAAGAGGATTTTATCAAAAGATGTAATAATAGCACCTAGAGGAAAGGTTGAGTTATGATTATGTAATGAAGTACAATAATTAGTTAAGATAGTGATGACATGATGTATTGATAATCTACTTAAGGTTACAAAGGCTAGTTACACTAAAAAAAGTTTAGAAGAACAAGTTACACAAAGTTTTTCTATCAAGCTTGACTGAGTGGATAGT
This sequence comes from Cupressus sempervirens, assembly GCA_028749045.1. Lineage (NCBI taxonomy): Eukaryota > Viridiplantae > Streptophyta > Pinopsida > Cupressales > Cupressaceae > Cupressus > Cupressus sempervirens. Next base: position 293,865,389 of record CM053784.1, read on the forward strand.
AGGTGCCAAGAAAAGTCAATACAAGCTAAGCAAAAACTTAGTTGGAGCCAAGTAAAATTTCATTCTAGTGTATGTCAAGAAGAGCAATGGATGTCAAGTAAAGTTTAGTTGATGCCAAGCACTAGTAAACTTTAGTTTGTATCGAGTAGTTTCATAGTGGATGTCGAGCAATGCAGTGTGTGTCGAGCATTAGAAGCTTGATAATGTTGAGCTATTGCATTATTTAAAAGATCATGAATTTGATGAATCTGAGTTGACAAATTTTTTTTCTTGGATTATGTGAACTAGGTGGAAGATAAGGTTGATAAGCTAGTGGCATAGAATTCAAGGTAAACCTCTTTTAGGTGAATTCAAAGTGGATTCAAGGAGAATTTTCTAGAAGAGATATGAGATATGGGGTAGATACATTGTATCCTACCTATTCCATCCAAACCATAATTTAGATGATGGAGAATGAGTGGCAAAATATCTTAATTTCCTATTTATAGGAATGGTTGGTCATGAAGCAAGGTTGTCATGTGCAAGAACCCAAGGGAGATAAGGAGTCAAGGGTTTTGCTTCATCAAGTGACCTAAGAGAAGAGTCTACAATGGCATGTTAAGAATGAAGGCTTAAAGAGATGGATGTTTGAAAGGTGAACAAGCTATCAGAGCTATAAAGTATGAAGGCTGAGAAAAATTGAGAACTAAACAGAGATCTATAATCTATAAATGAAGTTGTAAATTGTATCAGATTAAAGCCTTACTGTTACTCTCTAACAATTGTATCAATTTAGCATAAATCCTTTGGATTAAGGTGGACCTAAAAGTCATTTATAGATCCTTTAACTAGGTGGCATTCCAATTGAATGGTCTAAAGTCCTCTAAGAAGGCTCACTCCTAACATGGTGATTGAAATCCTTTAATAGGATCACATTTAATAATGTGTATTGTAACCTTTAGTAGGGTTAGGCTTTCACAAGGCATCACTTTAGAAGAGTGAAAAGAATAGCATGTCACTAGTGGTTTTTCCAAAATTGGGTTTCAATGTAAATCATTGTGTCAAGTGTGTTGATGAATCTATTATGTTTCATACTTTACATTTCTACAAGTTGATTTGACAGTAACCTACAAGTTTTTAGTGATTGCATAATCTTATGGATGCATGCATGAGTATAAATTTTTTATGGGTTCACTAAGTTGTGAAAAGTTTTATTTATACATTTGGACCTTGGATAATTGATTCACCCCCCTCCCCTCTTAGTTATTCTAAAGTATTCCAACACAAATAATAGAGAGAATTGGTTCTTGATGATAAGATACACTTCTAGGAAAGTAATTCTTCCTTAATTGATTCATTTAAAGAGGTTCCTATTTAGGAATAAATCTCATTAAGTCCATTGTACATTCTCATATTGGAATCCTATTTTCAAGGCTTTTGATCAAAAACCCTATTTTTTTGTTGCTAGAGCAGCCAACTGAAGATATAATTAATAGATTGGTTGTTTGTTATCTTTGAAATATAAGCCTAGAGCATCTAAGTAAGTTCTCTTTTAAATGCTACTAAGACCCCATAGAAAAAACATATGGATAGAGCTAGTCTTTTTAACATGTTTAAGCTAGGTTAGGCATGAGACTGGAGGGTTTTCTATTAACTAAAGCTCATGAATTTTTTAGGTTTCTATACACAATCAACCTACCAATTATTAGTGAAAAAGATGTCATCTATATTCAAATAAAACTTCAAATAGTAAACATAATGCTTGTAATCACAATTTTTCAATAGACATAAAACTGCTCTACAATCAGTAGAAACTATTTTGAGTTGACAATACCAAGGAATTTCTTCAAAGGGCAACCAAGCACATTAGAATATTTCATCTAGAATCATCTACATATCCAATAATGAAAATTTTAGGTCAAATTTAACCCATATCTACCATTCACTAAAAGGTATAGAAATACTACAAAGATTAGACCACCTATATGGTGTCATATGAATGGATGCATTTTCATAATGTATTTGATCAATACCAAAAAGATGCCTAACAAGATAAATAACACCAAATATGATCACCAATACAATTAGCAATTAAATAATAAATGCACATTCTATAAATGATACTAAAAATGGCCTCAAAACATTACCTTCAATATAACAAGTACCAACCTAGCTTAAAATCTAGTAGACCTCATCTGACAAGAAAAAAACATCATGCTATTAAGGATGGAATGTATCATTCTATGTACAAATAGAAGATATAGGAAATAGGGCAGAACTATTGTACACTAGCCACTAACATAAGAAGCATAAACAATTACTTTCACCACACTACATCCTATTTCAACCCTATATCTGTAATTTTTTAGTTGAATGCAATTTTCTATTATATACCCAGAAGCCTAAACCTATAGATTAAGTCCTTAAACCAAAAAAATTTAAAAAATATGAATAAAAAATCAAGTCTAGACAAAATATAAAACTATAAGTAACATATATAAATTCCTCATAATTTAAATATGGCATCAGATCCAGACATAAGGGGATATAGTCTGTAAATCCGCAAAGATAAATAGAAACAATATCCTCCCCTTCCAGGGAAAAGTGGGTTTATCATGGTATGGGCAGCAATCAAAACCCACATAAATTCTTTATGCAATCAAAACCCACATAGATTCTGTTAGAGAATAAGCCCTAGCCAATATAACAAAACAATAGACTAAATGCTTACAAGGCCAATTTAGAAACTCTCATTTTAGAAAATAAGGAACCAAAGTTATGGCTAAACCTAGCTACTTGAAAGCTCAATAAATTGACACAATATATCATCAAATGGGTTTTATGACTCATTGTGTGATGCACTTCATAAAATAATTGGATGAGACAAGGTCTATAACCATTGCAATTAAAAATTACACCAAATTAGTTGAGCATAGCAATATTGAGGCAAAATAGATGTTCATGAATACAAGGGTTGACATGCATCAAAAAGAGGTACTCCACAAAGACCTTGATTTTCAATGAAACAATGAACAAGCATCCTATTAAATATAGTTAATCAAGGTTACAAAAGAAAATCTAGACTAAGGAGAGATGCACTAGTTTATTGAGGCTAAGTGATCTAGGGTTTACATCCAATGTAGGAGGCCTCACTACATTCTTTGAAATAGTAATATCCTAATACTATTTTCTCTATTTGCATAGAAAGAGCAGTTGTGGATTCCATAGCATGGTTGGCAAAAGGATGGATCTTAAATAGGCATATTTTAGGCTTCAATACAAAATTAAATTTTAGGCTCACTTACAATATTTATAATGTTGCATCCAGTGTATTACTTTTAATATTGTTAACTCTCAAAGTCTATTTCTTTTTAGATCACCAAAACTAATGGAGCTCAAATTTTAGAAGCTCTATTTTTGCATATTTTCATTTGGGTTCTAAAGCATGTCTTAGAAAAATAGACTCAATTCTCCTGATTCTATCATATCTTAGGTTGAAATAAAAATAGATGTTTTAGATTTGATGAAAATTTGTCAGAGGAGCAGGGCACTAGGTGCCATTGTATTTAATAAGTGTAGTAGTCGCTTCCATAGAGTCTTGATTATGCATGTGCAAGGAATTGACTTATCTTTTGGAACAACTCTCCTTTACTAGACTTAGTTGGTAGTGAGAGGAAAGATAAACTCCAAATACCACTAGTGATAGAGTTAACAGATTAATAAGCAGAGTCAATACATCATTCAAAAAATAAAATATACTCAATAATACCAACACACGCTCCATAATGCAGACACTACTGCACAATATAATATTTTAAGACATTGATTTAGAAAAAAATAATATATTGTCTGAAATTTTTAATTTTTAATTTTTAATATTTTAAAATGAAATTAGAACTTTCTTTAATCATCTCTAACAAAATGTATAGAAAAATGAGGAAACTTGCATTTTGGCAAGGACTGATCAAGCTAGTGGGAAGAAAAATAAAATTTGCATGCATTTTTGCTATGACTAGACTAGGAAGAAGGGTTTTTTTCCCTCTCTAGTTTGTAAACTATTAATCTCCCATTTAGTTTTCTCATTTTGCAGCAGTGTCAAAAAGTTGTGACATGTGAGCTCTATAGCACGTCTGATCTTTGCACTAACATTGATGTATGCTATTAAACCTTAAGTATGAGTAATTAAAATTACTAAGACCACCTATTTTAATCTTTCAATGAATAAGGTGATCTGAATCCTTTAGTATGATGAAGAAATTTTGGGATAGATTTAAAAACCTCATTTCTTAGGGGAAAATTTGTAATAGGTCATGTGTCATGGTCCCTACTACACCATCCTCTATTGCCTCCTTTTGGTAAGTAAACCCATTTGCTGTTACATAGGGGTCTTGCATAAGCTCCATCAAATAAAATGAGCCCTGTAATAAATAAAAAGGTAAGGTCTTTTTTATTTATTTGGGGGAGGGGGGTTCGAAGATTTATTCAATTTCTTCTCCTACATCAAAGCCCGACTAACAAAAAAAGTGATTGGGCATTCTCTCAAGTAGGATGAGAATCAAAAGGGTTACCAAATGAAGTTAAGAGACTATTTCAAGCCAAGGGCCCTTATATCTAGGGAAATAATGATAACCAGAGAAAAAGCTGACCTTTACACCTTGGCCTTGAGCACAAAAGCTAGGTTAGTTTCCCATGATTCATAGCTCCTTCCCATAGGATCTCCAGCAAGATATAAGCACCCTAGTGAGGCTGGGGATTAAATCAAAACCTCGATTTTCATTTCACAATAAATTAGAGATATCGAAGACTCAAATACTTGAAATCAACTAAAAGTGTAAATAATTCTTTTTGTGTATTCAGCTACTATGAAATGATGAAAAATTTGGTCTTGCCTTAAAAATAGGATAGGTGAAGAAGGTCAACAATATGCTTTTCTCTAGAGAAAATTGCATTGACATTTTTCTACCTTTCGCTAGTCTACAGGGGTTTGATGCCGCAACTGCAAAGTTTTGAAGATCATCCAAAAAATATTGACATATGGTAGGAATTCAAATAAACCCTAAGCATGAGCTATTAGAATTACTTAGAGCATCAATTTTGACGTTTCATTGAATGAGGAGATTAGAACGATGGATAAATTTTAAGATAGATTTAAGAACCCCATTTCTAAGGGGAAAATTTTGGGGTAATTTAAAATTCCTATCTCTCGCATCAATGGAATTTTTTTGGACTTAAATTATAATTTCAATAGCATCGACGTGAATCCCATATCCTTTGTTGTCTTGGTTTTAAGGTTGTAAGCATGCCCAACCTATAAAAAATAGACCATAGTCATGGTATAAGAAATCAGAAGCAACAAAACCATTGTATTATCCCTACTGGAACACTTCTATCATGCTAGATGAAACCAATGTCAAAAATCTCAAACTAAAATGACTTAGTCAAAAAATGGCTCTAGTAGTACAACAAAAAATTCTCTTTGATAAATCCATCCAAGAGAACAGATAGCCCTAGTAGGGTAGTATAGCTAAACGTTCTAAGAAGTGTGAAGGCAGTAGTTGTAATATTGATATCAAATACTAGCCCTTAAGAGTCCTACAATTGATACATGCAATCAATATATCAGAATAGAAGGCTTTTCCAATTTGAGAGGAAGTTCATAGATATATATAACTAGGATGTCAATACTCTAAAATCTCGCTCAGCCTTCCAATATCCAAATCAACATTCAAGTGTGGAACTTAGTGTTGGAAAATGACAACTCATCATGGTAGCACTTGATGAAACACTTGATGAATTGAATATATATATATATAGTTAGAGAAAGCCAAATTAAACAAGGGCCATAGAGCAACCAAGTTCCAACCAGAGGTGGTGCAGGTTTTTTAGATGGAGGGAAAGAGTTGCATGATAATGAATAGGGTGTGCACTTTTGTTGTTGGAGATAAATAAGATTCAGGAGGAGGAAACATCTATGTGTTGATTGCAATTTTTCATAAGAAAATGAAGGTAGCAAGGCATGCGCCTAATATATTTGCCTTGGCCCATGATGTAGAATAATAAGTTCTATAACATATTCCCCCATAAAAGTTTGGCTCCTTTCACACTAGGAGATGTATATTATAAGGTTTTATCTATGTAACAATTGACCTGTCCTAACCTTGTCCATATTGTCTAAGGCCTATAGCATGTAGGCCTAATTTTCTATAACTTATTCAGATTAAAAGACCTACATTAGAAATATAGTAATCAAAAGAAAATAGTCATATTTGTCAATCTGTTGAGCTGAGCCTACATGTGATATTCCAATTTGAAACCTAGATGGTTGAAATTCAAACTTGAACTAAGCGACAATCTCTTGCCAAGACCAACCCCTCTGAATTGAATTCGCAACTAAGAGCTTAACCAACCTTGTGGATTGTTGAAGTCTAATAGGATTTCCCTTAGGGTACCCCAAACAAACATATATATCTATGGTTTTGGTATTTGACTGTAATCTATTTTTTAACCAATGTTTGAGACCAAAGTTCCATAATCTATGATCTTTTCTACGACAACATTGAGCATGATCCAAAACTTAGATAAAAAATTAATCACAGTGAACCCAGAAATAATGAACTTTATATATTTTTATATTAATATAAACATATAATTTGATACAAATGATTTAAAATTTTATTTTTTTTGATTTAGAAAAACATATAATCTAGTAGAAATATGATATAATAGCATAACCAGTGACATGAGGAAAGGATGATGAGGATTATAAGTATGAATAAACGAGGTGGGTTAATAGAACAAAGTCTATACAAGAACATAAGTGGGAGAAGTAGAGGTCATGACCAAGCCAATATTATAAACATTGCCAAGCCCTATTTAATTATCATCCTAAATTAGAGAAACAAGTTAATTTAGTCTATATTTTTGGAGGCTTCATCCTCTCAAATTGTATTGATCCCACTCCACCTTCACTTGGTTAATATTTTGATTGCAAAACTAATGTTTATAACCATTGTAGTGGATATCTAAAAAACTCACGAGGTACTATGATACACTGGATCTTGGCCTTGAAACTAATATAATCTATAAAAAATTGCAATATTAGCCCAAAAATGTTCCAGGTAATAATTCATGACAATTAACATTAATTTGGGATGATTCTTTGCACAAACAATGCACCATATCATCGAATCCTAATTTTTTGAAAGACTTCATTTTGGACTTGAAGGTGAATCTAATTAAATTATATAAATAATATTTAATACTTGAATTTTAAGTACAAACATTTTTTAAGACCCAAAGGTTTTTGTTAAGGTTCTCATCTTAGGAATTTGGAAACTACTACTCTTAAGAAAGTGCGTTCCTGTAGATTTACAATGTGAAAATTGTGCATAGTTTTGGTTTCCACTGATATTTCCTTTTTAACACAATTTGTTTCCTAGTATGATTGAAAAAAACTTTTTTATTTTGTTTAGGTTGATGTTTCAATTGAGATCAAGTAAAGTAATAATGTTATTTTATATCATGGTTAAAAAAGAGTAAATCTGGTGTAATTTGAATCTAGTGGATTTTTTGGGGAAATGGTGAATACCTCATGGGATCTAAGGATTTTTTGTTGAAGAAAAATCTAAATTTAATGAATTTTGTTCTTGCAGTGTGTTCTCCAATTAATTTTGTCTCTATTACTTCTTGTTGTAATTGTTCCAGCTCATTTAGTGATTTTGAGTAGAATTGAGATATTTTTGACTATTTTGTGGCACTTCTCACTACTTCTACTATGGATTGTGAACCATAATTGCTTTAATTATTATTATTTTTCTTTTCTTGTAAACTTGCACAATTGAGTGGTTAAATGGTGGATGTATAGAAAGTGGCCAGCTATCCAGTGACATAAGGTCTTTATTATAGGGTTGCTTTGTTTTGATTTGAAACCCAGTTGTTCTAATTAAGATAATAGGGTATGACTATATATTATTGTTGTCTATTTATTCAATAGATCTAGAAAAAAACATAACCTCTCACAGATTTCACTTTTGAATTCAAACTGAAAATGGGATGTTAGCCAATATGGAAAATAAACTTAAGCCCTATTCAATTATGTGCAACATTTTCTTGTTCAAGCACTTAACCAATTCCATTATAAATGTGTGCACCATTTTAAAAAGAATTATAAATTTTTTTATCTTAGAGGTTGAAATTAATTGGTAAAACTTAAAGCATTGAGTTTCATTGTGAAGACCTAGATTCAGATTCCCGTGGGGACTTTGAATATCAATGTGTGCTGACTCTATTTTTAGTTAAGGAAGGGGAAAATATTTCATAGATTTTGTTTTGTTCTACACATCTCTACAAACAAAGTTCTTTGCAAGAATGTAAGACAATATCCAATTACCCACCACAATATTCTTCACAAGTACTAATTTGATAGAATACAATCCATTAAAAATATTTTCATTTACAATTCATGTTAAATGGTTTCCTTTCCCAATGCAAAAACTGCCTAACAAAGGAATGTAGCATGTTTCGTTTATTTGGATTTTTTTTCTTTTTAGCGGCTTACATTGCTTTGGTAGTAGTTTTTGAATTTTTTGGATTTAGAGCATTTCTAATTTTGGAGATGGTCTTAAGTTATAGAGATCACATGGCCTAGAGCTCCAAATTTTTCTTTTGTTGTCTCAGTAGCCTTCTCTCCATACATATCATTTACAAGCCCTATCAATACAACTAAAGAAGTTCTTAGGACATCCTTTCCAACAGCTTCAAATGCATTACAAACTTTACCAAAGGAATCAAGTGAAGCAAGAACTATCTCATTGGATAGAAAGCTAAAGATTTTTTTTCCTATTCATGAATTTAAAATAGATCGTGTTATAAATCTTGCCACTTTTACTACTCTAGATAGAACATCCATTACCACCTTGTCTGACATTCTTGAAACCCATATCTCTCTCTAACAATGTGCCCTAAAGCTACAAAAGTACTTTAATGTACAAGTCCATTGTAGTCCTCAACAATAGGAGTGACCATTACAAAATAACCCACACATTTGCCCCTTGTTACTTTTACCGTAGAAGGCCCATTTTCCCTTCTATTTCCACTTCCCTTCTCACCAAAAACCATAAAACTCTTAGAGACATTCTTTCACTCCAAGATCTTTTCTAGCTCTTATAGAGCATGCTCCTACCCTTGACCTACAATTGTTAAGCCATAGTTCAGAACATTTTTCATTGTTTTTGTATTGTTATTACTATCATATTCCTCTTTAGGAAGCCAAAGGGAAAAGAAATAATGGAAATGATCAAAATTGACGACTACTTCATCTTTGGCTAAATTTCATATTCATATTTTTATCTTTCAGCCTAATTATACAATGATTTAATGTAGATATATCTTAATCCAACATGTTTTATTTTTCTCCATTTAAGGATAATCTCTTACTAACAAACAAAAATCCAACTCCCATATTCATGAAGTAGCATTTATTACCCATGTAATGACATTAGAATTTGAAGATCAAATCTTTATCGTCAGTAAAATATTTTCTACTATGAAAGTATAGCCATGGCTAGTCTACTAAGTTTCAGCCATTTAGTGCTTGTCAAATACGGTTTAAAATTTTGTCTTTCTCCACTAAGAGTCTGATTTCTACTTGTACGAATTCAACATATTAACAAGTATTGTGATTAGTGGATTTGTAAGATTCATTTGACTCAAAATTATTATAAAAAATTGGAAGTTTACTAAATAACTACATAATTTCACCCTTACCTAGATTAATTAGTCTAAAATTTTGATAAGGAAGAGTGAATATATGACAGCAGAAGGCTAAATTTTAGGTGTTATTTAGAATTTGTTGCGTTCATTCATGGTAAAATGTGTATAACTAAAGTTCATTTTCCCATGGTGAAGTGTTATAGGTCTTTGTCAAAGCAAAAAAAGAACAGAAATGGCTATGAGCTAAAGTATTGCTAATATTCTTCCACAAGCACAATTTTGTGAGGTAAATAATAATAACATATTTGTCATTCATTTTCACTAACTATTTTCTAATTCACTTGTGAATTTGTGCATTTCGCTCTGTATACTATCTATTTTTTTTGTTTCAATGAGTGTTTTCTTATTCATCTCTTATTATTATTTTATATTCTAGTAGCTACTTAACAATGGAATACTATATCCAAATGTGTGGAAATTCCTATCTATGAAGTTTGAATCTATTTCTTCAGGTAAATTAACTGAAATTTGCTACTAGTAAAGAACACTTTAGAATTTTGATTTTTTCTATTTTTCCTTTTTCTTTTTTGATAGAGTTTTATCCCTATTTTATTTTGCTGGCATATTACAAACCATTGAACATTGTTTATTTTATTTGCAATTTCTTCTAGTCTTGTTTCCATGGTGAAGGGTTAAAGTTGTTTGTCAAAACAAAAATAGAACAATAGTGGCTACTAGCTAAGGTATTGCTAATATTCTTGCATGATTTTGTGAGGTAAATACCAAGAATAGATGTGTTATTAATTTGTACATCACTTTTTTCTAATTCATCAATGAATTTGTGTAGTTCACAATGTATACTATTTATTTTTTATTTTAATGAGTGTTTTCTTATTTATCTCTAAATGTTGTTTTATATTTCAGTAGTCGCTTAACAGTAAAATACTACATCCAACTATGGGAAAATTCTTCTGTATGAAGTTCGAATCAATTTCTCTAAGTAAATTAACTAAAATTTTCTACTACTAAAGTACTTTGCAAAATATTGATTTTGTTCATCTTATTTTCCTATATTTCCCTTTTTTATTTCATCGCTGCATGATAGACCATTGGGTAATTTTTAATCTAGTTACAATGACTTCTTGCACCTTGTAATTATGTGTATATGACCTATGAAATATTCAATTCTATAGACAATTTTCTAACATTACCAATTTACTGAGCTTTTAAATTTATTTGAATTCATCATCTATAAATATAATCTAGTCCATTGATGTCTAATGCAGAGTGAGTTTTGGATCTGGAAATCAACTTCTCACTTCCTACTTCCTAAGCCAATAGGTCCATCTAATGGTACCTAAGCTAGTTGGTATTCTCCAAGTGCACAAGCCTCCTAGGATCTCTTTCTAATATTTCCTCCAAGTTATAGATATGTTCCTCTTAAGTGAGTTACTTTGGATTATCTTTTTCAAACATTACAAGACTCCTAGTTTAGCCCTTGAATGCCATACAACTCCACACATCATATTGTGCCAAAGATTTCTATCCTCCAAATGAACCAAAGTGAAATAGACTCTGCCTATAGTTTAGTTGTCATTGATTGGTAAACTCTCCAAATATTCTTGAAAAAACTTTTTCTACTTTGGATTATCTTTTTCAAACATTAGAAGAGTAGCCTCTGAATTTCCATACAACTCCACAATTCATATTGTGCTAGAGATTCCTATCCTACCTTTATAAATGTGCACTAAGTCTACACTAGTCAAGATTTAGATTCCAGGTTGCACCTAAATCATAATAGGGATACCCATGGGATTCCAAAATAGTCCATCTGATATCTATTCTAATCCTCATTTTTCTATTCTTACACTTCTTTCATAGCACCCTGACTCATTTACTTTCACGATTGTATAAGCTATACTCCCTGGACAACAACATAAAGATTTTTTTATAAATTAGAAAAAAATGGTGAATTCATATACAAGAAACTAGTTTTTGTACACAAAAACACAATCTCTATATCAAGCTCTCCCTTGGGTGTACTTTTAGGATCAATTTAATCATTCAGTATGGGGCATTCAAAAATAAATAAAATATCTATGAAATTAGAGATATTAGGATCCTAAAATCAATAATGTTGTTAATAAAATAATACAACCAAAAATTGCATAAAAAGAAGAATATTCATTAATAATTAATAATGAGTATCAACCATTAATGCAAATTTTCATAAAGTTTATGTATTACAAATTATATTGCTCATAAGACACAAAATGATAAGCCCTTGTGGCCAAATTTTCATATTGCTCCTAAGATTATAAAAATTGGAAGAAATAGATCATGTGAAAATGTGGAACAATTCATATTTTAGATAAACACAAGATCATGCAATAATATACTAGCTTCCTATAGAAAGAGGATATCAACTTAAAGAATGAAAAAACTTGCACACTATTCAAGGTTTGGCAAAGCATCCAAGATAGGTTCATCTAAAAATGCCTCTCTTCTTTTTCAATAAAAATCCCAAACAATAATTCTTTAGAGGAATATGTTTGTCAATATAATATAATCTACTTAACATAATCAACAACATAAACTATCTTGACCCAAGTATATACTAACCCATACAATGTAGACCTACCCATAACAACAATAAGAGGCTGCCATATACTTCTTTCCTACCCATAACAACAATAATAGGCTGCCCAACACAAGTATATTTCTTCCTAAGAACTAGGTCTCTTATTTCCCTAATAGAGGGTGTTATTTTAACTTACTCCTCCTTAGTTCCCTAAATTGTGGTGTGATTTGAATTCTACATTTGCACTGTGTTTATTTTGTAGTATACTTTGACTTAAGTGTTTTCTTTTTAGACCTTTTACTAATTGTTTTTCTACCAATTTTTTTTTAGAATATATCTCCTACTTGTTGGTTAGGGGTTTGATTAATAACTCTATTTCCTTTTGCATGTCCTCTTTTTTCGAGAATTTGTCAAAATATGATACAAATTGTTGATTAGTGTTTGGTTTTCATAGGAATCTTCTAAAGAAAAACTTGAATAATTTATGTAATGGAAGATCAGGTATATATGTTTATTTTTTACTTGTGATATAATTTCTAATGAAATCAAACACTAGACTGAAATTTAATATTAGCTCATAGAGAAATAGTTCATATAATTATTATTATGATTAAAATATTAAACTAATTCGTGATTAAAATAACCTATTTGAGAGTAATGTACACATGAACTATGAAACTCCTTTATGATATTAATAAAACTCTTCAAATTAGAAAACATCTTCAAGGCTTTCAAATTAAATGCATGCCACCTTAAAGTCACATTTTCAAAGTTTTGAATTTCTTAATTTGTAATCATATGTTAATACATGTTAATACTTGTAGGTGGGTCCCATCTAAAGAGATACATCAGGATGACCTAAAGTATTAGAAGAAGAATATTTCACTTTTGATGTATGACCTTCAAATGTGCTTCCCTCTGAGTTTTTTAATTTTTCAAGAGCACTACCTTGTACACCTAGTAGAAGAGATTGATTTGTGTGGCCCTATTCATATTCGAACAATGTGGCTTGTTGAAAGATATATGAAGGTGTTAAAACAATTTGTGAGACAAAAGGCTCGACCAAAAGGGTCTATGGTTGAGGGATACATGGTTTTCCAAGTAATGGTTCATTTGAGTGAGTACTTACCTCAATTGCACCTTGAAGCTCCATAGTTATGGAATAATAGCCCACTTCAATCATTTGAAGGAGAAAATTTGGAGGGCTAGGGAACTTCTAAGAGGATAAAAGGTATGCAAGAATTTTGGATATAATAGTTTTTATCTTAAAATTTAAAACACATGACTTCAAATAATTTTTAATTCATTAAAAATTCTAATTTTTTATCGTAGATGCTAAGGAGTGGGAGACATTACATTTGTACATTGCATACAACTTTGACTTTATGCTAGAATGGATGGAGAAATATGTTGAACAAAAGAAATTAGAGGATGAAAACTCATAGGCCAACATATATAATAAACATGGTCAAAACACTTCTTGAGAATTACCAACCATCCATAAAAGAAAATGGCTAGAGAGATGCTCATGGAACTGGCTAAAGACTAATATTGAACATAAGGCAACAAAACAAAAGAATAGAGTGACACCACAAAAATTGAATTTTGTTAAAGGATCTATAAATGGGGAGGTAATGAAATATATTAATATATTGTATATTTTCAATAAATTTTCTTTTAACTTATGTACCATTGAATCTAATTAGCTAAAATTTATATGAATTTAGGTAACATATTACAAAGAAATGTGGAATCTTGGTCATCATTTTCAAATCAGAAAAGTTGATGAAAAGAGACAAACTTATGATTGTGGAGTTTCAACATCATTTGAGATGGAATGTCGTTCACATGAAAATGATAAACAACCAATCATGAACACACTTCAATATTATGGAGTGTTGGAGGATATTATAGAGCTTGATTTTACATCTTTCAAGAAAGTTCTTTTTTTGTGTAGAATGGTATAAGCTTATCAAAGTGGGTGAAGATTAAAACTATCTTGTTGCACAACAATGGATTCCATATGATCAATACATTTAGGTTTGAAGCCACTTCTGAACATTATGTGTTTCCAAATCAATGGTAACAAATATTTCTTATTTCAAATTTAGAACAACCTAGATGGTCATTTGTGATTGATTATGATCCAAGAGGACAAAGAGTAACATTTGTTCAAGATGTGGAGGACCACAATTTACTTGAAGATGTAGAAGCCTCCCTTGAAGACATAGATGGCCAAGATGGAGATGATGAAGATTTTAGTGTCAATGAGCCATGTGACCAAGATGAGGAGCATGATGATCCTACTAAAGTGTTTGGAGGACATGAAAAACCATATGGGCATCAATTCCATGAAGATGATGAATTGATTGATTTCATTTACCTATATTTGAAGGTGATGAATATCATGGAACTAATAGTATTAATCTATTTGTAGATTTAGGTCCCATTAATTATGGGGAATATATTCCATTAGACAATGAAATTTCATGTGAAAATGACATTGATTGATCACCATGTTCAATTTAAGATAGCTATGAGGAGTCAACACAACTTTAATAAACATTTACAGGTTAATTATTGTGTTTTCTTTTTTTGTACACAACATGTGATGCAAATAAAGTAATTTGAATGTTATGATTTTGTTTGTGGATGTCTTTAATCTCAATTCATTGCAATGTTTATATCAATACTCTTAATTTCCAATCATTGTATCAAGTTTGTTATCATAAATTTGATGTTCTTATTCAATAAATTTAACAGCAATCAACTCTTCAAATTCTATTTAAGTTCCTTACAATTTATTTGATAGTGACACCTTTGATATTGATAATTTTTTGTTTTTGATTAAGTAAAACAAGTTTTATAGGGATCCTAAAATCCAAAAGTTTTAAAACATAAAGATAGAAATTTAAAAAGTCTAGTTAAAATAAAACTGCTACAAAAAAACAAAACCAACATAAGGCCCAAGGCCAGGAGGCAAAAGCCAACACCCAACAAAACTATGAGAAAAACCAAAAGAGAAATAGACTAATGGTTGTCCTTATCTAGATCCTACATAGTTTTTGTAGCTTCATTATCCTTCTGATTGTACATTCCTTCCTGGTTCTTGTTTTGGGTTTCCACCTAGTCCACCTGGTCCACTTGGTCCTTGGAGTCTATTCGAATAGTCTCTTCTTGGCAAAAGTCCAGCCTGGTCTTCTGCATTATGTCCCCACCAAGGTCAGCTCTCATCAGAGAATCCCCCAGATTGACAATGTTCTCATTCAAGGTGTGCAGAGTGTCCACGATTTGTTTTGTCATGATCTAGTGGATGGAATCAAACCTATGGACTTTCTGTTCAACCAAGTCAAGTTTGTCCTCATGTTCATCTTTGATGTCCTAGCCATTATAGATATTCTGACTACCTTCCTTATTTCTCTTTCCTTCTATGGTCACCTGGTCACTACGGATGTTTTGGATACTATCTTGGTTTTTCTTATCCTTTAGAGCCTCAATTTTCTAAAACAACCATTTGATGGAATGAAAGTTATCAATCAAGCTATTCTTCATAGTTTCCTACACATTTTTAGAAATGGCCAATAGAGCAAGGTCAATTAGCTCGTCACAGTGGGTTCTACAGTCAAGGTCTTCCAACACCTGGATGTTCATTGGTTGTCTAACAATACCCAAACTTGCATTATCCAAGTTAAAATTCCTCCAAGCCCTCCTCCTATTCTTCCTAATCACCTCCCCACTTTTCCTACACATATTTAGAAATGGCCAATAGAGCAGGGTCAATTAGCTCATCATAGTGGATTCTATAATCAAGGTCTTCCAACACCTGGATGTTCATTGGCTCTCTAACAATACCCAAACTTGCATTATCCAAGTTAAAATTCCTCCAAGCCCTCCTCCTGTTCTTCCTAATCACCTCCCCACTTTTTTCCACCATAAATTAACTCATCTCCTCAGGCAGTGAAGTGGGTAGGATAGGGCCAGGGGTCTCAACACTTTGGGCTTTCAGGTCTGCTTGGGGCAGGGCCTAATTGGTTTTTCTTTTCCTAGGGTTTCTCAGGGGGACGTCAAGAGCCTCCTCCTCCTTGTCACTTTCTCTCCCCTTCTCCTCTTCTATCAAATTATCCTTCCCAGCTCCTTATCCTCATCCTCAGAGTCCATGTCAGTCTCCTTGTCTTCCTCACTATCCACCTCTTGAGGCTTAGGCTTGGGGAGAGGGGGAGGGAGGCATCTAGGGCTCTTTCTACTGGGAATGCGGGGATTGCAGGTAGAGATGGCATTGGTGGTGTTTTCCTCATTCTCAGTTTTCACTCCCTAAACATCCCTAGAATCAAAGCTAGCAGTGTCCTCTGAAGCACAACCCTGGTCACCAAGGGATTTTCCTCTAGTTTGAGTTTTCAAAAACTCAAAAACTAGGAGAAGAAAGCCTTCATGGAGGGTAGGGTTGGTAACACGTTTTTTCTTGAAACTCTCAATACTCTTAGACATGGAAGTGTAAAGATAAAATGGAAGAGAAATTTTAACACGATGCCTAAAGTGGTTTAACAAAACAAAATGGTGCATTCTTATCTTATCAAACCTAGGGTCAAGAGTGATATACTCAATGAGGATCCTGAGAAAATACCTCCAAATTTTTCTGATGGATTCTATGTCATAGTAGGTTTCAATCTTGACAAGATTATCTTTCTCCATTTTGTCATTGACAAAAATGCTAACTGCATTAGCCGACATCTTTTTGTCCTTGTAGAAATTCATGCCTTCCTAAGGAATGTTTGTCACCTCCATGATCAAGCCCTCAAAAATTTGATGGGTGACATCATCAATTTTGACTCTCCTATTGCTCCATGTTTCCACCATGATCTTGGTCACCCTAGCATCGAAGTTGTGAAGCTTTTCCATGAACCTAGTGACACCACCTTTTTTGAGTTTGTGCCACACCTTCTTCTCCTTCCAACTCTCTGACTCCCCCTAGGGCTCTCTTTTGATCTACTCTCTAACCATGGTTGCCTTCGGCTTTGCAAACCTTATACCACTAGTTGTTTTATAGTGCTAAATTTTCCTTTGGGTGCTTAAAAAAAATGTTTTTATGATATTTAGTGGTTTTGTTCTTACTATCCCTTGAAGCATGCCTTCCGTATGCATAATTATGACTTGAAAAGGGCTCTGCATGATTTATAATAACTCCCCCTTCGACATGCAATTTAGAAAATCCTTTCATTATTAAAATGGGATTTTATTTGTGCCTTAGATTCTATCCTACCAAATCAACTCAATCACCATAACCAGGATTTCATCTCTATTCATCCACATCATCACTGAGTTTCTTGCGACGACATCATTGGCAAACTAGTCAATAACCAAGTTGGCTTCCTGGTAAGCGTGGCTAATGTGAGTCTTTTTGAACTTGCCCAAGTTAGATTTGATGTCCTCTATGATGTTGGAAATCATCCAGGAAGGTGTAGATTGACCTTTGATGCAATTGATGATGTTTAGGGAGTTTCCCTCAAGCCATAGGTGCTTGATCCTAGAGACCAAGGCAAGCTTAGCAATATGTCTAGCCACACTAGCTTCCACAAAGTGGTTTTTCTAGTGACCAAGAGGGAACAAAATGGTTGTGATTCCTTTGCATGTACTATTTCTAATTATGCCTCCACTTCTAGCTGGACCATGGTTCCCCTTTGCCACCCCGTCAAAGTTGGCTTTGTGCCATTCCTTAGGGGAAAAATACCATCTTGCTTCCTATCTTCTCATGGCCCTATCTTTCATACTAGCTTTTCTGATCCCACTTTCCTTGATATTTCCTCCTTTCATTATTGCAAAGTTCTCTAGAATGAGACCTTTGATTTTCTTAGCAATAATGAACTCTAGAGACTCTCTTTCTCTGAATATTTTGTTGTTGTGCTGTTTCCAGATTCCCTACCAAAAGTGTGGGAGAGTCCTGGAACTCATTAACTAAGAGCTCGAACTAGAGTGATGGCTTCTCCACTGGTAGAAGAAATCTAGGATACTGGCCAAGGGGCACCAACTTAATCTAAGATCCTTGGTAAGGAATTTCTACACCTTGGAAGAGTAGGGGCAGTGGATGAATAAATGATTGGCCATTTCCAGTTCATGCTTACAAAGGCAACATCTGTTGGGGATAATTTGGCCTCTCTTGGATAAATTATCCAAGGTGAGAATTTTGTCTTGTAGGAGGAGCTAGAAGAAAATGTTGATTTTAGGTCTAAGACTAGAAATATATGCTTTGGCCCAAATAGGTTTCTCCATCCTATTCCATAAAGAGAAATAGCCAGAAGCAATAGAATAAAGTTCATTCGAGGTGTCTCCTCAAATAATGGAGTCTTTATCATTATTAATGAAGGTGGCATTCAGTAAAACCATCAAGGGGTTAAGGTCTAAGGATATCACAGATAGGTTGTGTCAGCCTTTCTCAAATCTGTACTCACTAAGTTTCATGCCAAACCTTTCTATGCATTTCTATGTGCATCTTCCATAGCTAGGGTGGTTGATTAGCGGACCCTGATACATCCTATTATCTTCCTAAAATAAAATTTTTTCACCTTTGCCTACTTTCCATTTGGCCTTGGATTTGGCCTTCAAGATCCCATTCCAAATGTAGGACCCCTAAGGAATCTTAGTCTCATAAATTGGGAAAGTGATGGATTGTCTTCTTAGATATTTCTCAAACAAGATATCCCTCCAAACACTCATGCTTTGAAAAATGCACCATAGCTATTTAGCTAAAGGGGCATTATTAAGATGTCTAATTTTTCTAATACCTAGCCCCTTGTGGCATTTTGCAAGGTAGATGAGCTCCCAAGCAATAATGTGGTATCTCTTGTGATCTTCAGACCTAGACTAGAGGACGTCCCTCTGAATCTTATCCATTCTAGCCACATGTTTGGCCAAGATACCAAATAGGCTTAAGGCATAGGTAGGGAGGTTCTGGAATTTGGATTTAACTAGAGTACACTTGCCAGCTTGACTTAGGGTGGCCCCTTTCTAGACAACAAACTTCCTATTGAATATATCAATGATGCTATTCTAAAATGAATTTGGGGGTCTAGTTCCCAGAGGCAAGCCAAGATAGCTAGTTGGCAGGGACCCAATGCCACTTCCTAGGATGCAAGCAATTTTCCTCTATCTCTCCAAAGGGGTATTGATAAAGTAAATTGAGCTCTTCTCCCAATTGATGGCCTGGCTTGAGCCCCTAACATAGGTGTTAAGGAGATCCTTAAAAACTCTAGCCTCTCTAATAGAGGTTTCTCCTCCCAAGATAGTGTCATCCACAAATTGTTGATGAGTGAAGGAATAGGGAGCCAAAAAAGGATTGAGCCCTTGTAAACTCCTATCCTCACTTTTCCTCTGGATTAGTCTTCCCAAGCATTCAGCTAGGATGATAAAGAGGATATGATATAAGGAATCACCCTGCCTCAATCCTCTCAAAGGGAAGAAGAAAAGAGAGGGGGAGCCATTAACCAAAATAGATAAAGAAGGAGAAGTAACAAGTTGAGAGATGAGTTTAGAAACCTAAGCATCAAACCTGAAAGCCTGAAGGATAGCCATAAGTAAATTCTAGTCCACCCTGTCATAGGCTTTAGACATATCCAGTTTGACCAAAAAACCTTCCTTCTTACTAGCCTCGAGAGAGTGGATGACCTCGTGGACCATAACAATGGATTCAATAATTTTCCTCCGAGGGAGTAAGCTAGTCTGCTGAGGAGAACGGATCAAGTGAAGAATGCTGAGGATCCTAGAAGTAAGGACCTTAGATATGATTTTTTAGAAAGAATTGCAAAGGCTAATGGGCTTGAACTTGTCCATTGAGTCAAATCCCAGAATCTTGGGAATGAGAATCAGGAACACAGTGTTGAGTTCTTTCAAAAGATTTCTAGCTCCAAAGAGTTCTTAAACAACCTTAAGCACATCCCTATTGACCACCTCCCAATAGACCTAGAAAAAGAAGGTTAGAAAACCATCTAGGCCAGGAGCTTTGTCACTTGAAAGAGATTTGAGAGCTTGGAAGATTTCCTCTAGGGAGGGAATAGCTTTCAACATTGAATTATGATACACTTGCAACAAGGAAGGATTAGCAAACAAAATATCTGCTTGATCAGGCATCGAGAGAGAAGGGTCCTTGGAGAGGAGGGATGAGAAGAATTGAAAAACTTCCTTCGTAGTCTTATCATCCTTGTTTAATTGAGCTTGGCCCTTCTTAATGTTAGAAATCATGTTGTTTTCCCTATGTTTAAGAGTGGTCAAGTGGAAGAATCTTGAGCTCTTGTCACCCTCTCTCAACCACTTGACTCTAGATCTTTGTTTCCAAAAATGTTCTTCCTTTGAAATAATGTTGTGGAGGTCAAAGAGGATGGCCTTCTCTTCCATCATGTTCTGGTCATTATATCCAAAATGCTGAATTTCTTCCTAGATGATGTAGAGCTAGTCAATCTTCTCATCTTTATCCTAGAAAATGTGGCCAAAGTCAGACTTATTCCAGATCTTAATGTTTCTCTTGACATTTTTTGATTTCTAGGCAACTCTGTACATAGCAGTGCCTTCAACCTCAATATTCCACCATGAAGAGATCTTGGATTCTAGAGCCGGGTGGGTAATCCACATTTTCTCAAACCTGAAAGGGAACATCCTTTTGACAGTAAAAGGAGAGACAGAGAGAGAAATAGGAGAATGGTCTGAGCCTATTCTAGGGAGAAGGGAAAGTCTATAGGAGTGTGTCTGTAGCCACCTGAGAGACATGAGGGCTCTGTCAAGATGAACCTAGATACATTCACTGCCAACTCTTTGATTAGACCAAGTGAATCTTCCTCCCTAGAGGTCCACGTCCATGAAAGCCAGGTTGAGGATGAAGTTAGAGAGGTCAAGATTGTTATCTTGATCTAGGGCAAGACCACCACATTTGTCCTCATCAATGAGAGGAGAGTTAAAGTCCCCCATGATGATCCCTTTGTTGACGTCATTATTGGTGATGATAGCAAAGATCTTATCCCAGTAGGCTTTCCTTTCCATTTTAGAGTTGGGGGCATACAAGTTCAAGATAAACTAAGAGTCGTCACTATGGATATGAGACACCTTGCATAGGAGAGCATTATCATCATTGAAGATGGGGATGAACCTAAATGACCTATTGTTAAAAAGAATCATCACCCCTCCTAAGGCACCGACTGAGTCAGTGGCCACACAATTCATGTGTTTGCTGAAAGAAATATTTTTAACCAACTCCCTCTTCATCTTGGTCTCTTGGATCAACAAAAAATTGGGTCTTTGATCTCTAATTAAATTTTTGACTAGTTCTTGTTTGTGAGCCCCATTAAGGCCCCTTATGTTCCAAGAAATGACCTTCATTTCTTAATTCTTGAGAATTCCTTGATGGTTCTCTAGCTCCTATCTACCAAGTTCCTTTTGGTTTCTTCTTACAATAGTTAACTAGATTTCTTCCTTCCTTGTTGCTTGGGGGTTGTCCCAAAATCAGCCCTAACCTTGCTTTTGGTTGTCACAGGGGACAAAGGGGGGTGGTCACAAAGTTGGTTCTTCTTTTTTTTTTTTGCATGCACCAGCTATTAAGGCTATTAGGAGAGAAACTATCAATCCATTCTTCCCAATGAGAGATCTGGTTATGAGATGCATTGTTGATGAGTATAAGGAGTTTTGCCTCTAATCCCTTAGGAACAAATGGGGCAATCTCCTGCCTTGAATCCATTCCAAAGGGATGGATCAAGGAAGCCAAAGGCTTGGGGGGAATCTTCTCACAGGATACCTACTTGCCATTAGAGCTAGGGGTTTCTATCCTTAGAGCTTCTCTCTCATTGGAGAGGGGTGGTTCTTGCCTCTTGTCATTCTACCTCTTGTTGTGCTACACAAGCTCTTTCGGTGATATACCTCCCTCTTTAATCGTGGCTTCCTCGAGGGGCTTGCATTAGCTGACACTATTTGAGTTGGATCACCCATGTTAGCATCAATCTACCTAGATGCATTTTGCTTTTCTTGCTTTCTCTCTTGAGACTCTGAAGGCTTGGAGGGTGTACACCTCCAGATCATCTTCTTCTTTTCTTTGGCAAAAGAGTGAGTAGGGATAGATTTCTTCTCAGTTTTTCTAAGGTGGTTAGCTCCTTGGTCTTCTATTTTTCCACCCTGGGGCACTGATGAGCCTTGTGACTAGCCTTCAAGCAAAGAAATTAGGTGAAAGGAATAGTTTCATATATCATTTTTTGGATGCGCACTCCTATTTTGGAATGAAAGGCCATAGTCTTAGGCATGTTTGTGCCTTCTCTAACATCTATGCAAATGCGTGCGTAGTTGAGATGATGCTTGGAGGCCATGATCAAATCCATAGAGAGGAGTTCACCAAAAGTCCTCACAAGCCCCACAAAAACATCCTTGTTCAAAAATTCTAAAGGTAGCTTGGGTAATCTAACCCAGACAGGGGCTCGAACAAAAATGGAGTTGCTCAAATTTAGTTTGGAGGACCACTTCTGCAACACCAGAGTGGGTCGACCAAAAGCCCATTGTCCTTCACATAGAAAATTGGCCAAATCTTTCATGCATGTGAAATCGAATGACATGAAACTCTTCACCATAGTCCTGACTGAGACTTGGCCTTTGAGGGCCCATGCTTCTTGATGTAAGTCCTAAAATCATCAATGTTTGGTCTAGGCCCTATAAATTTCCCAATCAAAGTTGAGATCATGGATCGAATGCTATGATCCACAATCTCATCTAGGATGGCAATGTCACAAGAGCCTTTCTCAAAATTAGGTAGAGTTTTGATAGGTGGGAAAGAGGACTTACCTAAGGGTTTGACCCCAAAAAGAGAGGACCATTTTGTAGCTCCTTGCTAGTCCTCTTTGGGAATCGAAGGAATCTTGACCACTTCCTTGGGGAGGACATCTAGGTCCCCATCCACAATCTCTGACTAGTCCCCAGTACTTGAATCTTCCTGACCGTCCCCCCCACAACCTGTGTTCTAGTCTAGGGATCCGATCTTGACAATCTAGATAAATCCCGCCCTTACAAGAATTCAAATTTTTAAAATCTCTGTTCCCTCCACTCTTGCTAGCCATTCTTGTTGTTTTTTAAGTTGATAATTTTTTGTTGTTACTCATGTTGTTGTTGACTTTGAAAACATAATTATTTAATAATATTGTTGAATTCATTTTGACATCAACATATTTTATGCCTTCATTCCATAGTGTTAAGAGTGCATTCAAACTATTGTACAAGTGTTTTATCTACTATTACGTGACTTGGGAAGGTAAAAGTCTTTAAGAAAAATTTTTGGTTGTATATTTTGCATATTTTTGTAAATAAACACTTTTCCTTGATGATGATAATCTTGAACTGGTGTAAATAGATAAATTATCCTTGATAGTGTTTTGTTAAGCTTGTAATTTAGGCAATTCATGAGGCCCTTACAGTTTTTGAGACTTGGATTCTTAACATGATACTCAACCACATTGTAAGATACAAATTCCTTTTTTCAATGTCAAAATCCTCTGTGAAGTGGCTTTGAGTATGGGCTCTTACATTTTTATTTGTTTAAATTTTATATAATATTTTAATTTTAGAAACTTTTTATTACAATTTATAATATTGTAATGGTAATTATTATTATTTTATGAAGTACTGTGACAAAATATTACTGCAATTTGTTACAGATTTTCTTCTAGTTCTTTTAGAAGTTCTTGTCCTTTAAATTTTTATCATGATTTTGCTTTTTGAAACTGTTGTCTATTTATTGATGTTTTGCATTTGAATGAGATCTTTGATTTTATTCTTTAAATTTGCTAAAGTTTCCCATTAATAACTACTATTCATGCTAAAAAAATTACTATATTTCTAATAGCACTTGTATATATTTTCTAATTAATATTCTATCATTTTATGGCATTATCTATTTCTTTAAGAATGTGCATGTGGGTGCTCCTAATTCTACTATGGGGGATTCAACAATCTTAAATGGTCTAATTGAAATAGTAAGAAATGGGCAAGGTCAAAACATCACTATGATGGTGCAAGAGGTAAGTTTCAGAATTATCATTTATAGTTTTATAGGTTCAAATACCCTATGTTTTATATTATATCATGATAATTTATTTTTGTGCAATGCATGCAATTTCTAAAGTTGTTCAAACGCCTATTACGACTTTTGCTACTACTAATACTATGCAAGTAGTAAGATTTTTATCTATATTTTTGTGTACTAAATTAACTTGTTTCACCTTTACTATTTTGTTAATATTTTTGATTTTACCAAAGGGAATTTCTAAATTAGCTCCACAAAACACACATCGTATGGGCATGCAAGACCCAATTATGCCATCTGATACATCAAATGTTGTGCAAAGGGTAAGATTCAATGATATGTTTGTGTGGTTTTGATTATGTTATTTACCTTTTTATACCACTTTGAGATTTATATTTGTGCTTTGCAAAATACTTCAAGATGTGTCATGTCCTCTACATCTAGAATGGATAAGCCCATCACAAAAGTGACATCAAGTACAATACCTGAAGGCATGCCATCTACATAAAACATGTATACTCCTAGTATCCATATGGAAATAGAAATTCATGCCCCTATTAGAAGTACACCAAGATTAATAAATAATCCATCATGTGTTGGTTCAACTAGAATTCCTCCACCAACACTTGAACAAGTTTCCTTGAGGAGTGTTATGGAATCACAATCAAGAATGTTGAGGCTCATACCAGACACTCTTGAAAATTCTGAAATGAAGAAAGAGATACAAAAAAAATTTAAGTTATGTGAGAGGATGTTATTGGGGACTGGAGGGATCGCTTCAATTAGATAGCTACAATTATCTTAGTATTATCTTATTACTCTTTTGTAGATAACCTTTTTCTTCAACATTATCTTATTACTCATTTGTGGAACTTCTTGTGATATTGTAGTAATTTTTTTTGTCTTAGGCATTCAAGGAATTCAAAATTAAAGTGTAAAAACTATATTTGATACAATAATCTAAATATTTATGTCTCTTCATGGTCATCTTTGCAAAATCCATTTGACACATTCCATTTAGCCCATACCCTATCTACAATCTCATGAAAACTCTTGCACCTTTGAATGCCCACCAAATCATACTATATCACCTTCATTATGATTCAACCAAAAGTATCCTTATCTTGGGTAGTGTCTTGAACATCTCAATTCATAATTATTTTCTACAATAATAGTTTTTCTCATGATAACCCTTAAACTTTAAATATCCAAAGAATGTCTGGTGATAACCCTTTCAATTATGGATGAATCAAAGTTACAACATCTTAGGTCCAACCCTAAATGCTCCATAATCAAATCATACAATCTTTAGAAACAAAATTAAAGTAGTCTACTCTTTATACCTTCAAATAACCACTCATGAAAAATATTATGTGTTGGATAAATCCAGCCCATAAAAAACCATGGAATAGGTAGGGAATAATAAGTTTTTAACTCATGTTGTACCTTAATACCTAGATTACTATACTTTTCTAATTTTAATATTAGGTAGTTTATTATTGAATTGCAAAAGCCTTATAATGATATAACCATTTGAATAGAAATTTGAGGATTAGTACCTAACCTATGGTCCAGATTGCTCGATGAATGACTATCTGAGATAACATAAACAACATCTAGCAATTATTGACCTATAATTAATCAATTTAGTTATTTTTAAATGTGACTCTTGTCTATCTCAATTTTAGTTTTTAAGTATTGAAAATCATTAACATTAATATCCTGACTTGATAAGGTAATAGTGCAACCTCTATCACTTGATTGACACTTTTCTCTTATTCTTTTGCTACTTGTTCTCCATTGTAGTTGCCATTAAATACCACTTGTCCTTCTAGGTATGGTTGCAATAGTAATTAATTTGACATGTTTAACTTGGATCAGTATAATTTAGTGCTTTCATCTTATCTTTACATGGTCCATGCATTCTAAAATGCATTTCTTTCTCCATATTTATTTTTCATTTCCATAACCTACCATTTGTCATCCACTAATGATGTTCACTATTTATTCCTCATTAACATTGTATTTTGATAAAATACTTTATACATAATTATTCATAATATATTATCTTTCTATTGCTGCCATAACCTTACTTGGATCTGTCTTGTCTTGGATCAATCTAATTCAATATTCTTGTCTTAGATTTACTTGGTCCATGCATTCTAAATTTCATTTCTTTCTCCAAACTTCATTTTCACTGCCATAACGCACATTTCTTTTTCCATTAATAGTGCTCATTGTGTCTTCCTCATAAAATCTCCTCTCATTCTATTGAACATATTGTCCTCTTAATGGTTGTACTATTTGAAAGTAATAATGTTGTTTCCTTTACTTGCATATATTGTCTTGTCCTTCAAAATTTTTAGTTCATTAAGAGAAATCTGCCTTATTTTTCAAGAATTCCCTTAACTCTCTGTGCACTTAACTAAATTTTCAAGTTCAAAAATAGTTGCATATTATGGTTTTCTTTCTAATAGTTTTACAATCATATTTTAAATACAAGAAACAAATGAAGAATTTTAACAAATGTACCTATGGAGGCATCTACCTCAACACCTAAGACATCAACAATATCATTAGTCACCACAAAAGGGACTCAAGAAGTTACAATCTTGCTCTCCTCTAATGGAAATGCTTTTAAAGATGAAATTGGTATGCAATTTTATCACTTTATTTATCATCGAGCAGAGCATTTATTTGGAAATAAAATTCAAATGGATTGGAGAAAATAGGTGAGTGCTAATAAAGATCAACTTTTTAAAGATGTAATATTAGCATTTGGAAATCCTAGTTTCAATCAGGAATTTATTTTGGACATTGCAAGAAAATACATTCATTCCAAAAGAGATAATCTAAGGTCCAAGTTGACAAAGGATCTAAAATATCCTCACCTAGCTTGGGTCACAGACCAAGTGATATGGGATGAACTTATCAAAGATGCCAAATTCAAGAGGAAAGTATGCAATAATCCAAACTATTAGCCATCTGCACAAGAAGGATCTAAAAGACATCTTTGAGATACATCAAAAGCAACCCAAGCTAGGGTGTCAAGTATTAGATCCCATAAATTAAGATCTGGTGGATACAATAGTATTCGTGGTGGCTTAGTACATGAATATTTTTATCTTTAGTATTTTTTATTCTATGAAAAAATCATGATAAACTTGTTTGTTGATTATATCTTTTGAGTTAATGTAACTTAAAAATATGATTATATTTATTTATGTAGATTCACCAATTTCAAAAGGAGGCTTCAGAGGAGGACTTAAAATATGCCTTCTTACATGGTTCCCAAGGCCTTTGACAACACTTGCTAGACCAAGGGGAGAAATTAGTCACTAGCATTGAATCTTAGGTAAATTATTATAATTCTGTGGCATGTAATAATTTAATTAGGAGTAATATGTTATTTTATTAAGTTAAATTGTGTTGTCTATAGGAAGCTCAAAAATCATACTCATCAAACAATGAGTACGAAGATGAGCTAGAGGAACATGTTGAAATTTTTGTTGCACGTAATAATTCAACTAGTATTCCTAAACTTCGGGAGGAAACCATCCTTTAATTTTAACAAGTTGGTAACAACAATAATAATAAGGGTGTTGAATGTTATGAAAAATCCACACCCACAATTACAACGGTACCTCAAAGAAAGAGGACACAAAGGAAGAGGATGGAGTAAAGACAATGTTGAAATTGAAAACTAGGTATGTAGTAAGAAGTTACTGAAATATATAACTTTTGGATTCTTCAAGACTCCTTGAACTTGAAGATAGACTTTATTTTTTTTGTTACAATATTTTTTCATGATTTTTTCTTGGAAACTCTATTGAAGTATACTTTATTATAAGCCCTCTTTTATACTTTTGTTTTCTATTGTTCATAAATGAATTGGTGCTCCTTTCAAATAAATTATTGTTCATTTGCATATGACAACTACTATATTTGCATTCTTCTTGTCTCTCTCTTCAAAAAAAATCATTATTCTTATCGAAAAATTATTGTCTTGTCTTTATTTCAGGCTACTAGAGAAACGTGGAGAATATGAAATGTTGTTGGGGTATTGCATCTTCAAGTGGCCACTGATAACTCGAGCATGAACAAAATGTTTCCTTCTGGCTATTCTCATAAAAACTTATAGTTAAATTAGAATTTTCAATTAACAAGAGACATTGGTTTTTGCTACTTACAACTGGTACTACAAGCCAGTGCAAAAGATACGCTGTGGGCTGAAAATAAGGAGTTTACAATACAATTTTGAGTTTCAATGTTTTAATCTGAAATCTAATCAAATAATTGGCCTTTATTCTAGTGTTCCTTTTATATATATCCAAAGTTTGAGGTTAATGACATTTGTGTCTTTTTATTGCAGCACTTGATCACTTTTTAAAAATTCATAGTCTATGTTCCTTCTTTGAAGATGGTTTCTTATCATCAGGGTGATTTATATAGAGGATCACTCATCTACACTAGTTGATACTTGTAAGTATCATATATATATATATATATATATATATATATATATATATATATATATTCTAGTTTAGAGAGTTAAATGTTTTATGTTGTTAAAAGTTAATCTCATTTGTATTAAGAAAGCAATAGGAAATGTGATATTTTAGTTTTGACATTTAAAAGTTATCCTAGCCAACATGAGATTGACCATGAAAATTTGGTCAACTCCATGCATATTTCAACACACATTGCAGAGACTAGTTTTGGTTAGTAATAGATTTTTCATGGTATGAATATCATTTTTTTGTGTATTCTTAAGCATGGTGAAAAGACTTGAGATGGTGGTAAACAGGTTTATTGCTGGAGCAGTTATGTGTCCAACATGAGAATTTGTTATTGGAGGATATGCACACATCAACATATGCTACAGATTTTAAAAAAAAAATTCTCATGCACTGTTGACCATGTTTCTATGTAGGTCGATGAGCTGGAACGTGTTTCTTCTCGAGAAACACAATAGATATAGAAAAAATCTACAAACCATTAAATTTTTAACTTGATAGCAAGGTTTGTTTCTTTAAATGTTTGAGGTTTCACAACAAAAAATATCTGTTAATTGTTTTCATTTTTTGTATGATTCCACACATTCAGTAAAATATTAAAACTCCATAGAAAGGAATAAAGTGCTGAAAGTATCATTAGATGAGCTTCTAAGTGTTGGGATTTGATTTGATTTGATTTTGTATATCAAATTATAGATCATAGAAATCTAATACTTTTAGCGATATCAATTTGTATTTTAAGTCTTATATTTAGATTTTAGTTTCTAGTTTTTATCACATTAGTCTTATTTCAACACTTAGTGTTTTCCATGAACTCTAATAAAAATATTCCCGCAGGATATGCTCTACCCTCAATTATGTCATCCCAATAAATTGCTTTTGACATTTCAATATTCACAAATGGAGGAAATGATACATACATTATTGTTATTATAGTGTTTTAAAGCTTACATCAGGTTGCTGCAATTATTTCCTAAGATGCTCATTATTTGAAAGAAAGGAGAGTTTTTGGTATGAACAACAAGATACCATGGTATGTACGGATTCACTACAGCTACACATAACTTAGAGTGTACCTTTTTACGGGTTCTCATAGTTTAGAGTCACCTCATAATTGCATTTTAGCAAAAGCTATAAATTTATCTAATCTTTATACTGAAAATGTTTCTACATGACTTTTTCTATTGTTTGAAAGTCAATTGAAACCAACAATATATTTTCATGGAGCTTCAACAGCACATGATGACAACAACAAAAATTAAAAATATTCACAAAAGTAGATAATAGTGGTTGTGAGTATTCACTTCTAGCATATTTAGCATTTAAATTAGGGCCTACTACTACACAATTGGTAGAATGGGATTTATGTTTATATTATTTTCTCTTTTGAAAAGAATAGTTTCTATAATGGCTTGAGTGACTTTTTGAACTTGTACATTCAGTCGAGATTTTAGATTTGATGTTCTTGTATTCAAAGGAATGAACATATTCTTTATTGTGATAAGATGTTTTGTACATTGCTAAGGATTCATCCATATTATTTACATACTTTTTTTGCAAATTCTCTCTTTAGCTAGCTAGCTTATTAAGAGTTATAAAATTGAATTTTTTTACATTATAATATAGTTGTCTACAACATGCAGATAGAACATTGGATGCCCCAAATCTTGTTGGTGATAATCATTTGAATCTACTAGATTGAAATGAAAATAATGTTATGTTGATAACTCTTAGCAATGTAGTTTACGTATGGAATGTAAACATGGGCATAAACTTTAAGCTATGAAGTATAGATAATGATGTTTCTCTAATAAGCAGTGCTAATTGAGCACTTGATGGGAAAAATATTTCCATTGGATTGAATTCTATATCTAATCAATAGGTAAATATTATGAAGTTTTTGATGTATTTATTTTCTTTTCTTTTCTTTAAGTGCTTCATTATTGAAATAGTAGATTTATCACATTTCAATGCAATTGACATCTTTGAAAGGTGATTGTGGCTACATAGGCTCTCTTTCTTGGAATGACACAATTCTTGCAACTAGTGGTGAGGTTAGTAAAGTAATACTCTAGAGTTTTCATATTGGTAATTTTAATGTTAAGACATAGATAGGCCATAAGCAGGAAGTCTATGAATTAAAGAGTATGTTACCCTCTAACATTAGAAATCGGTATCTTTATAGAATGGAAAAATATTATGATGCAATCATAGCCTTGGCATGGTTCCCTTTGCAACATTATCTTTTGGTATTTTGTGCAGGTCTTGTAGACCAATCAATTAAGTTTTGGAATACTCTTACTAGAACATGCCTAAAGACCATCAACACCAACTCTTCAGTTTGTGCATTGCTGTGAAAGAAACATGAGCGTGAGCTCTTGAGTGCACATTATTACAGCATGAATTAGTTGACTTTGTGGAAATATCCATATATGAAAAAGGTTGTACAACATATTGGCTCTAGATCTAGGGTATTCCATCTAACACAAGTATACATGCTTTTAGAATTTGCATACTTTTGCATTCTGTTCTTAGTTTAACCACTTTATACATTAACCCTCGCTATATTTTGTGGTTTAGATCCCATATGGGTATTTTGTTACATCAGCTAGAGGAGACAAGACCTTAAGGTTTTGGAAAATCTTTGGAACTCTTGATAGCTAACAAAGTACCAATTTTTACTAAAGTTCCAGAAAGTATCCTTGGCAATAATTTTATGCACTCTCTAGTAATTTATTGATCGCTCATAACAGGACAATTTTACTCTTAAGGTGATCTTGGATTTTTTTTTTCTTTTATGATATTCTATTATATTCCTTAAATAAGAGCTTATGTTGCTACTACAATAGTGTTTATGGCTATTGGTGTGCATGACATAGTTTATTCTATTTTATTAGTGACCATATTTTACGCTAACACTACTAGTGCTTTGTATGATCACATTCCAATCATATGTAGACATTTCCACAAGCTTTGAAAGCCTCTGTAACTCTCGAATAATTGAAGGAGGATTCAAGGTAGACATAGCATAAGGTAGGTGTATATGTATCTATAAGATTCGGGAATAGACATGGATGTATTCTCTTCTTATGGAAGCAACATCTGCAAGGGAATAAAATGACTTATTCTTTGGCCAAGAATGACTTTGGATCTTTCATGAGTTCTCTAAACATAGAAGTGAAGGGAATTTCAAGTGAGGAGTGAAGCAACATTCTTCTTATCAAACAACTAGTTGGATATTAAACTAGTGCATATGTTCTTGTAAAGTGAGAATTTATCTTCTATTACCAAGTTTGGATTTCATATACTTTGGACATGCTCAATGCAAGTTTTAACTATCTCGTTATATTTACATATCTTTTTTTTCTTGGAATTTTGTACATTACAGAACCAATGGGAGTGCATATGTTGTTTTAATGTTGGGTGTTTATAAACACCACCTATGTTGAGGAAGTGCATTACTCTTGATGATTTTTGTGCTTAAACTATTTATATTTTAATTTTCCCTTCTCCAATCTTAAGTTGAAGTTTTCACTGCATTCATATTGACTACTGGACTACTTTCAAAAATTTAGTATAACAAGGAGGATTGTGTGAAAGACAATTTTTTAGACGAGTTTATAATGAATTATCTTCATTTGAGATGAAAGCAAAGTTGTGAATCATCTCCAATATGTCTATAACTGAGTGTCTTAATATATTGTCTTACATAATTATCTCTGTAAGACAAAAATACTTCTCTTCCATATTGTCTTATAGAGACACTCTAGAAAGACAATATATTCAGACACCCACTTAAATACATGTTTGAGATGATATGCAACTTTCTTTTCATCTTGGATGAAGACAATTTGTTTCCAAATTTATCTTTAATGCCCCTTCTTTGTAGTAGTGAGACACTTCAAGTGCCAATGCAAAGATCCCCACTAAGAAAATGTTACAACACTATTTAACCTTATAAAATCCTCCTTAATTGCTACCAAAATATATCTCAGGTCTGCACTGTTCATTCCAGATGATTTCCAGCCTTAGACATCTTGTTTTAGCTACTCAATTATTGATAAAATATGAAACCAAACCCAAAGATATAACTCCGAACATCCCAAATCTATTTCCTCTATGCTTATAGGCTATGCATGGCTCTAGTGAGTCCAAGTACAGCACCCAGCCAGCAACATAATATCTAAAGATCGACGGGTTTTGATCTCAGACCAATTATAAGTATTTTAAGCTATAGAAAACTGGATCATAGCCTCTAAATGATATTTTTTTTATATGGTCCATCTCTGCAACGAAAATTATTAATTATGTACAGTACCCCTCCAAATGGATTTAGCATGAATTTCTTCCACAAATCAAAGACATTCAGCCAAGGACATACACAGACTTCAGAATACATCTGAGACATTATCAGAATACAAGGAAGAATATTGATATGTGATTGGATGGAAACGCAAAGATGCATAGGCAAAAGTTGGGAAAGATAACAGAGTTGGAAGGCACGATCCTAGTTCGAAGCCATAGAACGCATTTCATCAGCAAAGGAAGTCTGAATTCAAAAGATATTTGAGTAGTGAACTTTCATCAGCGAATGAATAATAAGAAACTATAATAGCATATAAAATAATAAATATTGCTAAAAGCAACGATAATTTTGTTCCACAATAAGGAATTGGGTGTTGAAATAGATGGGTAAATCGCTAAAATTCACACCATGTGCCCACGTCAAACTTGCCAACACTACCAAATATGCACAAAGTGAATGGGGCAACTGAATTTTGGAATAATTTATAACCAGCGATTGTTTCAGAGTTCAATCTCCAAATTGAATAGAGACTCCATTATATTGAATATAGACGGATTACTAATAAGGAACCACGTAAATGGTCAAGATGGTGATCAGCATAGATTAAGAAAACAAGAGCGTGGTAAATAAGAATAATTGATGGTTAATTCCAAATTCTTCAGGCCAAACGCAACTATGGGTGCCCATGAGAAGATGCGCAGATGAAGAACAAGGTGACATGCTTGAACCAGTTGAAGAGAGTAATTATTCAAAAGATGAAGTTCTTTCCATCAAATATTGTTAGCAACGTTCCCCTCGATTGGTATGAGTACGAATGACATTCCACTCAAGCACGATAACATTGAAGAAAGAGAAGTTTGGAGGAGTATACGCAAGAGAAGAACCTCATGTTACGGCAGAGCATATTTCACTTACCACATTACCATGTATGAACCAAATAAGTATTTGCAGGAGATTCGATGTTCAAAATCATGGAATACTTGACTATTTTTATCATAGAACATAATGATAAGTTAAATCTATGATCTCAAAATCTAGAACACCGTTGTGAAAGGCACAAATATAAAAACAAATGACAATCACGATTAGCTATGAGGGAGTCATGTTAGTATGCCTTGAGGATTCATGAATACATATAGACCAGCGCATATTTACAAGACAATATTCTTACCATGCGTATGAGGGATCTTATATTATTATCACCGTTGTCGGAAACCTTGCACTGTATACCTTCAGGATGATTACACAAAAATGTATCAAATGTTTGGAAGGATATACAGAAGATTCAACGTGTCAGTGGTTTCCAAGAACAGTCATGTACATACGTGGGTCATCAATTTCTTGAAATTGACTTTGGAAAAATATTGATTGAGAGTCCATCTCCGAAAGGCATGTGAGAAATTAAAAATCCTAGTATATGGTGCGATTAAAGAGGTGCAAGTAAAACCTTGAAATCCAAGTTTGAGATGTGGTTTAGAGGAATTAAATGGTACAAGTATAATTAAAAGTATATTTATCATTATAATATTAAAGTCAATATGGTGGAGACATGGTTGTTTTGTTATATAAAAATTTGGAGAACTAGATAAGCAAGAAGAAATATTCAGAAAAAAGTATTTGGAAGAAGAAATATTTTATATTTATTTGTTTGGAGGAACAAGAAGCTTTAGTATGACTTTGTAATATGAACTTAATTATTTTACTTTCAAGTCAAATTGTGATATTACTTTCAAGATTCAACTATGTAGTTTTTGAGTCGAACTTATTGGACCATGTTTCATGAGTAGTGGTTTACTAGCACCCATCTCTTGCGAGAATGAATGAAAAACTTTATTGACAAGTCTTATCAAGAATCTTAAAGGAAATTCAATAGGGAACATGGTATTGTTTTCCAAGAATAATAGTTAACTAATCCTTAATCTAGTGAAATCTAATCTTGTAAATCTAAATTTAATAATAAATCACAATTAAAACAACTTGAACATGAGTATTTCTTACATACCTAAAAATATGAATTGAAGCTCCTAGTCATTTTATTCTCCCATTGATCACGTGAAATACTCATCCAATATTCCTAGAGGAAACACCCATCCTGCTTTTCTCTACCCTTCTAAAGTGTTTCTCTAGATGGGCATTAGTCCGATCTGCAATCTCGCCAATTCACTCTAATTGGCATTTTAGGTGCCAACTGAAAAAAGTAAATTATTTTATCTTTATTTTTCTAGAAAATTCTTCAAAATAAAACAAATTTACATTTGCCATCCAATGTCTAAAAACACAATTTTCATTAAAAAAGATAAAGTGTATTTTACTACCATTTGAAGATGAAAACAAATATAAAGTTGTTAACACAATTCTCACTTGTGGAAAAAATTTGTAACAGGAAGAGAAGAGGCAAAGAAAGTATAGGTAGTTTGTGTGAAAGTTTTGTAGGAACAAGAACAAATTATATATGCATATACATGGCATAGAAGGAGAATCAAATCAAAGTTGAACCATTGTAGGAACTCATAATTGAGTTGCAACTAGTAAACCACAAATTTCATTGTCCCAAGAAAAAATGTAGATAATTTCATTAACCCATCAAATCATATGTTGTAAGCACGACTATTGTCAGATACTACAACTAGAAATGATCGAGTAGACATGTATCCAAAATGAAGGAGCACAGAAAAACACATGAACTGTTTAATGACTACCTCAATGAAATGTGGTGTTTAGGTTTTAAGTCAAACTCTACAACTTTTTCCAATTCAAGATCTCAGTATTTAATATAGTCTACCTAAAAAGACAATTATCTACCTGTACTTATATAGTATATGCATTACCTTCATTCTAAAATACCCTGAAATGTATGAAATCGATCTTCTATTAAAACTACAGCTTACCACAAATTCCAAGATCTAAGCTTCAAGTCTATATAGGAAAAATTTGCTCGCATTTTTTTCAAACAATAGGATATGAGTCATTTTTTCAAATATTTTATGGGATTTTTGTATGTTCCACATTTGGCATGCATTTCTATCATATTATTTGTAACTATAACATATGACAACAATCAATATTCAATTTTTTTTGGTGAAACTCCATTCCTAGCTCAATGGCTCCAATTTTAGCATAGGCATGGAGGATGTTGGCAAAGGTTGCAAAGGTAGGATTTCTATCTTCCAATTTCATTTTCTCAAATAACTCAAAAAATCTTTCAAAATACCCACTTCATGCATTTCCTGCAATGATTGTGGTCCATAAGTCTACGTTAGTATGACAGATTTTGTCAAATAGTTCATGTGCTTTATGTATGCTATCACATATTTAATACATGTCTATTACCACAATCCCAATTGCAACATCCGATAAAAATACAAATTTAATTATACCTTGACAGATGTCCATGAACTTTTTACAAGACTCCATTTTAGCACAAACTAGGAGGATGCTGCAAAAGTTGAATTAATTGAGTTGGACATCTATATGGTGCACTTGTTAAACAATCTTCATAACTTTTCCAACAAGCCCATTTTCAACATATCTAGATATATTGTGTTGCAGGAGATCAAATTTAGTTGAGACCATTCTTTGCAAATCTTGACAACCTTGGCAAGAGCATCGTTTTGTTAATATGAAGTAATCATTTCATTCCAAGAGACCACATCACGTTGAGGCATTTTGTCAAACAATGCACATGTATTCTTTATGTTTCCACATTTTTGATACATGTCAATTAGATCATTCACAAAAATTACATTAGACAAAAATCCTCTTTTAATATGCTTTGATTGACATATACATGCCCTTTTTCAGATCTTTATTTTTACCATAAGTTGAGAGGATGATAACAAAAGTAGTAGAAGTGAGAGGATGATCACAAAAGAGAATTAATCACATTGGAGGCAATTTTTATGATTAAAATAATATTATTTTTGCAATCCCATTTTGGGTAGATCAACCCTAGTTGGAATTTTGATGGTCACTCCTAGTGTCATATGATTTTTTTAAAGATAGATGGGTTAATATTCATTTAGATAAAAAATAGTGATGGTTAAATATTTTATATACAAATTTTTTTTTTATCAGTAAACTATCGAAGCCTTTGATTATATTAATTTAATAAGAAAACATCAAGACATCTCCATTGAAGCAAACATTGGTAGGAAAGAATGGAGAAGAAAACCTCTAGTCTTGCTTGGGATAGTGGTCCTATATTATTACATTATTAAAAGGGGCATACCCTAGTTACCAACTTTCAACTTTTGTTTTTAAATACAAAATAAATAATAGATTTCTTCTTTGAATTTTGTAAGCTCCACTGATCTCCATTATGATCACTTATACTATTCATTATCTGAGATGAGTGTGATAAATTGATGAGATCTTTATATATTTGTAAAAACCTCTTCTTTTGTTATTTTGCATGATGGTTACACCTTACTAACCTATTGATTAGTGATGCAACTCAAAATGACCATTAGTATTGTTAGTTATAAAACAACATTTTAGATATCCCTGAGTTTCTGGCTAGAAATCACTATGTTTCTTTCATTTAACATTATGGATAAGATTACTAAAATTAGTCATAAATTTTGTGAATAATCTCACTCAAACTCTAACATGTATTAAAAGTTATGGTGATATTATATTATTTGTATCTTATTATCTACATTATCCATCAGGGCTAATTTAACTAAAAGGACTTAAAGTTACATAATCTAGTTTTGTTTATTACTTCTATTTGCTTTTTGATAAGTTGTAGTTAAATATTAAGAAATTTTCACCATTAGCTCCTTTATTTGCTAACTAGTTTTCTTCTATATTACCTTCTTTAAAAATATGCCCAATCTAAATTTCTTTGAAATTATCCATAAGATATAATACTTCCTCCAATTTGGAGTGAAGAACCCAATTTGGTGTCCCCCTTTTCTTGATGACATTTAGGATAATCTATGAGTATCCTTCAATAATTATTTTTGACATTCTTATATCTAAGCAAATTTGGATACCTTCTTGAAGGGCTTCTAATTCAACAATGTTGTTAGTGGTTGATCCTATAAGGTTAGCCATTTTAGCAATCCAATTTCCAGAGTCATTATTAATGATGCATCCTATTCTAGTAGTACTAGGGTTGCCTCTCAAGGCTCCATCAAAATTTAATTTGGTCCATCCTATCAGGGGTGGGATCCCCCTACATTATTTCATGCCTCTTTATTCTTGTTTGTATACATAAGAGGAGGGTTAATTAGGTTTTTCCATATTTTTTCATAAAACCATCCCATTCTAAAAATGATCCTTCCTCTTTCAAAATTTTCCTAAGGTGAAAGTTTAATGTTTCAACTATACATGCTTCAATTTTGTTAGTATTCTCACAAATAGTTAAATCATGATCATGAAATATTCTCCTATTCCTTTCTTTCCATAATTCCCAAACAAGGATAGAAGGACAAATATTCCAGAGGTTACCATAGATACAACTACTACTATTTGTTGGTCTCATATTGGTTTTGACAATTGAGTGTCAACACACTTAAAAAATTTCTAAGTTGATGCCAAGTATAATATAGATGTCAAGCTACAGTATGTGCTAAGCTAGAAATTCAATAGGTGCTGAGTTATTCAGATGTTGAGTAGATAGTAAGTGTTGAGAAAGTTTTAAGTGCCGAGTGACAATTGGTGTCGAGCAAGAAAGAGTTAGTATAGGAGCTAAGAAAGACATAATTCTTATGTGTGTTGAGCATCAGCAATCAATAAGTGTTGAGCAACACAGAATCAACATAAGTGTTTGTGCCCTCACAAACTCAGATGTAAACTATTTTTGAGCTGACTCAAGATGAATCTCGAAGGATCTAAAAGATAAGATCAAATCTTTTTGATTTCCTATGTAATCAGAATACAACCAATCAGAAAAGTGTAAAGAATTGAGTGGGAAAGGTGGATGATTCATACCTAACCCTAACTCTTGAAACCTTTATAAGGAGGTCGAAATCCCATAATTCAGAGTCATATGGAAGTGTATGGGAATGCAAGGAGAGAATGCTAGCAAATTTTAAATGAGTGTAAAGACTTAGAAGAAGATAAAGAATATTGCAGAATCAAGTTGATAAAAAAAAAGCATCAACACTATGAATAGAGGTATATCAGATCAAGAATGATTAGGTTGGATTGGACAGAACAAGGATCTGAAATCAGCAATTGAAGATTGTAAGTTATCAAGTCAACACATTTTACTATAATTTCTAGCCATTGTATTAGGAGAATGAAAATCCTATGATGATAGGTTGGTTTAACAGCCATGATGTAAATCCTTTAATAGGGTGACATTCCAAGTGAATGTTTGTAAATCCCTTAGAAAGGTCACTTTTAACATAGTGTAGAGCCTTTAATAGGACATGCCTTTGATAGGGTAGACCATTGATGATGGTCAAACTTTGTAACCTTGACAAGTTACATATTGTTGCACTGACAAGTAACCTTTCATGCA
This sequence comes from Cupressus sempervirens, assembly GCA_028749045.1. Lineage (NCBI taxonomy): Eukaryota > Viridiplantae > Streptophyta > Pinopsida > Cupressales > Cupressaceae > Cupressus > Cupressus sempervirens. The sequence goes on from CM053784.1 coordinate 293,904,989, forward strand.
TGTTTTTATCTTCATGTTAATTAGATGTGTTAGATGCATGTGATTTATTTTAGTTGAATAGTTTTAGAGGTTAAAGTTGTTACTTTTGATTCACCCCCTTCTTAGATGTAAATCTTCCAAACTATAAATTCTAACAATTGGTATCAGAGCCAAGTTCTTCTAAGGAGAAGCCTTACAACTTGAAGAAAAGATCTAAAAATGATAGTCTACAAACTTGGGAAGATGATTAAAAAAAAGAGATTGAGATACAGCTCATTCTACATTCTCTGGAAAAAGCTATGGAAGAATTGAGGAAATCCTTCAATAGAAGAAGAGAGATTTTCATAGCTGAGAATGACACATAGTACAAGGAGATTGACACCTCAAAAGTGTTTGCAAATGGAAATTCCAAAGAGTTTGATGCAGCAATAGCAGACCTGATGGAAAAGAATAGAGCTTAGGTAGAAGAGATTAGAACTCTCAATATTGAACAAGAATCTCAAGCCATGATGCTTTGTGAATTGACTAAACAGAAGAAAAGAGCCATTGAAGATAAGGCTATGATAAAAGATGACAAGAGAAACCTTGCCAACAAATTGGAGGAAAAGTTAATTGAGCTTGCAAGAATTTCCAACATGTAGTTAGACACCCTAATCTAGATGACGAATGCACATCATGAACTGAATGTTAAGGATATTGAGATTTCCACACTTTAAGATGCAAAATGAACAACTAAAAAATGACTTGAGAAGAGAAAAGGAGATTGCAAAAAGCTTCAACAAACCTAATGAAGCCATCAAGTATTTTGAATAGCTTTTGGAATCATCAAGATCTAGTAATGAAACTTCAAGACTAGGATACACCAGCAATGAAGAAGGAAAGTCATCTAAGACTGCAGAAGAAAGAAGTGACAAAGGTAAGAACACTAAACCCACTTGTCATTTTTGTGGTTAAAAGGGGCATACTTCCAATGTGTGTATGAGAAAGAATGCTAATCAGCATGACAAACTTAAAAACATGGGTCACTATCACAAGTGCAACAAGCAAGAACATCAGGCACATGATTATAGAACTAGAACTATCAGAACACCAAGATTTGAAGGTCACTACTACAATTGCAAGAAGTATGGACATAGATCTTTTGAGTGTAGATCAAAGCCTATGTGGACACCTAATCAATTAGCAAGGTCAAATAATCATGGACATCATTACAATTGGGACTACAACACTAGGCAAAGCTGTCACTACTATCAAGAATATGGATACATCCTTGAAAATTGCATAAGAACACATTTTAGTGGAAACTATTGCAGATGGTTGATCCAAACTGCATGCTTCAATTGTTTGAAGACTAGTCACATTAGCAAAAATTGCCCAACAAGGTTAAAAGCACCCAACTTAGATTCAACTAAGGAAAAGGAAAGGTAGATGTTGAACACATCAGAGGAGAGATAAATAAAACTTGGAAGAAGAAAGATGGAGGTAGCACATCCAATGGAGATATCACTTCACCCAAAAGGTCAAGTGGTCACACTTCATCCAACTAAAAAAAAGAGGGTATGTAGAACTGATATACAAAGCTTTATCATACATCAATTCTAAGACAAGTAAGTACTGAAAAGGATAGATCAATGTCAATTGAGATGCAAATTTAAAACCTCAAATTTTCACATTGTTGCCGAGTAAGAAAAGTTGTCCTTAAATGCCAAGTAAAGTCTTAGTGTGAGCCTTGTTCTCTACCAAAGTCAATAGAAGCTAAGTGATTAGTTATAGTCGATTCAGTAGTGGATGTTGAGCGAAGGGAAATTTGTATTGAAGCTGAGTAAGTGAAACTCTAGTATATGTTGAGTGTTGGAAGACAATGGAAGCCAAGTAAAGCAGAAATGCTTAAGGAGCTGAGTGGGTAGCTATAAATGCATTAAGAAGTAAATACTATGAAACAAGGGTATATGATTGCACTTTGAATCATTTTTTACCATCATGAGCAAAAGAGCAAAGATGAGAAGAGAACAGAATGATTTCAAACCAAAGTTTCAAGCATTTGAGTAGATTTCAATAAAGATTCAGCATAGTTTCGATGATTCAAGGTATTTATACTTGTGCCGAGCTATGTAGTTTTGAAATTTCTTCATATTTAAACCCCAACTTGAAGAAATGGCCTCCAACTCTAGAAAACCTTAGGATAAAGAGCCATTTGAAGTTCAATTAGTGAGTAATGAAGTCAAACATCCCAACTTTCACCCTATTCCTAAAGTTGCAAATAAAAATGACCTTGCTAGATCCCTATCTGTTATTCCTCCTAAGGTAGTAATGGTGCAAGATGTTAAGAGATGTTACAACCACAAAATAGGTGCTATTGGAGATATGAAAATCAAGGAGGCATATGAAAATTTTTGTGAGAATGGAATCTTGAAAGAAGAGTTCCAAATCATTGAGAAGAAGTGCTTAACCCATTCCCTAGAGTTCCCTACTATTTTAAAAACTAAATGGATCAGAATTGTGTTGAGTAGGATACATGATGGATGTTTTTGGTTAGAAGATGGGCCAGTTAAAATATTAAAAAGGATTATTCATAGGATAATAGGGTATCTAACCCTAGATCAGCCTAAAACCCTAAGTAGTGACTCCAAGGAAGCTATTGAGAAGAATATTGGAGCTAAGTGGAACAAGAGAGGCATGACCATTGATACCATTAAGGATCCTCTTGTTGATTTTTCTATCAAAGTCATTTCCCATAAATTTTACCAATCTAGCAAAATCAATAGTGTTCCATGTATTACAGTGGATGTTGGCTACAAACTTGTCAAAAAGGATCATACTTATGATCTAGCTGAACTACAACTATAACAGATCAATGAGAACTTAGGAGCTATAAGAAGAACAAAGGGAGCTTAATGTAAATTTGGAACAATTTTTATATGTATATTCTTCTATGTACAAAATGAATTCCCCTCTTATGAAAAGGTAAGCTAGAAGACAAATAGGTCCATAGTAGCCCAAGTGAATGAATATATTGAACAAATGGGAGCCAATTCTAAGACACTCATGACCAGTTATTTTGAAGATTTCAAGAAATCAATGAAATAGAGACTTAGGATTCCAATCTCACTTTTGGAGCAGCATATAAATGATATTTGTTTTCTTGTTGATATTGATTACACCTACATCCAAGTAGCCATATCAAGGTTAAGATGGCTTAGGCCACTTGGTTATGAGATCAACATTGATGAGGCATCTGTAGCAATAACAAAACTACTTGTAGAAGAAGTAGATAAGAGTTCCCAACACTTGGGCACATATGATGTAGTAAGATCCAAGGTGGATATGGAGCAAAAAATTGCTTCTACACTTAGGAAAAAGGACAAGCTAGTGAAGAAACTCAAGGCTAAATTTGGAGAAGGCACAACTAAAGCAGAAGAAGAAGATGAAGATGAAGTTGAAGAGGAATAGGGGCAAGGACCACTAGCACTAACTAAAGGCATGGATGAAGATGCTAAAGAACAAGAAGGCATCGAGGAAGAAGAGGAAGCACCTAAGGCAGAGCCTAAGAAGAGGAAAGCACATAAATCAACTGTTGCTCAGTCTAAAGTTAAGAAGAAAGCTAAACCTAGCCTAGCTAAACATACCACTAGGAAAGATACAAAGGCTACAACAAAAGTGGTCAAGGAACAAGAAACGAAGAAAGCTATAGAGTAGGAAGGACCAACAGAAAAGAAGTAGAGAAGAAAATATTTGGCACCTCCTAAGTTAGATGAGGAGAGAACTGAGTGTGATGATAACATCTAGTTTAGAGTGGTAAGTCACACCAATAAATATGATTTGGAAAACATTTGTGACAATATTAGGGATAATGCAAACTTGACAAGACTTAAAGGCATTGATTTTAACAAGTTTACTAGAGAGGAGCAAAACATAGTGGAAGAATCAATTTACACTATGATGGCCAAGTTCAAGAGTACTCCACTTGAACTGGATAATAATATGCCTAAGGAGCTATATTCAATTATAGAGAATAAATAGTTATTGCCTAAATATGGAGAAGGAAATAAGAGAGTCAACATTGGCTCTTGTGATGCCAAAACTTACAAAAGGCCAAATAAGCAAGTCTAATAAGAAGCATGGGAGAAAATTTGCACCCAAGTATAAAGCCTTCAATATTTTGCAAAATAAAATTGAAGATGTTGTGAAGAAGTCTACTTTAATGTGGAAAGTTATCTATGGACTCACAACTGTAAAAGAAGGATAGGAAGATCCCTTTGAGGGTAGAAAAAATGATGAATAAGAAGAGGAAAATGATAAGTAAGAGAAATTAGAAAAAGAAAAAGGAAATGTTACAGTGGAGAAAGACACACAAAAAGTTGACAAGGCAACTATTGAGGAGTAGCAATAGGAATAGAGTGTGTAAGACACACAAATGCCACCACCAAGCCCTCCACATGTAACACCCACACCTACAAGGACAATAATTGTAAAGGATGTTCCTGACACTTCTAGTTAGAACATCAACCCACTAACTATAGAGGATCTTAGAAAGATTCTTCACTAGACCACACTACAAGCACAATTGTGTACCAATCCACTCTTAATGACTGTGGAGGAACTTCAAAAGGTAGTAGCTGAGATTACAAAGGAGAAGGTCAATCCACAAGAACCATCTTCACATAATCCAATAGCTACAAGTGGACAACCACAAGAGAAAGCAGCACAAGATGCATTAGCTAGGGTTGATTCCACAGTCACAGTGACTTCAACTACCAAAGAGCTTGATGTAGGAGCATCCAGAGGTATAAGGGCAATCGTGTGTCACCCAAAAAAAGTACTTATACTTAGTTTTTTTTTCATGTGTTTTCATTTCTAGATACCCATTTGGGTCAAATAAAGGTTCCAACTCTCACAGTTCCACTATCAATGTTCTAGGTTAGAGCATTTGAGCACCTTGGGATATGTGTAAATGCTAGAAAAATAGGACTATGTAATTGAGCCATAATTATGGTGGATTAGAAGGTGTAAATTGGAGGGAGGATTAAAATTGTAATTTAGAATATTCCAGAATAAGAATCAGGTCAAAAGGCTGCACGGTTTGAAAGTTATCACAATTTTTCAATTTTTGGAGATCTCCTAAGAATGCTTCAAAGTCAGGTTTAGGGCATTAAATGATTTCATACAGGGCCAAAAAATGGGGGATGAGTGAAGCTGGTCCATAGGGCTATAGAGCACTTTAAGAGCTTTTTGGAAATGTAAACAGTTCGTCAATCGAAGCTACAGTTCAAAAGTTATGCCTCTCGAAAGTTTGGTTACCATTTTTGGATTCTTCTAATTTTGTACCAACTTCTAATGCAAGTTTTGGAGCCTTCTATTTGGTTGGTGGATGCCAACTAGCACTTTCTAGAATGTATTCCTAATCCTTAACCCTTTGGGGTCTATTTAAGGACATTTCTGGCATTGTAAAAGGTAGTTCCGAGTGGAGTTTGAGAGAAGGTATTGTGAGAAGAAATTATCTCCAGATTTATGCTATTGTAAGCCCATAGGGCATGTTTTGGAGTCTGTTTCTCTACACTAAGTTTACTAGCATATTTTCATAGTTAATAAAATTTTCCCTTTCCTATTGTGTCCATTATGTGCTTGGGTTGTGTTCCCCATTAGAGCCAACTAAGAATCAAACATGATAGAAGGATATCTCTATTTCTACAACACAAGGACAAGGTGCCACCCCTAAGATCACAATTGTTGATAAAGGAAAAACAAAAGCGGAGAAAACCCTTTAGGAAAAGGAACAAGAGGAAATTGAAACATTGATAATTTTCCTACTATAGGGACTCCCACTAGAACAACATAGTAGCTAAGCACTGATGTAGTACCACTACAAATATCAGCACCAAGAGCTCGAGCTCTACCAAGGTAGCAAGTGTACTTGACTATGGAGACCCTGCACTTGATGAGGAGATAGTCATTCCCACATATGACTATAAAACTATGAGTATTGATCAAATTAATGAAGTGCAAGAGGCACTAGAAAAGAAGAAAAAAAAAGAGATACTTAGGAATGAGTATAGGCAAAGGCAAGCATTGATAGAAATTATGGACATCTTTCTAGATGCATTTAGCTTGCAAGTACCTAATGAGACAAAGCCCATAATGGAGAATTTATCCAACATAGTGGACCAGGTACAAAGTGAAGACCTATACACCAATGCTAAATTGGTTGAATGGTCTAAAAAGAAATTCTAGATGAAGGTAAATGAGAATATATCTAGTGAGATAGGACTTTCTCAAGTAGAGTTGGCAAAGAAGGTAGAAAAGGTAAAAGCAACACTTGAGAATATATTCTCACTATACTCCAAACTATGTGATCCATCAATCTTCACACAAGAGACCAGCCAAAGGATATTGAACTTAGAGAGGAACCTTAAAGTATCTAGCATGCAACTACCAAAAGATCCAACTCAAAGTGAGAAGCATTTTTTTACAATGCTTCACACCCAAAAGGAACTAGTTGTACTTAAAGCAGATGAGGCAAACATCAAGGCCAAGCTAATACAAATCCAGTGTGCCATAACCCCTCACATGGAATTTTTTCACAAAGAACAGACCTATACAGAGAATGTCTTGAAGAAAGATCTCAATCTTTCTACATTGGAAAGCCTAGTACACCTTGTATCAGAGACAACCATCTAGCTTAAAGAATTGAAGATTGCATTAGACAATTGGGATGTTTCTATAAAGATCATTATGGAGGTAAACAAATCCTTTTTGGCTAAGTATTCTATTAATTCATACAACCCTTTGACATAAGTATCAATAAGGGAGAGATAATAAAGGAGACCCAAAGGGGGAGATGACTCAAAAAGGGGAGATAATAAAGGAAACCCAAAGGGGGAGATATAACAAATTGGGGGAGATACTAAATTTTGAGTTAAGACAAAAGGATACAAAAACTACAAGGGAAGATGTGTAATGTAATGCACCGCCAAGGGATCCAAATAATTTTACTAAGTTTGTCAAACAAATTTTTTTTTAAACATGAAAGATAAAACCATTTATAACATTTGTGGAAGTAATAGCAACAATTCAAATGAAAATAAGCATAATATATACATAACAGGCTACATTCTTTAAAGATCCCTTAACGTTGTATCACATCTAAATTAACTATTCATCTAACATCCCATCCTTATGAAATAACAATGATACATCCAATTTACTTAAACAATATACAAGTGTCCTTTTGTAATTATATTTTAGTTTAGCTCAATCATCCACTATACATATCACAGGGTATGAAAAGCTTAAAAGAATAAACATCCAAGTAAATAAAGTACATCATCATCATCTAATATTAATCCATGATGTAATAACATAAATAAAACCATATATCATACATGATATATCATCACAAAAGATATAAACATCCTTCACAAAAGATAACCATATATCACAAACATAAATAACTAAGTGCACGGTTCCTCCCAACCATAAATAGCATCATTAGACCATCGTGGGTCCTAGCCATCCCTCCATGCATAACATTCCAAAGCATTGAAGAGATCATCGGTATTAACATAGTAGGAATGTCACTCCTAAAACATCCTACTAACATGCAAAGTAAAGCATAATAAATCATCAACTAACATATGCAAAGTAAAGCAAATCATCAATATAAGAAACATATCAGTAAATACATCCATCATAAGGTATATTATCTATCATAATGCTCCAAGAACATAATGAAAAATAAATACCAACCAAGGATACTCTAGCCACGGTGTCTCAGACGGATCTCAAATGATAAGAGTGAAAATACACTACCACCCGACCGTGTGGAACCTAAGTGGTCCACTCCCACCGTGCTGAGGAGATAATCTCAAGTCCCAAACATGATATCAATTCACGAAGCACAAACCTCTATAAGTCCAACAATCCTAAAAGTATACTAACTCAAAGGTTCCATCACACAAAACCAACATCTAATTCTCAGAGGCACACAAAGACATGTAGGAAACCTACTCTGCAAGAAAGAAAGTGTCATCGCATTTATCACGTACAAGTTACCCTGGCAGTTAGCTAAACTCCACGAGTCTATACTGATCTCATGCGGCCACTAGTATCCTCTCATACTAACAAGGCATACTACGGAATGCATGGTCGCAACCATGCATTCTCACTACTCCCATCCTAGCCTATACAAGCACTCAAGGCATGGGCGAGAACATCAAAACAATTATCTTTTTAGGTTCATTTAATCCCCATTTAGTGTGTAAATGTTATCACTTATTAACCAAACTTACAATGAGTTACCCTGGCAGCCACTTAGGGCACCGACCCCCATTGCAAGCCACTTCCCGACACTATAAGTAGATTACCTACCCTAAGCTCATGGAATCATAAATCTCAAAATCATAAAAGATAATCCATAATAAAAATCATCAAATATGCATAAAAGCATCAAATATCCATAATAAGAATCATCAAATCTCCAAGATAAGAATCATCAAATCTCCATGAGCATCTGAAAAAGCATCCATAGAAAATCATGACCACAACAGTTCTCTATTGGCAACTGAAGGCATCACTGATAATCATAAGTATCAATTGGTTCTCAATAACTAAAATATATCTCAAGATAAATGGTTCTCAACAAGCAACCAAGAATATCTCAAAATCATACTGATCGAAAACTCCAAAATGGTTGAGTCAAACATGTCAAAACATGACATCATCAAAAAATAAATCCACATTTCAATCCCATCATGGCGACTAGAAAGTAATCCAAGGATAACTGATCGATGACTCAAAAATGATTAGCTCAAGCATCTCAGATATATATACATCTTAGCTTCACACATGAAGACTAAAGAACAAATACAAATATTTCATAGAGCATATGATCACATAACCATGGTTGGGCTTATAAAGATCAAGATCAAATAGGATCAACATGCCATCATATCTCATAACCCCCGAGTCTCTGGTAACATCCTAGGACTGGTCAACACTAGTCAACCCAAAACTCAAAACAAGAAGCATATAAAATACACGATGCAAACACATGTTTTGGTTTACTAAATTCACATAGTTGAATAATGTGTAGGAGTTTTTAGTTTTCTGTTTGCAAGTATACTTTCAAGTGTATAAAGTTATCATTTGACCTACAAGTCAAACCATTTTTTCCCCGATAACATTATTCTAAGAATAACTTAAGGATAATTATTTACTCATTAAACTGATCATCACTAACCTTTAATTAAATTTCTTTCTTTATTTAACTAAGATCCATTTTCCAATTGATTAACTCTCCTTCATAAAGCAAGGATCATTATTCATTTATAGAAGAACCAATTATCAAACTAAGAAGAATTATAACTTTATTAAAATGATCAATTAAATCAATAGGTACACCATCCATGACCTATTAACATTCTAATAGTTTTCAATTCCATATTACTAAGTCTCACCATTAAAACATCTAAAGTCGTTATTCAAGTCATAAGAATAAGACCTATCAACTTGATATCAATATTTCTACAATCTTATTAAAAGAATTATATCAATTAAATCTTCATTACTTAACTTAATTGTTAATTAAATCTAATTAACTCTCATTGATTGATTTAATTAATAATTACATAATCATAGCAATGTTCCAATTAATATCAGTTGACTAATAACTAACTATAATTCTGTATGATAAAAGTCAACTATAATTCAATACTCAAAAGATCATATTAATAATTCAATAATAATTATTGAAAATCTTAAATGACCATATTCATCATCTTTCAAAGAATACCAACATTCCCTTAACAAATTCGTATTATCATTAATCTTTTCAAATAAGACTCTATCGCACAACTTAATTATTAATATCATAGTTATAATATCAACTCAATGAATATCAATTGATTAAAAATCAATTATAATCCAACTCTAAAAATTATTATCTTTTACCAAACTTCAATCAATAAATAATCTCCACTAGATTAACTCTAATCAAATTTGTTGATATCTATTTAAACCATTATTTATTAATAGTTTTCTAGTCCTTACAAACATTAATAAATAATAAACTTCTCAAACTATACATACTCGATCTATAGAATCCTTCCATAAACTCATTAGTTAATATTTGGCTAAATCTTAACTCCATTAAGATATTCAAACGTATTAACCAATAACATAATAATTCAGTCTTAATCCAATATCAGTTAGAGTTTCTAAATTTAAATCAACATAATATAAATTATCATCTTACAATTATTTAATCAATATTAAAATCAACCATTAAACTCCATTTTCTAATTGTTCTAATAATATTTTGTCTATATAAACGTTGTTTGAAAGAGATCCCTATCACAAACCAATAAGACTCATTGTAGATTTTAACATGAATAATCTCCAAATTCTTAACATTATCATCTTCATTAAACAACTCTAAAATTGTTTAATATATATTAAATAGTATTCAATATACATTATAAAAAGTCCACTATATAAACTATATTAAAAATCTCTTTTCTTTTAATTTTCTCTCATCCATTTACTTAGATTGACTAGTAATTAATTACACTTCTTCTACTATTAATTAATCTTAATTAAATTTGATTTAATTAGATTAGATAATAAACCATATAAGACTAATGCATATTAATAAGATTCTAATAAGGGAAGATTGCAATAATATCTTAATTCATTCCATGCTTTGATATATTATTTTTGTGAAGTTTAAGCATAAAGAACTCTTGGTTATGGAAAATGGAGAAATATCTGTCCATGAATAAAATAGTCTCAGTACGACGGCCATATCTTCCTAATAAATCGTTGGATTGGGCTAAAATTTAAATATGTTGAAGAGGTCCAAGTTGCGCCAATTCTGACCGGAGCGATCGAATAAATTCGATCTCGATAAAAATTTATGAATAACTGAGTTCAGGTCTATCCAAGGGGCAGCGACAGGACAATTAAAAAAATTTCTTTTTAAAAGGTAATTGTTCTCTAAATTTATCCAACAATTTCAATAATGGGTTTGGCCATAAATCTTGAAACCATTTTCAAATCTATTTCAATTTGATTCTAATTCGAACCCAAACCCGTTTTCTCTTTTTTTTAAATCCATGCATATAAAATTCTCAAATAAATTTAATTGTCCAAATTGAAAATGCATACAATAAAAATATGAAATTCTTCAGAAGACATATGGAAGACACGAAGAAGATAGGAAAGCATGATGCGGAAATAGCATAAGAAAAATCACAAGAATCTACCTGAATTCTGATGCTAATTCGCTCTTCCTCAGAAAACTCATAGAGCAAGCTCCCTTCTTCAGAGTTCTTAAGTCCTCCAATGCTCCAATTGCTCTCCACCCCCTTTCTAAGCTTCTATGAATGCCTGAATATAAAGAGCTCTCAAGAAACCTTTGGATTGCTTCTTAAAACTGCTGAAAGGTATCACCAACTAAGCATGAGTCTTTTCCAACCTTTTTGATGAGTCATAGAGTTGTAGACACCTTGTGCTTAATTGATGCACTAACCCCCATGTTGTTGACACATGTTAATTCCCATGCAAGCTTATAACTCCAATTTACTTTTTAAATAATCTCTATTTAAATTTTATAATTTTCATTTTAATTTTTATAACTTTTATTATTATTATTTTATAATTATTATTAATTTTAATTTCTAGTTTTCTTTTATTTAATTCTTTTTCTCCAATAATTCACATTTAATTAATTACAATCAAAATATCAAAGATCATGATATTTTATTAATTTTCTCAAATAAATAATTTATTAATTAAATCTATTTATTAAGACTTAATTAATGGAAAATTCACCATAGACCTCCAAGATAAAATATGAAAACCCATCATAGAACAAATCATACAAAATAAATCTAAAGGGTTAAAAATCATGAAATATGTCATCCGACACATTCGGTGGGTATTCAACTTAGATACTTGTCCTAATTTTTCAATTAGGACAAATAGCTCAGAGGGTTGGGATTTGGACTTGCGAATTTATCTCCCCTCTCTTATCATTGAGATAATGTGATAGGGTACACTCATCCTGGCATTTCAGGGAAGTCGATACCCGGTACCTACAACCTGCATAAAAACCATGCATGTACAAACACAATATATACTAAACTAAATAAATAATGGTAGGAAGTGGTGCATCGTGTAGATCTCGACTAGTAGGTGACTATGACTCCCTTCCTTAACCACATCAGACACGCCATACAAAAGCAAACACACAAGGTAAACACGCACACCATACACATGCAAGTATAGGGTAAGTATCCATAAGAAAGCACATATGATAATAAATCATCTTACTAATCATCATTAATAATTGAAAGCAATGTAATAATTATCATCAATAATTGTGAACACTAAAAATAATCATCATACATACATGAAATGTAGAGTCTAAGTAATCTCATCACATAATAAACTGAATCCATAGCACAATATCTGATAATCTCAAAAGAATGTTGCTAACCAACAACATAAAACTAGTTCTAAAAGAGTTTAGCAATGATAACAAAATGTGAACCAGGGGCAGGCACTACATGTAAAGGGGGAATAAAAACAAAGCAAAATAGAATGATAAGGCAAAGCATGAAAACAACATGAGTCAAATCTAGCATAAGGAGTTTTGGATATATAAATGGCACATCAGCTCAGGGGGAGTTACAATTTTGAGGTATATAGTCTTCCACAAAATTTTGAACAAGTTTTTGAAGTTTTGTACATATGCTGAACAAAGATGTATATTATACTCATAGAGATTGGATTCATAATTTTTAGTTAATTGTTTTTGACACTCGTGTCAAAGGGGGAGATTATTGGTCTCGGATTGGTTTTGACAATTGAGTGTCAACACACTTAAAAAATTTCTAAGTTGATGCCAAGTATAATATATATGTCGAGCTACAGTATGTGCTAAGCTAGAAGTTCAACAAGTTCTGAGTTATTTAGATGCTAAGCAAATAGTAAGTGGCGAGCAAGTTTGAAGTGTCAAGTGACAATTGGTGCCAAGCAAAGTGTCGAGCAAGACAGAGTTAGTATAGGAGCCAAGAAAGACAAAATTCCTATGTGTGTTGGGCATCAACAATTAGTAAGTGTCGAGTAACACAAAATTAGTATAAGTGTTTGTGCCCTCACAAACTCAGATGTAAACCATTTTTGAGCTAACTCAAGATGAATCTTGAAGGATCTAAAAGATAAGATCAAATATTTTTTATTCTCTATGTAATCAGCATGCAACCAATTAAAAAAATGAAAAGATCATGCAACCAATCAGAAAAGTGTAAAGAATTGAGAGGGAAAGATGGGTGAATCTCAATCCTAGATTCATACCTAACCCTAAGTCTCAAAACCTTTATAAGGAGGTCAAAACCCCATAATTTAGAGTCATACAGAAGTGTATGGGAATGCAAGGAGAGAATGCTATCAAAGTTTAAAGGGGTGTAAAGACTTAGAAGAAGAGAAACAACATTGTAGAATCAAGTTGATCATAATAGAGCATCAACACTATGAACATAGTTATATCAAACCAAGAAGGATCAGGTCTGATTGGAGAAAACAAAGATATGAAATTAGGAATTGAAGATGGTAAGTTATTAGGTCAACACATTCAACTATACTTTCTAGCCATTGTATTAGGAGAATGAAAATCTTATGATGATAGGTTGGTTTAACAACCATATTGTAAATCCTTTAACAGGGTGACAGTCCAAGTGAATGTTTGTAAATCCTTTAGATAGGTCACTTTTAATAGGGTGTAGAGCCTTTAATAGGGTAGGCCTTTCACAGGGCAAATCATTGATGGTCATCAAAATTTGTAACCTTGATAAGTTACATATTGCTAGAGTGATAAGTTGTCGGTGTCATCCCCACCCCAGTTTTACCTTCTCATTTTGGAGGGTTTCTAGGTGATCAATCCTTGTGTTATCCATTTTCATGCATGTCTTTATCTTCATGCTAATTAGATGTGTTAGATGCATGTGATTGATTTTAATTGAATAGTTTTAGAGGTTAAAGTTTGTTTCTTCTTATTCATCCCCACTCTTAGAAGTAAATCTTCCCAACTTTAAATTCCAACACTATTAATGAGCCAACCTTTAAGTAGATCGTTTAGAGTTTTAGGCAAGGGCACAATCCATCCCAGCATATGTCTAAGCCATTCCTATTAATTTTTTTATAAGGGCTTATATAATAGATGATTTGTGTCTTCATTGTCTTTCTTACATAGAACACGTCTAGAAGGCCCCTCAACACTCATCTTTCTAAGTCTATCAGTAGTTAGAATCCTATTCTAAGAGGCAATCAACAAAAAGAAGCCTACCTTTGGTAGATGGGAAGAGTCCCAACAAAGTCTAAGGGGAATGAAAACTTCTTCCAATCTTTGAGACTAGGTGATTGCTTTATATCCATTTTTCACGTTATATCTTCCATCTTTTGATGCTACCCATATAAGTTTGTCATTTCTCACTAATTGTTTTATTTTCCGTAGGTCAGTGATATTTTCATATACATTTTTAACTATTGGTTCTAAGTCAATATTATCTAAAGTTTTGTGCACTAGATTAAAATAATATTATTTTCGCAATCACATTTTGGGCAGATCAACCCTGGTTGGAATTTTGGTGATCACTCTTAGTGTCATATGATTTTTTAAAGATGGTTGGGTTACTATTCATTTAGTTAAAAAATAATAATGGTTAAATATTTTATATACAATTTTATTAATATATGATAAATATTTTATTATTGGATATTTTAAAGAAATTAATCATAGAAAATAAAGATGAACTAATAATATTTATAATAATGTTAATTTTGGAAAACAAAATTTAGTTCATATATTTTATTTGAAAATAGTTAAATTAATAATTTGTAAAAAATTTAAAAACTTATGTAATAAAACAATCAATAATAATATAGATATAACTTAATAATATATATAAAAGTCTATTAAAAAAATATTACTAATAAAATTCTATATTCATATGTTTTAGTTGGAAAAGATTTTAAATTGATAATAATAATATATGCGTATTTAAAATAATAATAAATAAATAATTTCTTTACAAAATATCAAATTATTTATGAATGTTTCTAAGTTCATAATTTCATATACTTTATTTTATTTTAAAAATATTCTTAGTTAATATAATTATAATGTTATAAATAATATGTGTTTTTGTGTGTGTGCGTGTATGAGTATGTGTGTGTGTGTATGTGTGTGTGCGCGCGCACGCGCACGCGTTTAGCATGGCATTATCATAAATTATAAAATAGTATGTTTTAATATAGCATCTAAAAGGAAATTTGAAAATTTATTAATTTAAGTGTCATATTTATGGTTTGCTAAAAAAATTCCACTTGTCATGTACAGTTCAAAAGTACATAAATAGTCAATATAACCATCAAATTCTAGTTCTTTATCTAGCAATGATTACATTCCATGAGCCCACATTTGGTTGAGGCGTTTCTCTAAAAAATAAGTAAAGCATCAACACAAATGCCATTTTTTGTGTATTTGGTAATCATTACATTTTTTGATACCTTTTTGTCCATTGTGTGCCATGAGGATCATGACAATGCTAAACATAAATTACCAATGACCAAATTTTTGATTAGTGGTAGTTGCATGATCAGGAAAATACTAGTACATTGGGAGCATGAGACAACTCTGGTGGGGGTTCCCCTATGTTCCCCCAATTAGAAAACCAATTGGCTAAATATTAAGAACAAATTCAACATTTTTCATATTTAAAAGGGAATCTTACAATATATTCCTTAAAAAAATTAAAAACTAAAAAATTTACCATTTAAGGACCTTAGTAAAGGTAAGCTCAAAGAGGGTTGTCAATGAATATGAAATGTAGTATGGAAGCCATTTTTGATCATCACGTTGAGACATCATTTATATAGCCCTAATGGATGCACATCTACCAAAGTGGTATAAGTTTGCTACATTTAGAAACCTCATCAAATCAACATCTAAACGCATATAAATAAAAAATAATTGCCATATTTTGATTTGATTTAGTAGTTAATTTAATAGAAAAAAATGTGAATCTCAACGTAGAGAAGTTTGAAAGGATGGGTTATGTAATTTAAACCGTAATTTCATCTAACTCAATTTGAATCAAGGAAAAAGTGGGAGACAATTTGTGCATGTTATATAATCCTAGAAAGAAAAATCTTATAGGGAGATAATCTGTGTCAAATATACTCATGTTACTTTAGACATGTTAAATTAATACTGGTACAAATTATTTAATGATACAAGTTGACCATTTTACTATAGTGAGATGAAAGGTTCTATAGTAACTAAATAACTCTCACCTAATTTTTTAGTTTTATAAATAAAATTTGAGGAGTGCATATATGGATCTTGATGATTTCATAGATATATTTTGAGAAGTTTGAGATTAGATTGGGGTTATTTTGAATTCATTTCTATTTCAATATCAACTGAGAGGATATTTGAGGAAGTTAATTGATAATGATGTATTGATAGGACAATAACTCCATTGGGGAACATTAAAGTTATAAAAAAGTTGAAGAGTGTATTAATATTATAAAAATTCATTAGTCATTCATTTAATCATTTATTTATGTGACTAATTAGTAATGACCAATTATTTAATCATTTATTTAGTCACTTATCTTTATCTAGCCTTGTGATTTTACTTGATGATCAAATAAGTCATTTATTTAGTCACTTATAAACTGTATAATATTAACAAAATTTGATCACTTTTAGTCATGTCACTAGAATGTTTATTCTTGTGACTAAAATATTTAGTCATGTAGTCATTTACTTGCCAAAGTTCTACTAGTGTAAACACTAGGAAGCAAAGGGTTTTACCAACATTCTAAATATGCCAAGGGATTTCTAAATTAATTGGATTAGGTTTATCTAGAGCCATGTTCATGATATGTAATTCTTGATTGACCAACCCATCTAGATCATAAAGAAAATGATTTGTAGGGTTAGCGAGTTTTCTGTGCTTGACAGACCTAAAAAAACAAAAACACTAGGTCAGGTTGAACTGGTGAAGAAGACTCTTGTCGAGTGGGATGGCAAAGGAATGAATCTTAATGGTCTCATAGAAATGGAATTCAAGTATGGAATTCATGTGATTTCTCACAAGATATATAGTTCTAGCCGACTGAATAGTGTCCCATGTGAAGCTATGGACTTAGCATTCAAGGTGGTCAAGAACAATCTATCCTTTCACCTTGCCAAGTTGTAGCTAAGCCAATTAAGCAAGAACATGGAGAGCATCTGAGAATCCAAGACAAATCCATGTAAGTTTGGATTACTCCTAGTATTATTATTCTTTTATGTTCATAATTTTCTTGCTTCAAAAGGAATTGTAGTATGGAAGAAAGATAAACATATTTTATATTAGATTAATGAGTTCATAACTAAAATCAGGGAGACAAATTTGAGGGCATTATGGATGCATATTTTGAGATTTTCAAGGAAAGAATGTTGATTATGAACAAGACATATGTTTCCTTGTGGACTATGATAAATTTTACATTTAGGTAGTCAAGCATAGAGTTTCATGGGTAAGACCTCTTGGTTATGAGGCAAACATTGATGATACTAAGGAAATCATTGAGGCTCTTGTTGATGAGCTTGTGGACCCTAAAGCAACATATTTTGGAATATATGAAGAGGTAAAAATTAGGTTTTCACTTGAAATCAAGATTCCTCAAGCTTTGAAGAGAGGAAGGAAGAAGGTTGAAAATACTTAGAAGGAAAATGTGAAATCTAGTTCCCCTCTTCTTCTCATAGAAGGAGAGGGGGATGATATTGAAGAGGAAGAAGAAGAAGAGGAAGAAATAGAAGAGGAACCTCCACAGAAAAAGTGGAAAGTAACTATAACAAAAAGAGCTACAAGGTCCTCACCTTCCTTCTTCACTAGAAGACCCACAAAGTCAAGGAAGAAGCTCAAACTTCAAGATTAAGATGAAAATAAAGAAGAAAATGCATGCCCCAACCTTTGAAGAAAGACTAAGAAGACTCATAGAAGGAGGAGGTATGACATATTTTAAATATCTTAAGTATGAAATAAGAAGAAAGGAAGAGAAGAAATAGATTGAAGAAGCCTTAGTGGCAAAGATAGCTAAATGGAAATAATCTCAGAGTGAATTAACTATTCAAGTTCTAGATATTATACTTAAGGCAGTTTCACTTCTTTGGGAAAATGCATTAAATGTTGCCAAGGATATTAGGGAAAAAAATGTTAAGGAAGGTAATGCTAGATTTTTTAGATAAGGAAGTGAAGGAAGAATTGATAAAGCATGAACAAAAGCATTCTCCTAAGTTCAATACATTCATAATTTTGTCAAATGATATTCAATCTTTTGTACAATCCAATAACAATAAATGGAAGAATATTTATGGATTGCATGAGATAATGCCCACTAAAGAAGTTGTGCAAGTTAATGATGTTGATGAAGAGAAAGAGGAACAAGATGACCAAATAATCAGTGAGTAACTACCCTTGAGATTCAAGATATTTAAGATTTTGATCTTGAAAAGATTGCAGTAAATGTAATAGCCTCCTCCCTAACTCTCTGAGAAAAGCCTTAGTTAAATCTAGCTTAGAGAAGGGTGCAACCAAGTCACAAATAATAGAGCTAAACATTGTTCAATCTATAATTTGATTGGCTATTGGAACTATCTTACTGAGTATAGTGATGAGTACTTTCACCACTACTTCATCTACTAAGTAGTAGGCTCCACTCTTCACAACTCCAAGCTAGACTAAGTTACAACAAGGAATTATAAGCACTCTTGTTATTTTTTTTGTTTCTCAAATTAGTAAAGTTGTTCCTATTATAAGTGATTCCACAGTAAGTGCAATAATAGATGAAGCTAAACCTCAACTAAGCACTGATGATTTGGAAAAGGGTAAGAAAATCATTCCAAAGGGAAAAGGTAAAGGGGTAGAAATTTCTCATGTAAGGAAGATGATCTAGAAGAGGACATAGTAATTCTAGATTTGGATCTTTCCTATCTCACTCCTGATTAGGTGGATACTCTTGGACAACTTTGGAAGAAAAGGGCCAGACAGTAAAAGTTGAGAGTAGAGAAGAAGAAAAGAAATCAAGTGTTTGAGGATATCAAAAGTATATTTATTGATGCAATTGGTATTGAAATTGGTGATAAGAACCCTACTTTGGATTTACTTGTTGACATAGTTGACAAGTTTAATGAAGATTTGAATGGACAAGAGAAACTACTACAGAGGGTAGAGACAAAATTTGATAACAAGGTTTTGGAAAAGGTGGCATAAAAAATTTCCATAGATCAAGTGGAACTATCCACTATTCTTGTTAATTTTGAGAGTACTATAAACAATATTGTTTCCTTGTTTGTAAAATTAAGTGATACTACAAAATTCACTAAGGATATCAAGGACAAGTTGTCAAAGATTGATACTAGTATGAAGACAAGTGCAAACTATTTGTCACTTGAACCTAGCACTAGTTCAAAACATTTTGCAAAGATTAGGTATCTAATACACTTGTAGTAAGAGTTACTAAGGGAAGAAGAATGAATCAGGGCTACACTGGCAGAGATTCAGAGTATGATAATTCCAAACATGGATATAATATAGAAACACAATGTGATAGAAATAAAATGGGAAAAGTAAACTCTAAGGTGGTGGGGGGAATCAACACTTAAAACTTCAACCTTAAAATTATTCACCACACATCCATTTCACAATCTATGCATATAAATTAAAATACCAAATTAAGCATATACATCCATAGTATGAAAGTAAAACATTCAACACATGTACGACACAAGATATTTGGTTACCTAGAAACCCTCCAAGGAGAAGTTAAAACTAGGGTGGGGATGGCACCCACAAATCTCTACTACTATAGTAGTAAAGTGTATCCAATGAAGGTTACAATGTTTGATCATGAAACATGATCTATCTTGTGAAAGGCCTACCCTATTAAAGGCTTGCAAGATTGTTACATCTTACACTGTTAAAGGATTTCAACACCCTATTAGAAGTGTGTCTAGTAAAAGGACTTTAACTTGCAATGAAGTAAACACCTTGTTAAAAGATTTACAATAGCCTGTTAATACTACTATGTTAAGAGATTTAATTGATTCACCTATTATAATGTCTTAGCAATGATCATATGGTTTGCACTTTGCTACTAAATAACAAATCACCTCTTTTCTAATGTATATCTAATCCTCACTAATAGTATGTATCTTTTTTGGCTTCTAATTCCTTTCCTCTATTCTCCGCTAACTAATTCTACAATGTATCTCAAATCACAACTCCTTAGTCACCATGAATGCTCTGTTTGCACATGCAAACTTCTTCTTTTTTCTTGCACATTCATAAAAAGATTAGGGTTTGTCCTCCTTAAGAATACCTAGGTGACTTAGGGTTAGATATGAATCAACGATTGTGATTCACCCATATTTCTTCTTAATCCTTCCATTTTACTAATTGGCTACATGTACTGCATAGGGATTCATAATAAAGATTTTTCTTTTTCATCTAAGATCATGAAATAATCCTTAAGTTAGCTAATTAATGGTTTTCATAGAAGTTTGTTCCATTACAAATAACTATGTCAAAATTGTATTACTCAACACTTGAAGTCCCTAATGCTCGACATCATCTGAAACTTCAATGTTGTAACTTGATCTTTGAATAACTCAACATCCATTGATCACTCAGGATTTGAATGACTTAGTACTTACTAACTACTCAGCATGTGAGTGACTTAACACTTACTAGTTACTCAACATGTATTGTATATCTCTCATTTGACATATACTATCTGACAACTTATGCTTGACATGTATTACTTGTTCAACATGAACTAACTAAATGAATTAAGTATATTGTCACTCATATGTCAAAACCAATATGAGATTAACAATCTCCCCCTTTGACATGAGTGGAAAAATAATTGGTCATGCACGAATAACCTTAGCTCTTCAAGCATAACTTAGAGAATATCCATTTACATACATAATTTCAAAACTTCAAAATTTTGCAAAACTTATGACTCATTAGTCAAACCTCAAAATTTAATATCTCCTCCTAAGTTGGTTATTCCATTCTGTAACTAAAAATTAAATACTCCTTCTGAGTAGATTCTGCATAGGCTAACTTGTTGACTCTGTCTCTGTTTGATCTCCAAACTTTTCATGCATTCTCCCCCTTTCTCATTTTATCCCTTCATTTAGTTTCCCCCTTTTTGACACTTATGCCATGGGTTGTACACTTATAGTATGTTTGTCCAAGAAAGGTTTATGGACCTCAAGCATTATCTTTAGAGTTGCATCCTAGTTATTATAGGCTACCTCCAATTATTTTATTTGGATGGCTAACTCAACAGCAAGATGAACTAAGCCTTCAAGTGTAGAAAGATAGGGATTTTCCTTAATTAATATCTCTGCAAAGGGTAGCTTCTTGTGAAGTATTTCCATGTGTGGGGTCAACATGGATTGGATGTTGATTAGTGTAGCTCAAATTTTTTCATCTTGAGCATGTAGAGCTACCAACTGACCTTGGGAATTCATCAAATTCCTATAGTGCTTCTGACCCTAAGTTGGAGAATGAGGTAGAGTTGTACCTATTTTCTTCATATCTCCCTCCAAATTGTCAATATGGCACTATACTTCTTGTGTGAATAGAGTTGTGTCACACAACTTAGTGTAAAGTAAGAAAATGTTCTCTAAGACTTAGCTAATTCAACCTGACTAAGTACAATAGCACTTGACATATTTCCATTTACCTTAGTTTGAAATTTTCTCTTAGACCATTCAAGTAATTTTACATTTTAATCTAAGTCTGTATCATTGATCTGTTCTACAATATTTACCAACTTCTCCATTATAGGCTTGTCTTCTTCATGTGTTGGTAGGTTGAATGCATCAAGAAAAATACCCTTGATGTCATGCAATTCTTTCTTCTACCTAAGCTGCTTTTTCTTTCAAAGTGCATCCTATAGTATGCCCATTTTTTCAATAGTGATTGTTGCAAGGTCAAAATTTGGTAAAACAACCACCTCATCCAAGTTGACATCACCAAATGATGTAACCTCATCTACCTTGGATGTACTAGGACTAAATCATGATGACTATAATGGTGTAACTTCTACACTTGGCCTATGAAATGCTTGACTTGGAAGAGTAGTAGCTCCTATAAAAATAGCCAATGTTTGTATTGCTAATTGTTCCTCAGGATTTGCAGTCAAGTTTGACTCCTTAGTCCTCTTCTCTTCTTTCCTTTCAACTTCGATTGCACTATGAACTTGTGTTTCAACATGTGCAAACTATAGTTATGGATAGCTCTTTTCTCTGATACACTACAAGGGGTAATGTATCTTGTATCATAGTAAATTGAGGGTTTTTTCATATTTCTTGTGTTTTCACCTCTATAGATGTCTTCTCTACCTTCTTGAGTTCATCTACACTCACCAATATAGGATGATTACATAGTTATGCCTTGGTGGTGGTGTCCAGCAATACTTTTTGTGTGCCCTCCTCTATTAGGGGATTGATATTCTAAGGCACATTATCAGAAACATCCTTGGTGCATATAATTTTAGTGTCTTCTTGTGTCATATGTTGTCGACTAGCACTCGATAATTGTGTATCTAGTATACTTTGTTCTATTTGCTACTCATCTTCAATTGTTTCTTGGGTATCTACATTTATCTTAGTGCCTTTCACATGTGAAAATGTCTTAGTGTCAACCATAGTAACCTAAATTACTTTTTGTTCATCTTTTCAATAGGTGTATACTCAATTTCTTTTAGTGTTGTTAGTGCATAAATTACCTTTCATAATTGAGTACTCTCCTAAAAAACATCTTCAATTTTATTCTACAAAATATTAAAGGCTCTATAATTTGGAGAAAATTTACTTGCATACTTCTTAATGGCCTTTGTCATCTGAAATATATCTAAATTTGGGATCACTCTTGCAAGTGTAGTTTCTCTTATGTTTCTCTCTGTTGCGAGACTAAGTTTCCATTTTTGCTCAACTCTATCATAGAATTCCTTTGGTGGAAAGTTGGAAATCTCAATTGGAGCTATCTTAAATGTTTCCATCATGGCATATATTAACTCTTCTTCCTTATCCATATCTAACTTTCCAAGATTATCAAATTTAATATGTCAAAATCCACTCAAATCTGCATTATTCTTTATATTTTCACATAGATTATCCAAATTAGAAGGACTATGACTTACCACTTTGACTTGGCTATTATCATCAAATTTTGTCCTCTCCTCATCTGATTTAATTGGAAAAACATACTTTCTCCTTTGTATCTTCACAATCTCATCAACTTGTATAGCTTTTCTAGCTTTTGTTTCTTTTGGCTTTCTAACTTCTTGAGCTTTCTCAGTTGTAGCTCTTGTACTAGTTCTAGTAGCCAAAACTATAGGCTTATGTTTTACAACCTTCTTTGGTTTGCTAACTACTAGAGCTTTAGCTTTCCTCTTCTTCTTCTCTATGGCTATAGGTGCTTCACTAGCTTCTTCTTCCTTAGCACCTTCTTCAAGCTTAGCTTCCTCTTGACCTTGAGTTAGGACCATTGCTTCTTGAGTAGGAACATCTTCTTCTTCATCATCTTCAATTTCTTCCCCTTCTTCATCTTCCTCTACTCCATCAATTTTTTCTCTAAGCTTTTTGACCATTTTTCTCTTCTTTCTTAATATTGTTGTTGTCTTCAAGTTCATTGTTATCTTTAATTTTGCAACATCATAATTTCTAAAGGCAATAGCCTTATTATCTACTTCTTCTACAAGCAAAGTTGTAATTAATGTAGATGCTTCATCCACATTGATCTCATATCCTAGAGGTCAAACCATCTTACCATTAGAACTACAACATGAACATATGTGAAATTAGTATCAACTAGAAAGAAAACATCATTAAAATGTTTATCAACTAGTGACACTGGAATCCTATGTCTTTATTTCATAGAGTTCTTGAAGTCCTCAAAGTAACTAGTCATAATAGACTCAAAATTCTCTCTAATTTTCTTGATGAATTCACCTGTCTACACTGTGATAGATATATATATCTTTCAAGCTACCTTTTTAAAGCAAGGAAATGTGTTCTGCACATAGAAAAATATATATACAAGTATTGATCCAAACTTGCATTGTGCACTCTTGGTTTTCCTTATAGCTCCCAAATTTTCTAATTATTATTGCAAGTGTAGCTTAGCAAGGTCATAAAGTATGATCCTTCTTCACTATCTTGTAGCCTACATCGACAACAATACATGGTACACTATTCAATCTTCTTGATTAAAATAATTTGTGTGAAATAATCCTTACTGCAAAAGCAATTAGGGGATCTATGATGATGTCAATTGTCATTCCTCTCTTGTTCCACACAGCCCTAGTGCTCTTCTCAATTAGCTCTTTTGCTTCACTTCTCATGGTTTTGGGTCTATTTAGGGTTTGATACCCTATTACCCTCTCCACAACCTTCTTAGTAATCTTGATCGATCTATTTTGTAACCACACATAATTGTCATGAATTTTGTTCAGGACAATCTTTATCCACTCTGTCTTAAAGACATTTGCAAAATCTAGGGCATGGGTTAACCCTTTTCTTTCTATGATTTTGTATTCCCTTAAATATTCCATTCCCACATAGTTTTCCATATAGGTGTTTGATTTCCATGTCTCATATTCTACCCACCTTGCATGTGTAACAACATCTCACATCTTGAATCATTAGGACTTGTGGTGGTATCATGGATAACACACCAGACTAGTCCTATTTATAAGTAATGTAGGTAATTGCCTTGAAAATCATTTTTAAAATTTCATTGCTAATTAATTGAACATTTAAAACTTCCTTTCCCTCTTTGACCTTAGTAGCAAAATAACTACATGTCATATTAATACCTAGGGTTTGCACAAATTCAAAATAGCGTAGCTTGGCACATGAGAAATACCTTCTCAAATATGATGAATGGTGTCAAATAGTGTTTGAATTCACTCTACAAATGCTTGGGATGATCTCCTCAATTCTTCTTTATCTCTTCTTGCTCTCTCCAATTTTGAATGATATCAAACGAGTAAAAAATTGATCATATAGACCTTAAAACTTCACATTTAATGCTCAATGTTTACACAGTTGTAAGCTCAGCTTGAATAGAAATTTCAACTCACTTGGCTTCCATGAAGTTTATATTATGCTCAAAAACTACTATGATATTAGTCAACACTATCACTTATGATAGCTTGGCATTAACTATATTTCACTTGACAATCACTGTGAAACTTTTCATGCTCAGTAGTAACATGAAAACTGACAGAACTTAAATATTTCTTCTAGATTCTAAAAAACACTTTGCTTCTTTCTTAATGAAAATATAATCTTTTTAGAACTAAATCCTTGGAATTGATGTATAATTGAACTTTGAAATAGCAATCCCATACATACTTCTTGATTTCTTAATTGGAGGTGGTGTGAAATCTCATCTGAACTTGATGCGCTCTCTTCTTTTCTCTTCCATGTCTTGTTCATCTCATCTTTGACATTCCCAACATCTGCCTTTCCTTTTCCTTTGTTTAATTCATTGTTAGGTGCCTTTGACCTTGTTGGACAATTTCTACTTATGTGACCATTCTTCAAACAAAATAAATATGTAATTTGGCTCAGCCATATGTAGTCACTTCTGAAATGTGTTCTAATGATTTTTTTAGAAATATGTGCATTCTCTTGGCACTATTGACAACTATACCTAGTATTATAATCCCAATTATAAGAGTTTCCATTTTGGTTTACCTTTTTCTTCTTGTTTGAAGATCACTTGAGCTTTTAACTTCAATCATATGCTCTATGTCCATACTTCTAAAAGTTATAGAAATATACTTCAAATTTTTGTGTGCTTATGGTCTTGGTTCAGCATTCATGAGCTTGATGTCCTCATTTGTTTCATTTGTGGTAGTGACCCATGAACTTCTTCTTAGGATTATTATTTTCTATCTCACTCCTACAAACATTGGTAGTATGACCTATCTTACCACAATTATGAAAAGTAGGTTTTGAGTTATTACCATTGGTATTCCTTTGTTCACCACTTTTAGATGATTCTTCTTCTTGAGTACTAGTATAACCCAATCCTTAAGTATCATTATTGGATCTAGGAGATCTCATCAATTGCTCAAAATACTTAATGGCTTCACTAGGTTCAGTAAATTTTTTAGTAAACTCTTTTTCTCTTTTCAGATCATTTCTTAGTTGTTCATTCTACAACTTTAGTGTTGTGATCTCAATATCTTTTCCATTCAATTCATGATTTGTAATCATCATTTGATTCAGTGTTTCTAGTTGCATCTGAGTAATCCAATTTACATTTGATGTCATTTATTCTAGTTTGTTGGTCAGTATCCTTTTGTCATCTTCAATCATGACTTGGTCCTCTTTAGCTTTCTTTTTTTGCTCGATCACCCCACATAGAAATACTAATTGAACTTCTTGTTCTATCTTGATATTTTTGACCTCTTCAATTAGGGCTCCATTATTTTCCATCAAATTTGTAGCTATTGCATCAAATTCACTTGTATTTCCATCTACAAACAATTTAGTAGTGTCAATCTCAACAATATATATCTCTTTCCTTCTCTTCAATGATAGCTTTAACTCATCTCTTACTTCACTTAGCTGATGTAGGGAAAGTTGTATTTCAATTATTTGGTTCTTAATAGTCTTTCCCAATTCGTAGACTTCCATCTTCAAGATCTTTCCTCAAAGATACAAAGCTTTACTTTCTAGAGAACTAAGCTCTAATACCAATGAAACACAATGGGAACCTTAAACTCTAGGGGGGGGGGGGGGGGTGGTGTGGGGGTTGTGAATAAACATTTAAATCTTAAAACATTCACCACACATCCACCTCACAATCTATGCATGTAAATTGAAATACCAAATTAAGCATATACATCCATAGTATGAAAGTAAAACATTCAACACATGTATGACACAAGATATTTGGCTATCCAAAAACCCTCCAAGAAGAAGGTAAAACTAGGGTGGGGACGACACCCACAAATCTCCACTATTACATTAATAAAGTGCATCCAATGAAGGCTACAATGTCGAATCATGAAAAATGATCTACCCTGTGAAAGGTCTACCCTATTAAAGGCTTACAATATTGTTCAATCTTACCTTGTTAAAGGATTTCAAAAACCTATTAGTGGTGTACCTAGTAAAAGGACTTTAACTTACAATGAAGTAATCACCCTGCTAAAGGATTTACAATAGCCTATTGAGACTACTCTCTAAAGAGATTTAACTAATTCACTTGTTAGAATATCTCAGTAATAATCTTGTGTTAGCCCTCTTCTACTAGAGAATATATCACATCTTTCCTGATGTATACTTGATCCTCACTAATCATAAGTATCTATGTTGTCTTCTAATTCCTTTCCACTTCTCTCCTCTAACTAATTTTGTAATGTATCTTAAATCATAACTCCTTAGTCAACTTGAATGATCTATTTTTACATGCAAACTTCTTCTTCTTTTTTCTTGCACATTCATAAAAAGTTTGTGATTCACCCATCTTGATACTTAATCCTTCCATTTTTATGATTGGCTACATGTACTGCATAAGGGTTCACAATAAAGATTCATCCTTATCATCTATGATCACAAAAGAATCCTTAACTTGGCTCAAAAATGGTTTACATAAAAGTTTGTGCCATTACAAACAACTATGTCAAAATTGTATTACTCGACACTTGAAGTCCTTGATGCTTAATATCAACTACAACTTCAATGTTGTAGCTCAACCTTTAAATGTCTTGGCATCCATTGATGACTTGACATCCAAATGACTCGACACTTACTATTTTCTTGACAGTTGAGTGACTCAACACTTGCTAGTTACTCTACATGTAATGTATATATCTCACTTGGCATATATATATGATAACTTATGCTCAACATGTATTTCTTGTTCGTCATGAACTAAGTAAATGACTTAAGCTGTCACTCATATGTCAAAACCAATATAAGATTAACACATTGTTCATGCAAAGACATTAATCCATAATAATAGCTTTTCTATTGCTGAACATATGATGGAGTTATCAGTTCAAGTTCAAATAGCTTTTCATACTTCAAAATTTTTGCAAGAAAATTGGGACAAAACCATGTCTCTAGTTTTTAAGGTACATAGTGATTTCCTCTCATATTTTGGTGTTACCTTGTAATTTTTTTTTTTTTGGAATTTGTGTCAAAAAAGGGGGAACAAAATATATTTATAAGGGGGAATATAGAATATAGAATATGTATATAAGGAAGAATACAACATCCAAGGGGGACATCTAGTTATGTACAATAGAGCTATACAAATAATTTTGAAAACTCAAAGATAGATTTAGTGTCAGCTGATTATCAGCACAATAGTCAAAACTAAGTTACAAACCCAAGTATATTGATAGGGGGAAGTTTGATTTATCTTTTGAGCATTTAAATTTTTGGAATGATACATGTTTTTGTCACTAGCACCAAAGGGGGAGATTTTTAACCTTATGATCAAATCATTTGTCAATTAATGCCAAAAAGCTTGATCATTTGGTTGGTCACATTTCTACTAAACTTCAAAATGTTAGCTAAGCTATTTCAATATTAATCTAGCCTCATAGTGTAAACCAAGTTGTTGCAGTATCAATCAAGAAAAAAGTAAGTGTTACCTGAGTAGAAAAGAAAGATAGTGTAAATTGAGCTTCAATGTCAACCAAGCTCTATAGTCTTAACCAAATTATATAGTGTGTGTTGAGTCATCTATGTTAATTGAGTTCATGTCTATGCCTAAGAGATCAATGTGGATTGAGGACCAGTGTAACTAAGTGCTAGAGTTTTCTAAGTTCATTGTGTTGTTGAGTGTTAGAATATCACTCGAGTAGTCTTCAATACCTGAGTCTCAGCACTGAGATAACTTAGTGAAGATTGTTGAATTTTATATTGTAGCTAACTTTAGAAATTAATTATTTAGTTTGGTATATATGTAATATATCTTGCCATATCTAAAAAAGAGAATGCATAACAAATTATATGAATTCAAATTGAAGAGTAAAGGCTACAAGAAATATAAGCATAAGTAGAGTATCATCTATCATAGCAAGGTGATCATTTTACATCAAATGAATCTCATTCAAAAAAGTATTTTGTAAAGTAGAGATCAACCATTGGTTCATCCTAAAAAGGTGGACTTAATAGTCTTATGTACAATTTCCTAGCCTTTTACATAGTTTATTGTATTGTATATAAATCCTTTTACAAGGTTGACCTAATAGTCCTTATTTCTCCTAATAGGTAGATCAACATAAGTGATCATTTGTACATAAGTGATCGTTTGTAAGCTTTATCAGGCCAAATTTATACTACAATACTAAAGCTTATGGGTATCATCCCCACCCACCCTAGTTTTACTTTCCATTTGGAAGGTTTCTAGGTGACCAAATATTGTGTCAACTATTATGAATATTTTATTGCTTTTAGTCTTTCATGTATGCAACTAGATACGACTAGTTAATTAGTGAATCAAAGTTAAATTTTTATAAGTTCCTAATTCACTCCCTCCTCCCAATCATCTAGCCCATGATACATTTCCAAAAAAACCATCTACAGGCATTTGAATAATGTCATCCTAACTTATATTGCATGCATGGTAATCCATAAATTGTGCCAAGCTATTGCAACTGAATGATCATATAAGACATGAAATAATGGGAATGTAACAAAGAACCTTCTGAAGCCTTCTAGTATATTCATCCTTCATCCTATGTGTAATATCCTTGATGAATATACCAAAATGCTTCACAAAAACATTATTAACTATTTTGCTTCACAAATTGTAATTTCTATGTACTTGGGAGATCATCTCTGTAGTGATCCTAGAGATCTCCTCTTTAGTGGGCATTCTCAAGTTTACATGACCAAGTTCAAAAGATGTAGCACATACCTGATCTTCATCATAACCTTAATTATCTAAAAACACTTGTTGATGATGTAATTGATAGGAAATTTTCTTAAGATCACTCTCAGTTTCTTCCTAATCAAAATCCACACAATCGTTGCACATGCTCACCATATTATAGCTTACATCATCATGGCTTTTTTCTTCTTCCTCCTCCTTATTTTGTGCACTATGATATGAAATAAATGACTGAGCAACTACACAATACTATGAAGAGTGAGGTGAATGACAAATGATGCACCATGGCACATTATCATTCATATTAACAGAACTCCTTTGCAAAGGATTTGGCATACCCTTATCTTTTACATTCTAGGCTTGGCTAGGGATTGGCTTACCATTCTTCCATTGAGTGGTATAAGGATAGTTTTGCATTCTGGGTTGTCTATTGAAATTTTTTTTTTTCATTAGGGCTTTGTCACCAACATTTGGCTTATGGGTATTGAAAGTAGTTGGGTTCATCTCTTTTAACAAGTCCAACACTTGGCCTATTGTGGGTTCTTCATGCTTCTTTCTTGCAAGGTTTTGATCAACTTCCCTTTTTTTGTTGTTATTCTTGAGATTAAACAACTTTGGGTCATCTCTCTTGCCAAGCTTGCCATATGCTTTCCTATTATTTCCAATATTTACTACAATCTTATAAGCATCCCTCAAAATTTTAGGATCTTTATCCCTGTACTGGTAAGCCATCTTGCCATCAAAAGCATTAAAATAGGTTGTAAGACAAACATCCTCATTCAATCCCATAACCTAGAACAATTTGTACATACCCTTTTGGAATCTTACATTGAACAGGATTGTATCATGTTATTTTGAATGGGCTTGTAGGGCTGAACTTGGGCAATAACAGGTTCTTATTTTTGGCTTAGAAACTTTTTATGCTCCTAAACTTTGGCTCCCAAGCTATCTACATCTCCAAAGAAATCAGCATGAAGGATAAAAGTTCTTTCTTCTAACTTCTTTTTTTGTTCTTTCAAGGTAGCCATCCTTCTAAGTAGATTATCTCTTTCCACTATAGCATCTAGGGTGGCTTTCTGTCTTTCCATTTCTAGATAAGTATGCTTAGCTTCTTCTTCAACAACCCAATTCTTCAAAACTTCTATCTCTTATCGCACTTCTTTAGGATGTATAGAACTGGCTTCTAAATCAGCACGATCATCCAGGTCTATAAGATTAGTTTCCATGCATGGGACCTCATTGGGATTAAAATAATCTCCAAATGAACTCCTGAGTCCTAGCCTATGATTCATCTTAGCTATTAGATCTAGCCTAGGGGATGCATTCCCTACTGATAACATATTCTTTTCTTGATAGGTTCTTTCATTTCGTAAAGGGGTACTAAATATTCCTACTAAGAGTCTTATGGTTTCTGATTCAAAGCTGAGTGAAGAAGACTCTTTCCCTACCACTCATTGGTATTGAGAACTAACTAATACACTACCTCTTGGTTTCCAAGTGGGGTTTGGGTCTACCTCTTTCTTATTTAGGTTCTTCGTACCACCTTGAGGTAAGTTAGTATACATTGGTACATTAGGATTGGCTCTTGTGTAAGCTCTTCTATTTTTTCTCTTGTCAGCCATTTTTACTATTTATCAAATAAGCATTAGCTTCAAAAATTTGACTGAGTTGCCACCCTATTCTAGAAAAAATACAACAATTTAAATTACTCCCTACTTTAAGGAAAGGACACAAGATAATATAGAAATATCTAACATACAAATGAACCAGTCACTTAAGATCATAAGACTATAGCTCTTGCTTGATGGATAAGACACTTGGAAGGGCTAT